>JACXIV010000144.1:1597328-2001476 GCA_014737475.1 Bombus confusus
AATTAGGGAATTAATTTATATAAGAATTACGAAAATCGAAACGTAAGAATCAACTCGTTCCGTATTTTTTATAAACATTCGTTTAAGTTCCGAAATGAAAGATCGATCTTCAACGGTATGTTAAATATCATCGGACTGTTTCGAGCTATCTCCGAGTTTCTTCAACATGCATATATTCAACGGTGAAGAGTATAAAAGGAAATTAAAACATTCTTTGATCCGTCGGTCGCTGGAAGATGAAAATCGGTCAAACTTTTATGATCTCGCATTAATGAACAAAGTTCAACTGCAGATTAATCTTAGCAGTAATGAAAGTACAGCTGGCTAGCTAACTTCCGGAATAGCTGAACGAGAAGTGTAACTTTCCGCGCGATCCGCAAGAGCAGAAGAATTTTTATGTTTCACCGACGTTCCTCGACTAATTGACCCTTTACTGTCAGATATCAGTCAAAACGAGATTCAGTTTCGAATTAACTAAATTAAAGGGAATGTTCCGCATAAACCGGCCAAAACGATTAGAGGATCATACATTTCTATCAAACAGCTGTTGTTTATCGTATAATTTTGTTAACTCAGCAACAATCTTTTACGTATCTTTTGCACATTTACGATATCTATTTTGTAAAATATTTATGTTATTCATTGAGGTCTCCTCTGCTCTGGTCGAATATTATTACTGATACATATTACATGTACAATTATATGTACATATGTATGTATACAATTGATTTTACAAAATTGCATAAAAGATATTATATCCGCACAGCAATCATATAAAGGAGTAAATAGGAATAAATTCAACGAGCCGTTTAAAATGATTCCAAAACAACCCAATTTAATATTCGAGCAAATTCTTTGATCCATTTGGTGCTGCACTTACGTGTGTACATTCGTTGTATACTCGGCAAAGACTAATCAAAAGCGACCGCAGCACCGGAAAGGTTAAATATTTAATGTTTCCAAACCACTTTGTGCTACATATTTCAAGGCTACAAATTCGCACGAATGCAGAAGCTATTAAACTGTTTTAACGTTTTACCTGTACGCGTCTGCCACTTATTTTCCAGTAATTAAATAACGCTACATTTGTATTCGTAACATTCGAGATGATAATCATTCTGCTTTTTGAGCTACATTGTTGACTTACTTTAAAAACAGTGTACTGTAGTAACCTCTTCCACCTGTATTTAATGCTCTTAAAAGATGAACGTTACTTTATATGAGATAACGAGGTGGTTCTTAACTGGTGGCACAATTCGGTACTATGATAACTTGAAAATGAGGCCTTAAAGGGAAAAATTTTGTTTCGCATTTTATTTGCATTTTATATTACATTTGTTTCACTTATTTTCGCATGTATAATAACCGCTTGCTGATTGTTTACTCATACCTATTCAATACGTAGGCAAGTTTAAGTATGTTTGATAAATTTTCGAACTCGATTTTCTCAAAAACAAAGGGTCATCTCAAAAAATTCTATTCCATATTTTCGACGTATTCTTTCACGTAGAATCACTCCGTACCCAATCGTACTTACGGACTACCCTTTATACGGGTATAAAAATATTAGTATATAATTAGGAACTAGTGGATTCCCTGAATATTCTAAAGAAAAGCGTTTCCTTTACCGCATTTCTCTCCCCAAAAACAGCATATAGAAGTCGTTTCACTTGCTCCGCTAAACAAATATTTTACAAGCAATTATCCTTTCCGAGCCTCAAATCGCTGCATAGGTATATAAAGGAGAGTGTTATTCTCAAGATAAACGAAATAAACCAGTCACAAGTGTTCGCCAAGTCGAAATACAATAATCACCGTTCACGGTGATCTCCAGAGCTCCCCATTCCTTTGACTCGTCCCGCGAAAAAATGACAGCGAAATAGCAGTCACCGGGAGACGTCGAAACTCTGAGAAAACATTCATTCTGGCAAGAAGTGGAAGCTCATTTCCTGGTGGCGAGGTGCGCGGCGAAAGACGCGTAATTCGATTTTCGCTAAGTGGCAACCGAAAGCTCGGTCCCGTTGGGCTCGGAATAAGTCAAAGTCGGAGAAAAGCGTAATCCTGGTCGTTTTATTCATACCAATTCTCCAGCCTCTCTCCCACTCTCTCTCTTTGCTCTTTATCTTCGTGCTCGCCGCACTTTACACGCTCTAATGTGGCCCAGCGAGACGTTAAAGAGCGGCACAAACGAGAAAACTTGGCAACTTCGTTAGTAACCGTGGCGTTGTTTAACCTCTCGCATGCAACGCGTCGCGGAGAAGACGCTGTTCGAAACCGCGTAGCTGAATCCAGCCAGCCATCTTAACTGGCGTCACGAGAACGTTACGATGGCGAACATTATGTCGCGACGTAATGCGAGCCGCGGGATACCTACACGACGATATCGAGTTGTTACACGCCGTCGATGCTTCTGATTACATCGTAAAACTTGCCTCGTAAGAGCGCATTGATCATGAATCGCTCGTTCGTTCCTCGAGACATACATACAGCGCGAAGTAGAATTTCCTGTACCGGTCAGGCATACATATGTATCAGAAATTGTTGATAGCTCGGTACAAAATACTAGTGTGGCGGATCAGCAGCCTACGGTCGCCGAAGGTCGATGGCGACAACGATGGCATATCTCCCTGGCGACCCGGCTGCCGATCGCCAACACCAAAGGACCACAGCGGCGATTACATTCTCGCTAGCGGTCGAACATGCGCCCACGGTCAATATATTCCGCGATTAGCGAGATGGCCTCTGCGTCTGAGGCAAGGACTACCTGGCATAGCCTTACTCTGACGAGTCCGCAGGTAGTCCCGGCACGAAACGCGAACTTCTTCGAGATCGGAAACCGGAAATGTAAGGATCTATCCATCTTCGAGCCGCTTCATATTAATACGTTGTTACAAGCTTCCCCTATCCACGCCGAATATCTGGGTCAAGTTCAATGTAACAGGTACGACCCAGGATTTATTATTCAGCCATCTGCGCGGATCAGAATCTAATCGCTAGCAGATTCTGATCTCTCTCAGGTTATCTCATGAAGTTGGCGTTTCGTCCTGGGACTATCGGCGGATTTCGTCAGTAAAGCTATACCTCTTATACTTCATATCTTCGACAGGATGATAACCCGGAAGAGAAGATGCGATCTAGTGCGAATCTGCTAGCGATCTGTCTCTGATCCACGCAGATGACTAAATAATAGAGAGCACCACCTGGGTCGTACTTATATGTGTGCGCATGTTCGACCGCTAGTGGGAATGTGTAATCCTCGCTGTGGCCCTCTTCTGTTTGACGATCGGCAGCCGGATCGCCAGGAAGGTATGCCACCGTCGTCCTTTGGCGACCGTAGGCTGCTGATCCGCTACGCTGGGTTGTAGAACTATTTAAATGGCTCCTCCTTTTATTAATTGAATCCTATTATCGACGAAAGACGCCCATACCATTAATTTTAGAATCCTTGCACGATTAACTTTGTGACTTCGTACGGTTTCTTCAGATGTGTGGAATTTGTGCACACTGCGAAATGTGTAGCTTGTAAATGGCTGAGCTTATAAATGGAACAAATTATTTTCTATTATAATCCAGTCTTGCGAAATGGTGCACAAGTGGCACGATGTTTATGAAAAGCAAATTCTCGGTCTTGCAGATTTCACTTTCGTAGTATAGCTGAAACTCCTTTATTTCGTTGAAACATTCGTACGTAATTCTTTGTAGACGATTGCTTCAAAAATAAGGCAGATCCTTATGAAATATATAAACTGCAACTGCCCAAAATACACGTGTCGACTACCTGAATTATTGCGAAATTGGCAACGGAAGAAAGCCACGCGACCGACTAAACGATGACAATTACCAGCTTTGCTCTACTTATTCGAAAAACAGGCGTTACCTCTATTACCGTCTCTGGCAACTTTCGCACGCTCGTAAAACCTCGTAGATTTATGTACTCCACATGCACAGCAGTTAACGAACTATTTCTCAGGTCTGATTGAATGAAATGTTTCCGAAATTTTCTGCCGGTCATCCGGCGGCATGCACCAAAACTCTTCATTATAAACTGCAAACGAATGAGAATTTCACGAATACTCGAATGTCGCACGTCACAAATCTATTCAGCCGGTTTGTTCCTCCTGGAGTATCGTAGTTTCAAGTTTCGTCGCTTGTTATATCGGTGTTATGAAGTGATTTCATATAAGCGTCAGGCGTGTACGTCTAACGCTATACATAAATAATCTTCTTTGGAATCTTCAAGTGTATTGTATTTATTAGGATATCACCGTTGTTATTTTTAATTCTAGATTTCTATATAAGAAAGATAAGACAAATATTTCATACATAATTTGAATGGTATCAATGGATCAATACTTTGCAAGAATATTCTTTCTCCAAGATTGTTTTTCGTTCTGCTTGATATCACTCAGAATGTAGATATTTCTGCGACTGTACGATCTAAATGTTATTTAGTACGTTTAAACGATATCGAGTAATAAATTTTTTCATTGAAATTCAAAATGCCTTGAAACATTGGTGAAACGAAAGTTTCCCATTAACATTTTCATTCAGGAACAGTAACGTGATATTGCAATGTTTTTTGCTTGATTAATGCATGCATTGCACTAATAACCTTCCAATATGGCCAGTATTTACCTCTAGAAATTGAAATCGATTTTCAAGAATTCCAGATCGGTACAGAATTGAATTAGCATTTTGATATTACACGCAAATTACCTACAGATGATTAAAATACTGTGTAATCCACGATGTTTAAACGAGTTTCAACGCATTGCATATGTTAATCACAAACTGCAGCGGCCGTGCGTTTCGTTCGAACGTTTCGTACGCCGCAACATACAAAACCAATTACACGTTTCAATGACCGAAGATGTCCGGCCGGTAAACGTTTCGAATTCAATCGAAACCTGTTTATAGTAGCTCGATCGAAAATTGGACGACAACGTAATACAACGATCGTTGTACAGAATAAATTTGCTTCGTATGAACCTGCGTATCCGAGAAAACGAATTCATTGTTCGTTCGTATGTTGACGCGTTCTTACTGTTGGTGAATTTCGTATGATCAAATATATATCTTATGCAGATTAATCTTACACACATTAAGTGATATAATTGTATGTAGTTTAGGAAGGATAACGCGTTACTATAATTTAGGATTTGAAATAGTAAACGACATAAGTTCTAGAAACGAGGACTTTCGATAATTGCATTTCTGTCAATCTTCCACTTGAATCAGTTATCAGTTCGTGAGATATCAAATATTCGTTACGTATTTGAATAATGGATTTGAAAACTTGACGAGAAATGGTTGATTAGTTTCGTTCCTGAATAACTTTCTCGGATAATTTATGAGATTAATTTTTAAACTCATAATTGAGTCGTTCGGAAGACATGCTGATTAACTGGATAACTTGAGGTGTAGAGAAAGATAATGATTACAAATACGAAATATTAATTACGTATCTTACTGATGAATTTGAAGAACTAACGGAAGCTAGAATTTGCCAATTTGGTGCCAGAAAGGCTCGTATAAAGACAAAGAATTGTAATACCTGACAATAACAATAACTAGTACAAAATGCAATTTATCGCCAATTAAACTATCTACGATTTCTTCAGCTTCAGAATGTCTGGATATACAGATCGACCAGGAATTACTAATCACGTCGCTTCTGTCGCAAGTTAAAGCTTCCCAATTACTTTCCAGTGGTAACATTAAAACATTAACATTAACATTAAAAGAGCAGAAGGGGATGGGAGCAATTTGTGCGTACACCTTTGACAAACAAGTTAATAAGGACGAGTAATTAGGCGACGAACAGATCGAAGCTGTTCAAACATTCTACATCTGTCATACGGGTACAGACGACTTCGTCCCTATGCAACCGGATTTCCATGAATCTTCTACGTCCATTCGAGTCGGTTCAACGAACAGACCTATTCCTATTCGGAAACATCGTGATCCTAACCACGAATTCGAAGCCGACGTACTATTCTGACATGGCGCTTTAACGTCGCTTCTGAGCTACAAATTGACCTTCGGCCACGAGTCTGGAATAAACAACGCTTCAGCTTCGTGTCCGCGCGAGCGCAAATGTAAGCTAGACCACCAGACTTACTACGCGGTAACCAGAGTGTCGACGATGCGACGGAGCTTAAAGGGAAATAATTGCTTTTTCAAGCTGACGCTTCCGGAACTCGTGCTCCGAATGAATCAACTGGCAGATTTGCGAGCGGAATGCACACGTCACACCTGATTTCCCCTGTAATGCTCGGACCTCTTAGGAGCTCCGGGGGTTCTTCGCGATTTACCGCGGCAAGAACGGGCAACTTCAAACGAATTGCTCTCGCAGTTTCATCTACGTGCCTGTTCACGGGCGTTAAGAACATATTTTACGAACGCTGAAGTAACAACTTACTTTCCTCTACTTCCTCGTTTTATAAGTGATTTCTTCGGAAGAGGCGCGACAGCGACGCAATTGTCCAAATTCATTAGTTTCTCAACCGAAAGGGTAAACGTGTAGGTGTATTTTTGACGACGAGTAAATCTATTCAAATTATTTCATATGAAAAATAATAATAGATTCAGTTACAGAAATCTATTATCTTTCACATAAATAGAAAATGACAATTCAAATGGATTTATTTATCATTGAAAATATATGTTCATATCCTTTCGTTTTCCCTGAATTACTCTTTCGTGCTGAATGTCAATATCGCCTTATAGCTTCATTGATCGACCATAGATCGATTAAGTCTATAGTGCACGAGATGAAGTATGATCTGCAAGCTTTTTGAACCTTATGTGCCCCACGGACGAATGCTACAATTCAAAGAATTTAACGTAATAATCAGGAAGGAGAAGTTAACCCTGTTGCATTTTCTTCCGAGTTACTTTCAATCGTATTTTGCTACCGTTAACAAATTTCGGTACACTTTGTCAAAAGTAAGGAAGTGTGTGAATCCTTTTGAACGGCGGTGTACATTGAATCTAAATTGAATCGCTATTTCAGCAATTCTTTAGGTATATACGGTATAAAAGGAAATGAACGTACAGGGACAAAAGCTGAGAAAAATTGTAATTATAAATTGTCATTACAAATCTATACTTATCAATAGCAGTGATCGTGTCGAGCCGAAGATACATCGTAAGATGATCACGCGTCGTAGTTGCAATTAAACGCAAATGCGGCGATAATGGATTCACAACGTTGACAGAGTAGCCTCGATTGCATAGAATCAAATGACCGCCAGCGTCCACCGGAGATACGAAGCGCTTATTAATATGTAATAAGTGTACGGGTAATTATAGTTGGTCTTAGAATTAACAAAACACGGAAATTCTGTGGATTGTGTTTCACGCGGTTCTCCCACTACTACGCTCCATTTCCACCTGTTAATCGCATCGGTACTTAATTAAAGATTCCTAGAGTCATAGAATTAAGAATTAACGAAAACGAATCAACGTTAGCAATATAATTTTATACGTTTCTAGAATAAAACACCAAATAATATGATTGTAATTTTTTGACAATGCATAATGTGTGATGCACCGTGAAATAATGAAGTTTCCAATTATCCAACAATAAGAAAGATTTCGGTGATATCATTCATATAATTGATATAATTCATCTCGAATAAAAATAAACTTCTTTATAAAAAGAAGAAGGACATTTCATTTCCGATATAGAAAGATTGTTACGTTCAAGAGATTGGTTCTGAGCGGCGAATTTTCATGTCTGGGTCACGCTTTTGTTTAAACAAACAGAAGGAGATGTCACGTTTGAACAGAATCTCTACCATAAATAGGAACGGCAGGTCACATAAACGAAGAACGGTTATTTCATCTTTTCCTCCCACTTAACATTTATACACAGTGTATGAAACGTTAAATTAAGTTCTTGTGTAGACAGAGATCCTACGTAAGAGCGAAATAATCGTGTAGCCAAATCGTTGCAAATCGTTACCACTTACTTTTTGCAACAGCGAGAATCTACAAAATCGCGTGCGTAGCTGATTCTCGCTCTTTGCGAGATACGAACTTCTTAACGTTATTTCAAGTAGTGTACAAGTTCCTTTCGTCGAAAAAAAAAAAAAAAAAAGAAACAAGATTATCGTGATTTCCCGAGACGAGGGTGAACGCCTTGCTATGTGAAGACTGGATGGGTGTGGTCGGGTTCATTTTCCTTTTATTCAGTTCACCGTCGGTAGCTTGGAAATCTCCAACGTAAAAGGCTCGTAGCTTGGCGAGAAACAACCCGAAACAATACTACCGGAAACAATGGTCGTGCTGTTGACGTCATACCGATACCTTGCTGACACGACAAGCTAGAAATTCCTTGTTCGAATTTTTGCTGAGGGTGAAAGCGTCTTAGAAACGGGGTGAACTATGGAAACTAATCGCAAAAGCATATTTTATGCATGACAATTGCCGATTATTACAAAGTTTCTAGATTAAAATATATTTCATTTGGATTTGAACAAGTTAAAAATTAAAGAAGATTCTACGAGATGTGAAACATCGTTCGCTTATACATTTATTATAATTGGGTATAAATATTAATAACACATTAATATTTTATTCGTTACAAATTATTGTTAACGTTATTAATTTATTTCTGTATTTTCGGGGCATTGTATACCTCCAGCTGTCGTTTTCATGAATTTCCAAAAAAAATTTACTGTTATTAAAGCGGATGGAACGAAATGGATTGATAAATGAGTGACATTACGTCAATAAGGACAGTTAAATTCTAATAACTGGAAGTTGTGCAAACGTAGAACATATTAGTTTAATCAGCATCGAAGATAATTATCTTGCATATGGTCAAGGCTGCCTTCGTTGAAAGTCCTGTATACATCGATGTTTACCTCGTTTCGAACTTAGATGCGTACAGCTAGGTAACTTCAATGCGGTCCGCCTTCGTCTCTTTGAGTATTCCATGTTGCAGCCTGATTTCATTGGCGATGGTAGCGAGCTTAACGCGAACTGGCCTCGTGAGATCGATGTACAACTTTAATGAGGTGATAAAGATGGCGTCTTGGTTTATAAGTCATCGACTATGGTTTATGATTTGACACGTTCCCTTACATTTATATAATATTATATTTTTATAAAACTAACGCTTGAACTTCCAAAATCGAAATGACCGATTTATAACTTTTCATAGAAATTTTATAGACTGAACAAAACGGAACACTTTGGGAAGATCTCAGTATTTTGTTGATAAAGTGTACACATACGAATTGTTAGAAAACGATGACAAATTTTATTTAACACTAGAGTTAACAGAATAGTTAAGGTAACCACTTGATAATCGTTCATAGAAATTTTAAGGAATTTAAATGATCTTCTAATGAGAGAGTTGCTTCTTATTAACTTCATATCCATAAATAAAGAACAAGAAAGATTAAATATGGAAAGGTTGAATATAATGATTTGTTTACCCATTTAAAACAGTGTTGAAACAATTCAATATCTGACTTTTATAAAACAGAGAGCGATGAACGTTGGTACAAAGCCAAAAAAATTAAATTGTAAACGTTTTAAAAGCATAAATACAAATCAATCATTCGGCTATTTTCCACCAAGTTAATATAAATAGATATGTGGATATTTTATAATACAAAAATTACGTGCATATTGGACATAATGAAAAACGATTAGTTCTCTCTGAATTACACTATCACACACAGATATTATCACACACATTATTGTTCTATATATATATATATATATATAGAACAATAATAATTTTTCGAACATCATAGAGTCTGGATAGAAGTCACTAAACAGAGTGTCCACAAAGTTATGCATAAATAATGATGAAAGTAATCAGCCGTCAAGTACTTCACGCGACACTTGTGCTAAGACATTCTGCACAAAAGGCTTCGTTCCTGAGGTGGCAGCTCGTGCGGACCATCGAACAGAGCTATCGAGTCGAAAGCAACCGAGCCTCTATCCCTTCGTAATCCCAGTTGTTCGAGCTATTATCCCAGAAAAGCCAGTCAAATATCTGATTAGAAAAACCGAATATACGCTATTTCCTCCTCGAGAATCGCTCCCATTGCAAAAAAAATACGTTTTGTCATTACAAAGCAACGTCCTTCGATTCTCGTATAAAGGAATTTCTTCCCAACCTCTTTCGGAATCTTGCTATATTGTTGTGAAACTGACAACGATAAAAATCTCCAGAAGGAAGAAAAGAAGGTTGAAATAATTTCGATGTCGACTAGATCGAGCAACAGGCGTTCTCTTCAAACAGGAGAAATAGAATTGCAAACGATGTAATTGCAAATAAAAATAACTTGTTAGGTTGAAGAATGTATGGCTTTAAGCAATAGCTGATAGATTGACGAAGTTTCGTGGAAGCTAAGGGTATAATTATTAAAACGAGCGATATTTAAACACCATTGGCATTTCCAATTTCCTTACGAATGACGCGTGGGCAAATGTTAAAGAAAAATAGATTTCCTCCGCCCCTTTGGAAGGGACCTCTTCGATTTTGTGTTCTGTATTGAACGTATTAACACGATATCTTCAATACTGTGATATTATAATGAACAATATTTTGATGGTGATTACATTAAAGAGCAAATTATTATTATCAAATTTTGGCTGTATAATACATACTCTATTACATTTCAGTTTCAATAAACTATTGATTCGTTAGCACCTGTTATTTCGATGTAGGTAATAATAGGTACTTTGAGTCAATTTGGAATATTTCTGTGTTAAATACATCACGTTAGAAAAATAACTAAGAAGTACAGGATAAATACATAAAAAGAAAAAAATATATAGAAAATAAAGTTTCAGAGTTTTCGTTTTTGCAGTTGCTAGCAATATACACGCTCTTTTGACAAAATCAATATTGATTTTTGTTGAGATAGAACAACTATTATTTTTATTATGCTATTTTAATTGTAATAGCGTAGTACAATTTTTATTCTAATCTACACGTTAAAAGCTCGTATTTTTAGAATTAAATAAACTTTTATTACGAGAATCTTTGAAATTACTTTTCTCCTTAATCTTCTGAGAATATTTACAATGAATAAGTTTTATATGTTACGAAAAGAAGACGTACATAAATGGTTCCCAAACGTTCAATTTACTAAATATAGATTATATTGGAATGAAAAAACATCGCCACTTTAACGTTACAACTTCTCGCAATTGAAAATCGTATAAACCACTTCGATGTACTTTTATCATCCGTATCATTCAATCTTAGTATTTCCACATTGCTTTTTATTGAATTTCAGAGTTCAGATATTGGCTTCCTTTTGAAGCATCGATAGAACAAATGTAACGCTCCCTTTTACAGGATACAACTTTATCGGAGAAAAACGTTCGCGTAAGAGCACGTTCGTATAACAGATTACTCTGAAAAGTGTATAAGTAATCTGGTTATTTTAACGTAGCAATAACTCATAAAATTCATACATGCCACTATCCATAATTATTAGGACACGTAGTCATTACATTTCTTGAAGACTTCGAAAAAATCTTATTTTGTTAAGAATCTTCTATTATAAGACATGCCATATGAAGGAAATAATAGATTCACGATAAAATAATTATAAAATGGAAGCAATGAGTAGCATTCAATTTATACTAAATATTATATACTTTGTATACTTATGGTTGGCAATGCACGTTACTGTTTATAAGTCGCTGGACACTTGTAGTACTATACCTAAGGTAGGCATAAGTAAACATTGCAATTGCCAAATGAACTTGACGCTTATTAACAGAGAGTATAAAATTATAATAAATTAAATACTATCAAACCGTTCGATACTAAATTATAATATATTCTAAGCATTTTATCATAAACTAATCTCGTTGCTAAGTCATATGTTTAGAATCATGAAGTGATCGATTACTCATAAACAGAGCGCGATGTTAAGAAAATAGGAAAATTCTAAAACTTTCGCGTTATCCTGTGTAAAATCAATTTGTATCCTTCCGAGCTCGGTACCGCCGTAATTAAAACAGTATCGAAACGATAAGAATGGAAAGCGTGGGGAAACGGTGAGCGAAACATGAGATCCATCGGTCTAGCTAGTGTTAGCAGACATCGATATTCCGCAGAGTCCTGATCGAGAACTTCCACGTCGTCGTAAGACGGAGGCAGAGTCTCCGGTAAGTTAAATGGAAACAAAATAAATGCAGAGGCGGAGGTTCCGGGGGCCGATAATGGGATTTTTCAGCGGTTTATTCCCGCCGGCGTTCTCTCAGCTTGTTGTAATTGATAAATGGAGATCTAAAAAGGGAAAGAATGAAAAGGATGGAGAAGGATAGAAATAAAGAAAGGAAGAGCACGAGAGAGACAGACAGACAGACAGACAGAGAGGGTGAACAGGATGAAAAGAACGTACGAACGAGCCAGGCTGAAAGAGAACAGAGAGAACTGCAGTTTCACCGCATACCGGAAGACGAAGGCGCGGCCGTTCTTGAAGCGTTTCATGGCAAACCAAATATTCGCGGTATGCTCCGGCGTTGCAGGCCGGAATTTCCAACATGAAGTCGTTATACTGCGAGACCACTTATAATTAATTGCTTTAGTTTATAATCGCCTTGCGGCCATTGTGACGCAGTCGTCCGAATAACGAGGATACCCGTATCCTCCGCGTCGAGTACCCGAACCTCTGCTAATCCTATCCTTTTTATTTCGCGTCAACCAACCGCCTCGTGTTTTATATTAATAACGCTGTCCACCGTTTGAAATATCACCGGCGCGCGGACAACCAAGAATGGGAAACACGAGTATCCTAGATGATTGTTGCCGTTGCACTCTCTAACTCGCTCGTCTTGAAACGCTGACTCCAACAGCGACGAAAATTTTTAGACGGTCTAGTGTTGCGGATATTCTCAGCATCGCGCGTGCCTGACGTTTTTAATCAATTTCCTTGTGAAACATTACAAAGCTTTCTGTTAAGGACCGTGACGTGCGTAGTAGAAACGAATGACGTTGATGAGGGGAAATTTTCGTATTTGAGGAAGAAGATATTTATTTCTGGTTTCTCGTTATTTATTTACCGCGACGATTAAAAGTGGAAATTTAATACAGTTGTTATGAATAGAGGTTTCTTGCTTCACTGTCAATTTACTGCGATAGTTAAGAACGCTGATTCAATATGCTGCTTCAGGCTACAAATTTTTGGAAATGAATCGATCTGTTTTCTGTTCCATTATCGATTTAGTACTATGGTTAAAAGTGAAGATTTAGTATAACGATGAAATATATAGGAACGCTTTTCAGCTTAGATAGAATTGTTGTTTCCATATTGATATTTATATTTAAGAAATATTCGAGAAAAATAAGAAAAGCGCTGTTTTATCATAAAATTATTTATAGATGCTTCGTGCTTTGAAATTGAAAGTTTGTGCGAAAGAATTTGTCCTGAATTTATTTATTTAATTATGGCCATCTTTTGTAGACACGAAAAGAAGAGGGAGTCATTCTTCTTAATAGAGTAAGAATTTTAAACTTCGAATATCTCAAACTTTACATCTTCTTAAAAATGTGCAAAATCTTCGACGATCTCTGGAATTTTAAGACTTTAAAGTCTTCCTAGATTTTCAAGTTGCCAAATAAACAACGAAACGTGCAGTAAATTTACCATGTTCGTAGGTTATTAACAACAGACGAACTGTAAATTATGCACACAAGACGAGTAATCAAAGTAAAATGATCAACAGAAAGTTTTATAAGATTATAATCTCAGTTTCGAATCGAATGCACAGCTTACTGCGAGTAGATATTATATTTTATCTTTCATTTAATTTATTTAAAAATATAATAATTAGTCAATATCGTGACAATATAATTATTCACAAATTTTTTAATGCCACAGAGTAATTATTATGCGTTCCACATTTATAATTTATCCAAGGGAAAAAGAGACGTAACGGATTAAACCAACGTTGAGAAGATTATATTCGCGTATGTAATTTTTAAAGCGCAACGTCAATTGTATAATAAAATACACAACGAATCTCTAATGTATCAGAACAAAGGTAAAGCGAATGGACGAATTATTAGGGATTAAATCTTTTAAAACGCATGTCATATAGATGTTCTTTTTTTTAATTTTTACGCAGTTTACAGTTAAAAATGCTTTGAATTGAATAATCAAAATTTAAACGGTACTATTTAAAATTAAACCTAAACCTAAAATTAATCGTAACATCGACATGGAATAAGAAATTCAATACAAAGTATCCTTTTCGAAATTATAACTGAAATATTGATTAATACTGACGAAATAAATACTGACAAATATAGAAGACCATTTAAATGAATATTAAAAAATGTGAAATATTGTTTCATTCTAATTCATTCATTCATAATAAATACTTTCTCTCTTTTTTTTGACAGTCTATATGAACGAAACCTATAAATAGACCTATAATAAAACTTTAATCTATTATAACGTAGCATACGTCTCTTAAGAAAAATATCCTGGAAGAAGACTAAAGTAGCGTAATAGGAAGCCATTTTTTATGTAGCAAATGCCAATTTTCGTGACTCATTTGGAAATTAAATGATCGTATCGCGTGTTTACTATTAACTTATACGTGACTATTGTTAATGAAACGATGATAAATAAATATCTTTTATTTTATCGCATGACAATTGAACGGAACGTGACAAAACGCAATAATTCGCAGACTTCATTAATGCTCGTATGCCGTGGCCGATCGTATATTTTGGTTTTCATACCAATTACGAGGGTGTAGTGCATTTAATGCTAATTTCGCATATTTCCCACGACAATTTAATCAGAAATACGCCGGACGTTGCTGTACGCGCAACGCCACCGTGATAATTGAGATTTATCGACGACACTTTTAATCAAACGCCAAACATTCAATGCAAACACGTCGTAACTGCCCATGTTTTTACGCTGTCTGTTGTAATGTGTAGTCTTCACGGCCCGTAGTTTTGGAAAACTGATGTGTTAAAAACAAATATTTAATGTCGATTATCTTTATTACGACGAAGGAATTTTTGACCGTCGAAAGAAGCAGCCTCGTACACCGTTTGAATAAAATATTTAAAAAATG
The DNA here is from genome assembly GCA_014737475.1 of Bombus confusus. Classification (NCBI taxonomy): domain Eukaryota; kingdom Metazoa; phylum Arthropoda; class Insecta; order Hymenoptera; family Apidae; genus Bombus; species Bombus confusus. Next base: position 1,612,410 of record JACXIV010000144.1, read on the forward strand.
ACTATTCGTATGATATATCATCCTCTTTTTATCGAAGCAAGTTGAATTTTCATGAAGAAGATATTTTGTAGTATATTGTATATTATACGTTATCACAAACAAATTACAATCACGATTACAATTACTATTACAAATACGATTATAATTGCGTTTGCAATTACAAATACGATTACAATTACCATTGCAAATGCGATTACAATTGCGATTACAATTACGATCTTGTTTGACCAATGTTATATTGAAATAATTATACATTTTATTTGAATAAGCAATATTGTTATTCATCTATAAAACGAGTTAATTTTTTATCATAATTCTTTCGAAATCATTTAATCGATCGGTTTAATAGAAGAAGAGAAAACAGAAAAAGGAGGAGAATAAGAAAAAAACTATTCTTCATCGCCAATCCGTTCACACATATTATACATGGGCATCGCAAAAGAACCTTTGACATTCAACTTTCCCTTCACAGAAAGGTGCATATGCGTGCATATTCCATTTTCATGAATAGCAACGCGTAATTGGATGGCCTGCGTTCTTATTAAACTCCTATAAACGATAGTCCCGGAAATCGTGTGTTGGAATTTAAGTTCTGTTTGACTGTAAACAGCTAGCATGTCTATACGTGTCTTCCATCGATTAGACGCAACCGCGGTTGTTTGAGTTCACAGATTGCGCCTCCGGGGTATTAAGCGGTGTTATCGCAAATTGCTCTCAGACATACACGTATCTGCACGTATAGAAATATAGAAATATTCGAGACATCGCGTCGGCTTCGATGAACGTTATAATCCCGAACGATTTTCCGCTGGCCGTAAATTCATCTTGCAAAAGAGACAATAACTAAACCACTGTCTTTCTCATTGTAATATGAAAGCAGTATACAGGGTGTACCGTTTCAATATCGTTAAAATTGTTGACGATATACAGGTATGTACGTATACAATAGATAATTGTCTGTTTAAACAATTTTTAGGTTTTTGCGAGGTGTATACGTGCACTCGCAGTATATGTCTTGTAGCTACTATATATTGTACATCTTCTGATTGGTTTCAAGTATTACTAACGTAATTGTGATAATCGGATCTGATTAGAGCGCTATGAGATTTCTAAATGTTCCATATCACATACAAAATATACACGTAACAGTTTTTTTTTTATTGTGCATCAAGTGATCAAATACTTTCACGAACTGCTATAAATGAATGTGTCACGCGAATTCAAGGCTTTCAAGGAATTATTTACTCGATAGAATGTGTTTGTGAACGTAGATGTGTAGGTTCCGACGTTATAGAGAGTTAAAATTTGATAATTCGATCGTCCGTTCTTCTTTAATTACCTATATTATAACTGTTTCGTAGAATAAAAATGTAATTTTATTTTATTATCTTGTCAAGGGGTAGAAAGATTTTTTTATATTATAAAATCAATTTGAATATTGTTTAAGTAGTTTTTGTGGCGTTACTTTCAATTAAATAGTGAAATACAAATTACGTACTGCAACTCCTTTATTAAAGATTACAGAATAGTTCAGAAACTGGAAAATTGTATATTTTATTAATTATGATGGGCGTTAGTGAAAATAAATCAACTAGAAGGATATTATGTATTAAATAACCGTGATGGATTGCAGTTGATAAATTACAGCTGTTTGGAATGTTTAATTACATAGACATCGCTGTATCCATCACACTGAAGACCGTTTCGCATTTAGGTTTGCAACTGAACTGTAATTTCGTCGAAAATTAATTTCATTAGCTCCGATTTCAGATTTTAGGTAATTAATACAAACGTTTACTGAGTACAGGTATTAGCCGCTTGTTAACTTAATCAATGAAAATTTCCAATTTACGATTTAATGGAGTAATTTACATCCTGCCTTGGTATTACGAATTTTCAAAAATAAATCTTTCTTTACGCTAGATAGAAACTTTGAAGATATGTTAATTCTGACTTACATAGGACTTACATATTATTTTAAGCTACATTCATACTTTGTTACTCTTCCAAATTACATACACAAATCTATTCAACAGAAACAACCGACTAAAAAACACACTTAACTGAAATCGATTCGTATTTACTAATTTTCAATTGTGTAATTATTAGAGACCTTGCCATTTCTATATACTTCGTCAGATTGGTTTCAAATCGTTCCAATATGATCACAATAGTCGTGTCTCGTTATACTGCGAATGAAATTTCAAAATGTTTCGTACAACTGTCCTCTGTGAGCAGTTGTGCGCAGAAATAATTATTATTCTATCGATTGCTGTCGTGGAATGATTTTTTAACACGGCGAACGAGATAAGGGGAAAAGGAGTGTTGGAAAGGATAGAAAATAGAAATTTCCCGATGCACGCGTACGGACGGTAGTAGAATCGAAATAGTCACTACCCCTTCTTCGTTCGCCCCTCTGTCGAAGGATTGCCAGTAATATACAGGCGTAATAAGCCTGAGGATGATATCACTTTTATGACGCCTATATGTATCGATCGTTCGTCGTGGATACTCGATGGCTCCGATAAGCCGACTTTTGCCATCGTCGTACACACTTTATGCGTCGAATGAAACATTTTCGTCCATGGCGCGACTCGTTATGCGGGTTTACGTCAGGAGTATTAATTTTATTGGACTTTCAGTTCGAGGCTCGTTTGCCGGACCATTCACAGTACCGTTTCCAACAAGGAGCGTTTTGATTGTCTATAATCGTGCCTCGATACTTTGTGTCTAAAAATAATCTTTGATTTTTCTTCTTCCTTCACTTACCCTTCAAAACGTACGATTTTATTTTTCCTACATTTTTTCATGTACCGTAAGGCTGGTTTTCTAACTACTCTCTTCTTTAGTTAAGAATAGTGCTCGTTCAAGGGACTAGCGAGCATGTTTAGCGATATGCGGAATCGCTTATAGTTTACTGCATCCGCTTTGTGATATATCCGTTTAATTTTTTGAATGAAACTTTCGCATGAAGTATTCTGAATAGTTGGTAAAAGGTATAAATCCTAAAAACATAGTCCCTATATTTTTATCACGAGCGAAGTTCAGAATTTTCACTGATATCATTAGGTAATCGAAAAATACTTAGTGTTTTTCAACAGTCGGTTTATTTGTAAGTTTTATAGAAACAAGTCTATATCGAGAAGAATATTTGTGATCGAAAGTTTTAATTTCTACTACAGAGCAAAGCACTCGGCGTCAACAATAACTGTTGTGTTTTATCGACAGATGGTGTTATTAAAAACAATTGTCAAATGTCACCTTTGTATTCCATATTTGTTTGCGCGCGGTAATAGAAAGTGCGGCGTTTTTTCGCAAATGCAGTTAACTCATAAAATAGCTATACGTCAATTGCCCCGAGGAAAATCAAAGTTTCGCTACGCGAAGGTAATATACAGGTATGTGCCGCGCATTCTAGTTCCTCGGATCCAAAGAACACAACAACAATATTTTATTTGCCGAGTAAAAAGAAGGACATAGCTTTCCAACAATTTAAGCGTCACAAAGTTATTGGTTTACTGGATATTCTCTAGGGATAGAAATGTATACAGGGTAGTTCTGGAAAAGTATGAAGTAAATTTATTGAACGTTTTCTTTAGACATTTCTCTATTGTATTATTTATAGTAGTTCGATATGTTGAGAAAATATGTGACGTGTACGTAATACTACGAAATGGTTCTGTGACTTCATTAGGACAGGCTGATATTCATTCTCCGATTTCATGGACTAATTATGCATAATGAAATTTTCGCCTTAACCAAAAAATAGTATAATATTATATTTCTTAATTTTCTGTCCTTACTTTCAATTGTACTGAGTTCAGATAGCAGGAATCATATTCATTAAACGACAAGATTATATTTATCCTTCTGTCAATATTTAGCAAGATGAAATCGTATTGAAAGTAAAGAAACCGTTTTAATAAGACGAAAACCAATATTCTTCCAGTTGTCGCAATTTTTCCAGCAAGAAGGTATCGACTCGATTGTTAAAAAAAAAAAAAAAAAAAAATAGTGAAAAGTTACCATAATAGATGTCTTCGTATTATTGTACAGCGTGAATATCGCGGCTTTTCAAGAACGTAGTTAATCAAGAAAAATCATATCTCAATGTGCGCCAAGTACTGGTAAATACCAATATACAGACAGCCTTTAAACGATAGTACGGTTCTTTCGTTGAAAAAGAGTACGTTTCGTCGAATGTTATATATCTCTCTATTTCATTTCATTTCGTTACGTTTCACTTATCGTACGGGTTAGATACCCATTTTAGTACAAAGAATATCGCACACGAGGTTGTAGATATATACATACAAAGTCGTAAAGAGAAAATATAAGAGTAAATGTTATACTCGGTGGCGGCTTTTCAAGAACGTAGTTAATCAAGAAAAATCATATGCAGAGCGAACGGGCCAGGTGTCGACGACGTCGCAGCATTACTCGAGAACTAATTGCCCTCGTATTATCTTCGTCCCCTACCCGTTCAGCCTCGTAATCAACCAGCCGCAAGACCTGTCTATCACAGTCCTCCAGGTGGCAGTGTTGTAATTTGCAAGCCGATATCGCAACAACACCGTGTTTACCGTTACATCTGTCAGGCTAATGGACCCAGATTAAGGCTTAGCCCGTTATCGTTGCCCCTGAAGCGTATCAATGTCTTTCTAGCCAGCGTTGTCGCGGTTACCCTCCTCTCGTCCACGTGAAATCCTGACTGACCTGTTAATTGTAAGCCCGCGAGCCAACACCGATAATAGTGCTGTTTCTAGCACGACCACTGTTAATACGTTCCTTGGTACTCTATCAACGATGCATAGTGCTTGTCGCTAATTTTCAGTTGGCAAGAAATCGGTTGGGTGTTATTCGGCATACACTGGCTTTCGGGGCAATTGAAGCGAATGAGAAATAGGAACACGAGGGTGGGAAGTAACAGGAAGTTGGACGTCGAATATAAAATTGTACATTCGGAAATAGAAATGAATAGACAGGTAGTGGAGGTAGATATCAATGAAGTTTAATCGAACTGGTATTAGTAATACCTAAGTTTTATTTATTATATATTCTTACAGTATGCAGATTATTTAGTAAGTAAAAATTGAAGTTAATAATTATTTTTGTATAAACGAGCCATATTTAACGAAACTTCATTCATATACGTTTCCACTACCTGTCCACTTATTTTCACCCCGGACTGTACAATTTTACATGTGCAAATAAATATCGCATTCTCGCGTATTTAGCATAAAATTTACATTCTTTCCCAGCAGGGAAATTTGATTTCCAATTTCGTCTGACTTACATCGTTCGATATATTAATTCCTGAATCATTACCATGTTATACATTAAATATCGCAAGGGGTGAGAAAAAGAACATTAGAGGCAACACACTCAGTAAGAGAACACGTTATCGCGACATGAATAGTCAGTGGCGGGCCATTGGCGCGCCATTAAAAGTTTCCATCATTTCGGGTTCATATTACCATTGTTTCGGGTTTAATGCGAAATTGGGGTGAGAAAGCGTTAGATTTCGTCGCATTTGTCCGCATATATTATGTTTCGTGTTCCGGGGAAAACGGCGACGTACTTTCCAGGGAACAGACAGCCTCGAATTTTGAACGGGGTATTAAAGCGAAACGATTTCGCGGCTGGACGACAAAATGCGGAACGCCAGTCTACGTACGTGTGTGCGTACGTGTGCATGCCGTAATACTGGTTTTCACCAACAGAAAGACAAAGATAGAGAGAGAGAGTGCAGAGCAGAGGCCCACGCGGGAAAAGTTTCACCGTGAAAATTCCACGCATTTTCCAGGACGACCGGTTGAACGCGGTGTTGAACGAGCCTCGACTTTTTTAGTGCTTGTTTAGCTCGCGCGAATGACCCTTTTGAAGTTAATGCCCCATGAGCGCACACGGTCATATACTAAACTCGTACGACTGTTGCCAGTTGAAAAATTCATCGATCACGAGCAGTGGTGAGAGAGAGAGAGAGAGAGAGAGAGAGAGAGAGAGAGAGCAAAGTTGAACGAGGACGAAGACGAGGCCAAAGCGAACTTCGAACTTTTACCGTGTTTCCGCTCACGACACCCTTCCGCCCCGTTATTTCACGCAAAATAAAAGTTAATCCGCCGCTCGTGCAGCTTCATTTACGCGACACCGTAATGGCCCACTTGCACACACGACGAGAAATTCGTCGTGACGAGTACGAATGCCGGAGAAAGGGAGAGACGGATATTCGGTTCTTGTCTATAGCGATTTCCAATTCCACGCACGATGCCTCGTTGTTCGTTACCGCGTGTACGCCTCTCCTCTATAATTTTGTTTCTATATATTCGCGACATTAAATCTAACCGTCGTTGCCAAATAGCTGGCTCGGTTATTTCCGTGACTGATGTAGCAACGGCAACGATAGCGGGCGAGGATTGAAACGCGGCCTGCGTAAATGATAGAGGTGTCTGGAAAGTTGAGAGTTGTTTTTGTTATGGTTTCGTTGATTGCAATTTGACAATTATGTCGTATGTTTGATTTTTTACATCGATGCTTTTCAGTGATCAAATCTGCGAGTCACCTTAAGCGATCGAGTGATCGTAGAAGGATCGTAATTGTCAGGAATTTTGCAGTTAGGTATTACTGCGTGAACATACCGATGCGCACCTCTAAATAGTAAATTAACGATTATATAAATTGCACGATGAAGATATAATTTCGTATGGTTGCATCTTGGTAACACATAGCATGAAAAGAAACCTTGCTTTTCGCACTGATATTCTTCTAATAAATGTAAGTAACTTCTGTCAATTTTAACGTAACTAATTTTCTGTACATTCGTTGCTGTGTCTATCTACGATACACATTTACGTATGTTATATTTGAAACATCTAATGACGTAAAAAATATTTTATTTCCGCATTTCTATTGCACAAATACTTTCGTCTCTCACCGTAAATACTTGAAGCGATACGCCATTTACCTCAGCCATCTTTACGAATGTATTAAATACGCCGAACTTTTAATTTCTGATCGTGATCACTTTTGTTAAGAAAGTATTCTCCTCTCCTGTCTTCAAAATCTTCTTCGGTACTTTGCTACCAATTTCTCTCGCAGAGGGAGTGAAACCCGAGAATAAGCTACCGACTGTCGAGTTCTCGCTGGTTGAAATTGTTTTACATCGCGGCTAATGGAGCCAGCGGTCTCGTCGATGGAAAGAAAATCGGCTCGCCGACACGCAGGAAACATATACCTTTCCTCTCGATTCCACGGCCGGCCAACGCGACGCATTATGCGGATTCCAGCCGAGCCAGTTTCACTGGCCATATTAAAGAAAAACTCGCCTCTCGCCGTGGGAACGGTTTAAACGGCGGCCGTACGTTCTCATCATCGTGAAATTTACGCAGCCGACGCTAAAGCAAATTACGTTCCACGCCGTGACATGTACAACGCGAAAAACCGCGTTTCTTTCTCATTCTCTTTGTCCCTGTTCTCGCGAACAGTGTCATGCAACGCTCAACCGCCTGTTACCCAATGAGTTTTTCCCAACTGGAGACGATGCTATAAGGTCGGTTAAAATTTAATGTGCACCGTGTAATTTGGGACGATCGAGCTGACTTTGTCGAGCGAATGTTTAATGCGTGTTCGATACCGAAGTCTCGATAGGATTAATCGAATTTCACGAATTTAAGAATCTTGAAACTTGTTGGTTTTCTCGGAAGTGAAGTCTTTAGTAATCTGCGAGGAAAATTGTTCTTAATTAATTGTTGATGATAGGAAGATATTTTGTTGCGTGGTTTTGTAAAAGAAACAGAATAGACCGAAATTTGAGCCGAAATGAGAATTTGCCGAAAAAGCACGTGCATTCGTCGTTTGTTCAAGTACTCATTTTACAGTTAGGGTAAACGTTAAGTCAATAAAGAATTGGCAAAATTCTTGAACATTGTCTAATGAAAAGATAGATTCATAAAAAGCGTCCCTTCGATATTTAATATCCAAGGCGCAACATCAACTGTACTTAAAATGAGGAAGTAATAAGACTACGATATAGTTGCAGAAACTTTCATTATGAATTGTAGAAAATCTGTTCCTAGAAAATCTGCATCTAGTAGAGTAAACAATACCAAGTAGAAGTGCGTCAGATATGTTTGAAAAATATGATTCGGTAAAATAACAAATACAAATATCAGGAAAACATTTCAATCCAGTATATTTTCCCTTGTACAAAGTTCAATGTAGAAAAGTGATTGATGTATTTTCTATAGTGCATTCGAAGTATCAATTTGATTCCACCCTGCTGTGTCTGTTCTATCACGTCTATTAAAGGAACCATGTTTTTTAAAAACTGGTGTATTGGCTTGATGAAAGTTGTACCCGCTACCTTTTGCAATTAACTCATTGCTTTGTAAACTTAATTAAAATATCGTTTGTTTAAATTTTACCATTATTACAATCTATGTACATTAATGTTAAAATTGAAGAAATGGTCATGAAAATTTTTTACGTTACATCGTGATTCGAATGAATAAATTTTACAATATTTAAAATACTGTCATATTAATAATAATAGAAAGTTCTACAATGCATCATAATATAGTCGTATCGAAGAATTTCAATAACGTAGAGATTCCTTGCTTGAATAGATATAATCAATCAATGACGAGCAAGTGAACTGTAATTTTATACGCTGCTTGTAATCGGTATTCCGAGAAATTTCAAGCCCCGCAGCTTACTTGTATTTCTCGTTAAATTTGCTTCGAAGGAAAATATTCCGTTCGGTCTTGCTTGCATCACTAACCGGACTCTGTTGTGTTGTTTTCTTAAAAAAGGATTCGCGAAGCAGGATGTAAATGGAGAGCAAAGAATGGATCATCCGAACGATGCGAATAGGGGTTTCTTATTGCTAAGAACCAGATCGACTGCATGGATTTGTACTTGAAAGTCTGCGATCGTTTTTCCTTTCTTGGCATGATACAGCGGGGTAAAGACTGCAACATATATTTTTCATAGAAGACAGATTTTTATACAGTCTGTTAAAAATAGATTAATTCGCAAATTCAGATTATTCTCAACTTAGAATACGATGAATTTTTGTATATTCGGGTGTAAGATTTTATTGTTTCTATTGTTTGCAATATTAATGGAACAATGTGCAAGGCATATCATATTTTGATATTCGCTACACAAATTTATTAAAGCGTCCAATTGATCCAACGGACGATTGAAATGCTTTTTACTTACTTAACGATCAATAAACTTACTTTTGTTTTGTAATATCTGATACTGTCAATTGCCAAAGAGTTATTTCGTACAGGATTAATACGGTCATCAAACTTCCCTTCATTAAATTCCTTTCTGTATAGAAGGCTGAAAGTCAATCGCGGAACTCGTTTATCATAAACAACCTGCTATAGATTCCGCAAAATATGAAAGAACGAGAATAATTAAGGATCGGACAGCAGTTAATGCAGAAATCGTTTGGAGGAAATTGCGATCCTTTATATTTTAAATAACCTGCAGTCTGAAGAACAGGGTATTAAACGTTGAATGTGAAAACAATGAAGTTACTTTATACCTCTTTGAGTTCCTAGCCTCTGATAATTCTGAAGAAAAATGAGCTTCCAAGGAAAAGTTATGTTTATCATCTCTGTCTTGGGATGTCAGGGTAAACTCTGTTTCATTTATTTCCATCCATTTTTATCCAAGTATCACCGTGTACTTAAATACTATTTCGTTTATTTATTATATTGTACACGTGTAAGTACTTGAAGAATAAAAGACCGTAACATATAGGATCAAGATAAATCTCGATTTCTAGATTTGAAATTTTCCTTTGTATGTTTCAAATGTTTACGATAATGAATATTGATTATAATTTGTAATGACACACGACAAGCAAAATAAATAACTCATCGTACAGCGATAGATAGTATTATACTATGGAATAGTATTAAGAAAAATACAGATGGTGTTAAATAGTAAGAGAAATAACGGATGAAATAAAAAGCGTTTAAGTGAAAAATAAATTTTCCGTGTTTCTGACGATGAAGGTTACGTAGAAAAGCGAAATCGGTACGGAAATTAAATTATTATTAGCCCAAGTTATATACGTTTTTATTACTTTTCCTTTGTATTGGATTTTGGCTAAAAAGTTACTCTAAAGAAATTTAATGTCGACTTTCAAGTATAAAAGCAACACTCTATTAAACGATGTATTGCTCGGAACTTTCTACCTTCTTGTTGGCAATTTCATTACTCTAACCTCAAAGAACTTGTAGCATTTATTTTTACGAAGGAATTTTCCAGATAGATTGACAACAAATACGTTATATTATAATTGCACTTTTGTAATATTCGTAAATTGTTCGATACGTCTTGAACTGCATAAAAAATTGACAGTGACCGAAATACGTATATAGTTGCATCGAAGAAAGTACCTTTGCGTTGAAATATTCATGAAAATAACAATCCCGAAAAAGACTTAAGAATTATACCAAGTTTCCTCCATCAAATCGAACAATCTTTGTATGAAAAATTATTTTAAACATTTAATACTGTAATTAGAGAAACAACTACACCCGATACACTATATATTGCTATATAGTTATAACATATAAGGAACGATAATCATACCAAATATTGAACTCGTGCATAATATTCATTAATATCACGCTAAAGATATTATCAATCTGAGTACGTATAAGACCCTACACAACAATCTATCTCCTTAATTCCATCAAAATTGAAAACTGTCTGATCCATTCCCCCACTTAATCCCGCTCTACCATCCACTTAATAACCACTATCACCTACCGAACAACCCCATATCCCACATACACACGGCCAAAAAAAAAAAAACGAGAAAGAATTAAAAAATTACCTGAAATAAGAAAAAATTATTATCTCTCCTACGTTCTTAGCGCCATTAGAAGCCCCATAAAACCCTTCTCCATAAAAGTTCTTGATCAACGCGCGGGTCCTGGCGCGGCGATACTTTCCACCCTCTGATTTAAAGCGGGAAGTAAGCCAGGAACAGTTGGCGAAAGATAAGAACCCCGGGGTGTACTCGTGCGGCCTCGGGATTATGCATGGGATGCGTACACTCGCTGAGGAAGGTAAATCACGGATTTGCAGTATGTATATGCTGCGTGTGAATGAGGTTCGTAGCCGGGCCTGGAGAACACCTAACTAGCCTCTAAATGGAAGATCCGCAATGCGGCTAAGTACCCTGATAGATTCGGAAGCTAGGCTGAAAGCGTGGCCTGGAATTAGCCATTGTTTCGGCCCATGATTTAGGTAAGAGCCTGCAATTTGCTCGGAAACTTGACGATGAAGCGACGATATCGACAGCGGCGGTCGGTTGACACAAAGCAACCCTTGCAATCGGTGTACACAGTTGCATCGGTGTATAGGAATCGCCTAATGGTATATATCCGTCGATATAGGGAAGAAAACGAGGCAGTAGATGCGATAACGTGGCAAAGGATCGGCTGGGAATATGTAAATCGTCCTGCTTACCTCGTCGTCGAATCGAGGCCAGAGACCTAAACAGACGTCGGAAGTCTGGTAAGTAGATACCGGGTTGTCTGAGAATAGATCTCGGTGGGATTCGAAGGAGGTTGCACAGACCCGACGTAGTAAAGGTGCGAGTAGTGGCAGCACTGCTGCCGCGCCGGATCGTAAATGAAATCCACGAAAACGAGTTCCCTGCGAGGTTCTCTGCTATGTTTGATATTGAGCCAGTACGTTGAGAGAGAGGGACTACGGTCACTCGATTCGGAAGATTTTCCGTGAATTTGCATTCGTAAAAAGAGAAACGAACTGGTCAAAGGGTATGCGTGCGAATCATGTAGTACAACGTTGTAGATGCTTGTTTGGCTGTATCATATTGGTCTCGCTGACTTTCTGCGTCAGCGTGGACAATTATATAAAGATTGAGGATTTTTTATTTTCGCTAATTCGATCGTACGTTGAATTGGATTGTTAGGTTTTGCCGGCTTTTTTTGAATTTTTAGAAGAAGTAGGAGATAAATCGATGGCACGCGACAATTTTGAAGAATTAAACGGAAATTTGTAACTTACGTATATCTGAGTGCCACATACGAAATTCAAGATACAAGACTTTTATAAAACAGCGAGAACGCAGTATGATTAGATTTTCGCATTAAATATGTGTTTTTATTATTCTCTGAAACATTTGGAAATATTAACAACGTCGATTATAGAGTCTAATATTAATCAAGTTAAACTAACATAACGACTAATCAATTGCATTGCTCGTTTTTACAAAATATCTGATTGAAGACCTATTTTCATATGAAAATACTTATTTCTAGCCGTCGAATAACGCAAAAGTCAGGAAATCAACAGAAATGGACCTATATTTCTCGCGGGTCATTTTCATTTGTAAAAAGGAACACAACTTAATTTACCTTCGTTAATTCATCAATATCCTGAAACAATTTCCAGGAACACGTCGATTAATAAATCAAAAGACTAGTAAGCCAAACGGTGAACCATCAGCCAGTTCATTAACCCAATTATAGGCCAGTATTAACTTTTCTCTTTATACTTTACGCGTAAGGGCGAAGTCTTTCATAGGAACCGCACAATAGGGTACAACGTCTATCGAATTACAATGCAACGGAGAAAACAGTTTCGCGTGCGGGGTAGATGAAACCGAACTCCCGGCAAGTTTAAGTACGTTTAAGTAGTAATTAACGGTTTCCCCATCTGTCGATACCTCTGTGCGCTTTAACTATGACGACTACACGCGGCAGATATTCGTCCTGTAACGGGAGAGAAACTATCGAGGACAGATTGCGTTCTTGCAAGACGATGTCTGGAGTCGACCACCGTGCAAGTGTTACCACAGCTCTAAATCTCCTTGTCGAGCGTACCTCGCAAGTACATCATTATGCACGTTTCTCCCGTAATTTTGTCTCTCCTCGCTCCCGACGTCATATCTTCCAAGCGTATTTCGTGTCTCAATGTGCGCCAAGTACTGGTAAATACCAATATACAGACAGCCTTTAAACGATAGTATGGTTCTTTCGTTGAAAAATAGTACGTTTCGTCGAATGTTATATATGTCGCTATTTCATTTCATTTCGTTACATTTCACTTATCGTACGGGTTAGATACCCATTTTAGTACGAAGAATATCGCATACAAGGTTGTAGATATACACATACAAAGTGGCAAAGAGAAAATATACAGTAAATATTATACTCGGTGAATTTTAATCAGCGTTACTCTTTAACAATTAACGTCATCAATTTTTTAATCGATATTTTCTGGGTGATCTGTAACACTGTGCTTGTAACTTACGCTAGTATTGCGACGATAAGAAGATTTCTGCTTTGTTTCGTATTGTCTGACAAAATTATTTCTCTTCTTTGCAAATATTTTGACGAAGGTGAATCACGTTCAGATATGGATCGATAGAGGTTGATTGATAAGTAAATTGCTCTAGTCGTCTGGAATGTAATCCGCGTTTATGCATTCGAACGATTCTTTCCACCTCGATTCTTTTTCCTATCCATGCAATTTGTTTCACGCTGTTCTAAAATATCTCGCGTATTAAGGGTACACCGATCGAAGTATTTAATCGTAATTAGAGTAACTGCGTTGCGATAACGCCACTACGGCAGGAATTTATTCACCATGGAATTCGAATGAATGCTTGACGAATACGCGTCAGTATTTTCCATTGTGACCCGGTAATTGTTCCATTGAACAGGTTTAACTTTTCAAGACATTATTATAGCCAGAATGGTTACTCGACCAATCAGTATATTTCACGACGAATTTTTTCAACCCTTCATTGAAACATTCTACCAATTTCTCTGGTCTCGCAAAGTTTAATTTCATGTTACGTAACTTGATTATTCGGACGTTTCAAATATTACGTGTATGTACTACCATTCTCATATACAACGTAATTCTCGTTGAATATAATCGTAGCAGAACGAACATATTCGCTCTACGTTAAATGTTACTTTATACGTCAGTATTATTCGTATTCTTATAAGAAAATGTAATAACCATCGTAATGTAAACTTTGATTTCAGATCTCGATTAATAGTGTACCATAGTGTACAGTTGTTAAAACTCTAATGTCTAGATATTTCGTTTGTCTTTAACGAAATTGGATATCGTAACATCTCGCGATTTAGCCGAACGTAAAAGTTACTCTTTTCCGAAACCCAGGTTATTAAAACGAGCAATATATAAATATCTCCAATACAATATCCAAAGTAACATCGTGACTAGCGACATTTTCTAAATTTTGGAAGGGACAAGAAACGCATATTACTTTCAAAGGCAAACATAAAAAGAATTTTGATAGCGTCATTAACAACGTACCGAATCTTAAAAAAAGCTAAAAACCCGCTCTTCAAATACAACGCAGAAAGTATTCACTAAAAACTCTGCGAACTTTCTTAACGACCTAATAAAAAAGACAAGAATCTGAAAGCAGCTGGTCACCAATCTTGTCGCGAATCTCGCCTGAAATACAAAATTCCTTTATCTAGCTAAACTCTACTGTGCCATCAATCAAGGAAGCATTCATCACCGTTCTGATCTTTAATTTCTACGTTATTTTCGCGCGATACGTCGCGCAGCAGGCAAGTTTCGAACAATCGAGAATAGCTTTCCAGTTTGATACGCAATGAACGTCGCTGGCTTGAAGTTGGTTAGCACGTTAATCGAGCATTGTTCGTTAGGTTGTTAAGCGGGAGATTTCGGCATCTGCAATCTTGTCGCGGACGCGTTCAGAAAGTTTCGAAGCTCCCTAGCCAGTGACGGGGGAGGCTTTAAAGGATTCGCAATAGGATTACGCTCATCGATCATCGCGCGCACCTGTATCTGCCTTAAGCGGCAATATTGGAAGCGGATTTTAACGTCGGTTTTAACGGTCCGTATCGCGTAATATTATCCTGGTATTAATAATACCGATAAATCAACCGTCGTGAGAATAACGTTCGACTTCGGGTACGATATTCCGTTGGTAATTCGACAGGATCGAATGAGCGCAGTAGCACTCCTGGGAAACGAAATATATGTACCTGTGACTGTTATATTTATAGAGAATAATGTACACGTACACGAGTTGTGTAATTATGCTTGTTACCAGCTGATATATTTCTGAAATTCTCAGGCTACTGTTTCTCTAGGATGTGCAATCTCGTTCGTATGATTAGAACCACTAGAAAATTATCGAAAAGAATGAATTGAAGATCTTATAAATTATATGATGAAGTTCTATACTTCCTTTGCTTATTGCATGTATCATATTCTTCAATGTTTTAGTCAATTTTGACGCTCGTATTGTTAGGTTTTTACTTGTATGTATATTCGATATTCGATTATGTTTTGTATGTCCTTCTTTAGTCGCACGTTGAAAATAGTTCTGTAAGTTTAGATTTAGGGGTTGCCATCTTGTACAGATTATCAATTAGTTTTTTAATAATCAGAATCAATTATGTTTTGAATCAGGTAATTGATGGAGATGAGAGCAGCGAGCATCCTAATATTCGTAAACATTTTAACGTAACATAACACGAATTTGAGAAACTTGTAACAAAGTGTTTCGTAAAAATCCTTTCTTCCACTTAAAAAGGAAAAAAAGTTCTCATATGCAACGAAACATGCTTGACTTCTCTGAGATTCGAAAGTTAAATTCCAATGATTTTCCTCGAGATCGTTGTCCCTCCAGTTAAGAATCTTTATTCCGACTTACAAAAGGATTGTTCGATCGAACGAACTCGGTACACGGATTTCCTGGATTCGTGTGGGTATTGGACTATGGTAGAAACTGGGACAAGCTGTAACTCTTTTTTAAGTGAACGGAAGAAAAATGAGAGAGCAAAGCTTTGTCCGGTTTAATGAGCTTCATCCTTCCGCGAACCGCATTTCTCCGTGTGTGCATGAAGATGAGACTAAAGAATTTAATGCATGGCTATAATATTCATTATCGTAGAAGACAGAAGAGCAAGAGGAAGAGGAAGGTAAATCGTCTGAAACCACATTCTTTTATTCTATTCCGCGCGTAAACAACAGGATAACATGACAAATTGTACTTAAAATACGAAGATACACAATTGTATATCAAGCCGTTTAATTTATATTTACATTATTCTGTGAAGGTAACAGCCACCGATTTCTTTCACTGTATAGTACGTATACATATACTACAAGTGTGTGTAAACGAACGTATACTATATGTTCGCGCGTATTTGCTCGAAAGTATCGATGTATCTGACAACAACTATTTGACAAAGCGAATCGAATACGATCATCTGTGCTTTCTCTTACGCAGACAGCCAAGATATAGAGAGAAAGAGAGCCGGCCGTTTTTTGATGTGTACGCTGCAAGATTCGATAGTATAAGCATCGAAAGCTCGCCTCTTCTGCTCGTCGAATTGAAGCAGGAAGAGGGCAACGAAGCGGAACGCAAATGTCTTCGTTGAACCTTATGAAGCGAACTCTCGGAATCCGTGGGCTTTTCGCTACCGAACAGGAGGAAAGAACTGTACGTGGCGAGCATTTCGAAAAGTCGATGTGCAATCCGTCAATACTGTTCGTTTATAACATCTAGACACCGTTACGTAACCTACTTTTCGCTCTTTATCTTCACTGGTGCGCCAATTACGATTTACCCCTCTCTCGGACCTCTCCACGTCCTCATCTTCGAAGGAAGAAGAAAGTCTCGGATATCGACGTTTTCATAAACTTTACATCTCTATGTGGCACGACCAAGATGTCGTGTATATATAATAGATTCATCGGCGTTTCACGGTTGAACTTTACTGCGGTTTCAAGCTGCACTCATTTAAGGGCGCGATCGACTTTTCGTCGAGAGATCGCGCAGAAGGCTGGAGTATAACAATCCAGGGAACATCAAGGACGATTACACAACTCAAAGCGCTCGCTGATTAAGCGTTTCAAAGGCAAATCGCATTACAAAGCGTCCCAGATAGCTGAGATACCTTGAACGATCTTGGTGTTTTAAATGTTGTAAGAAAAATATTTTAGGAGAGCATAGCATAATTAACTGAAATTAACAACATAAGTAACTGAATTAGGACAGAGGGACACGGTCGTTTTTGTAAAGGGACGTTTCAGTAAACGAACAATCTTGTGCTTTTATAGTTATTCTTGCAAACGACTTATTTCGTTAGCGGTTCGATAAAAGGATATAACGATACAGGCCAAATGTAATTTCCTTCTCAATTATTTGTGTGTTTCGTTGTGCTTTAAATGTTAAATCGTATTAATTTGTTAATATGTCAAGTTGTATTGAATTGTATTTCGTATCTGTTTCAATTCCGTTATTTCTTCGAATTTCTATGTCTCAATTTCTTTTTCGTCCTATGGAACGAAAAGATCTTTAACGTTTAACGAAGAATTTAAAGATAAAATTGAGACAACAAATTATGCATGTTCTTTTACTTTTACTTTACTTTTTCATATAACTGGACCTTGAGGCAGGCAAGATGATCTGTAGTGAAATAAATTCAGGGAAGGAACATATTATAAATGCATTTAATTAATACATTGAAAAATACTGTGTGACGTTTATCAATGCTGATATTGATATAATATCTCTGAAACAGGTATCTTTAGCATCTAACATAATTATCAATTTTAGTCAACTGTTACAGATAGTTGTAAAGCTATTTGCAAAGAACCAAAAAGTACGTATTACTGGAAATTACACCTAATATTTTATTCTCTGACAAATTTTCATATTGAAAATGTCATTTCATATTGAAACATTTCATTCACATATTGAAAATAAACATATAACAGGTAATATCTCGCATATAATCGTATGCAGAATACCTCAAGTTAAAAATTAAAGAAGAACGTTTTATGCAGTACTAGACTACATAGAATTAAAAGTTTAAAGAAGGAAGATGAAATATTGTATATGCCAAAGTTATTAGACAGCTGTAGATGTCACAATTATAAATATATTTAATTAAATTTCATTTAGTTAAATAATATCTGCAATTGATGTAAATAAATGACAGCATAAATTATATGAGAATTTGAATCGCTGAAATTTAACATTAACTTCATTATTAATGAGTGATAACAGTTTCATCGAATATGAAGACATAAAAGAAATTAATCGAGATCGTGATTATTAAAACGCGAACATTGAACCGACTAATTTTCGTTTAACAAACGAATACTTTAATGGTACAAAATGGTACAAAATTAATTTTTTATTAGCCTATTAAGTTACATAAGCGAAAAATTAGAAAAATTACTATATCTATATTTTCCTATATTTCAGTTTAAATTAGTTTGGTAAAAGAAATATATGTATACATTGGAAAGGATTCAATCGCATAAATTGAAAAATTGAAAGTTTACCGTGTCTCTATTTTACTGTATTTTAGTTTAAATTAATTTCATAAAAATATACATTGGTGGCAAGTGTCAGGATGAGAATGAGAATGAAAAGTGGAGTAGTTCAATTACGCCTGGTCTTAATGTCGATTCTAAAATGGAACGAAAGCCTTAACTCAATAACGATTCAGCGTTATGTAGAGTGATACAAACTTAGGTCGTTAAATTAAGCAATTTGGAATTCCTCCCGGAGTAGTCGACTACTACACGCTACGCGTGCACATCTGTGTACGATGTCATGTAATTTTATGAAACATCTCAAGAAACACATTACCAAACAATTAACATTCACTAACGTTAAATGAAAACTCAAAGTAGTAGAATGTTTCTAAATAATTGAAGGAAGGCGAAACGATAGTATCTTGCAAGACACGGATGATTGAAGTAGTATAACTCGATTATTCACGAAACGTCGCTCAATAGAAAGGACCGCATTATAAATGTTAATTCGAATATATTCGAAAATAACATTTAAACAAATGCACGCCTATATAGTTAATTGTACAGAAAAATAAAAAAACTAATTTACAATACATTTTTCGAATTTCAAATGATAAGGACAGGCAAAATTTGAAATTAATGTAATAAAATTTACACGCGATACAGATATGTTTAAATTTATGTAAAATATCGCAATTATTCGACATCGTTATGTAATTTATTAATAAAACAATTATTGATATGCAGATTACAAATACAAAGCGTATTATATTTCCAGAGCAGACTATAGTTAATTATTATTTTTGTTTAACGTAGTAATATAATAGAAACTTTCTTTAACTAATATTAAAATACGATTTCTCATTTAATGCGGAGCACGGGTAATGTTTTATCGGTATCGAAGCCTGTCATAAAAATAAAACAGCATCGGGATGCAAAATACTCGAAACATTAAAATCTATTTTGTGGCATTGTTTCTTTTTTTTAATTAAACTGAATCGACAGTATGTCTTTTATACATTCTACAATTTAAAATACGAACACCTTATTGAAAAGTAAAGTGTTTTTACTCGAAGCTTAAACAATAGCGTCTCTTAACAGCAATTACAATGGATTATTCGAAAAGCTACAAGCCATTGAAGTGGAAGAAGTTCTTCAAGCCAAACTCAATAACAAATCCGCTGAATGAAGCTGGAGATCATTATGAAAGAAAAATTTGTTCAACTAAGTCGAAAGTACGATTTTTCATGTTAAGTGCAAGACAAGCAGAAAGCTTGAAGATCTAGAGGCGCTGTAGAATCTGTTCTCAAGAACAAGAAAAGTTAAGAATATCGAAGAAGGGAAACGAGTTTTGTGAGAAAACAATTCATTTGTGTACGTTTTATGAGAATATACACACCCGTATATCATTTGTCTCGCGTAGATTAATATTTAAAAGATTAATATTTTCTTTTTACTTAACATATTCGGTGTTGCCAATCTTCATTATTTTTGTTCTATGCCATATTCGTCTCTTTCAACAAACAAATGTTCATTGCCGTGAAGTTAAAATTATAAAAGCAAATTACGTTTAATCCTAGCTTGAGTGGAAAAAGGGGATGGATAATCGGGATAATCAGGATAATCAGGATAATAATTTTATTACGAAATTTAAGTTCGCTATATCCTCTGTCATTGTTGCTGTAAGCATATACTTAGATCAGATTTTTTACTCATCTTTCGATTAGAAGAACCACTTTTACGATCTGATCGTACTTCTGGAAATTGATAAAAATCTAAAAGAAATTTTATTCGGGTTCCGTATTTCGATATAGAATTTACATTTTCCAAAAACTTGTTCGAAACGTGTGATACTCCATCGCATAATCAGCACGTCGAACATCTATATAGCAAGAACAATTTATATGCAAGAGCCGGGAGGCTCCTGACACGACGTACATAGGAGTTTCGAATAAAAAATCGAACGCTCGCGACGAATCGCCTTTGACTAAGCGGTGCAATTGAAAGTTCGCGAAGTTTCGAGATAAAAGGGGAAATAGCAGGGAAGAGGGGGTTGGGGGGGTAGGAGTTGAAGATCTGGGACGCTTATTTACGACCATTTGTCTGGAAGGATCAACTTGTAAATTCGCATCGACGTACAATCGCAATACGCGCGACGAGACAGCGAAGGAACGTTTGATCCTTAAAACTGCAGCAACAAAAAAGCAAAAAGAAAATCCGTGGAGGGTCCATTTCACTTGGGGAAAACGGGAATGAGAGTAGTAAAACGACGCTTGCACAGTTCCCATGAAATCGTTTAAAATGTTTCAGCACGTTCGTCAGAGCTTATCGTGGCCGAAGACAAAAAAACGAGCTTGTTTGTTCGTTGAAGCGAAATCAGAAAGAGAAACGGCGTTTCATCGGTTTCCACCGCCGTGAATAACAGAAACGGATGCAAAAAGTTGTACAAAATATTAAAAATAGAAATAGAAATACAGCCGTTGAAGGACAGAAAATAAAATTCCTCCTCTTGCCATCCGCCACGTGTAATTTCCAACAAAATGGCGTACAGGCAAAGGACAAGTTATTGCAACGCTTTGAGGGTAAAGTTGCAATTAAAATTTCACGAAATTGCGAATGGTGAACGATAAAAGGAAAAAAACGCGCAGCTCCGGGTCTTATTTTCTCGTTATCCATCGGCCATTTGTTATTAGTTGACACTCACACTCTGTTGGGATAGTATAAATTTATTTGTCCATTAACAG
This sequence comes from Bombus confusus, assembly GCA_014737475.1. Lineage (NCBI taxonomy): Eukaryota > Metazoa > Arthropoda > Insecta > Hymenoptera > Apidae > Bombus > Bombus confusus. The sequence continues at coordinate 1,633,502 of JACXIV010000144.1, forward strand.
CCGTGTCATGGAATAAGATTGTCAGTCTTTTTTTCGAGACATCTGCCTTTCAAAACGAATAATATATTCCCTTCGGCACTCTTTTATTATCAAAACGGCAAAATGAATGATCTACAATGTCTTCGAGAGATATTAATAGTTCCGTTAGTAATAATATCCATTATATTAGTTCATCGTTCGCAAACACTTTTCTGACTCTTCATAAAATTTTACCTACATTTAAGGCTCTTCGTAACAGCTCCAATAACTTTAACAACATCCTTATACATCGATTAAAATGAAATCTTGATTCAACCCGATTGATCAATTAAGATTAAATTTACTGCTCTCCTGAATGTTTCAAAGACGTCGATTCTCCCGATATTAATCATCTGATATTCTTCGCAAATCTCTTCGAATATTGACCACCTCGTTTTGAAAGGACTGAGTTTTGCATTTAGCATATTCTGCCCCGTCCTCTTCGTATTAAAATATCAAATGCTGACTATAACCATATTAAATAGACCAACATGAGTACAGGATACTTGAATAAAATACTACAAATACATTCCCAAAAAATTCCCTACGTTACATCGAAGTATCTCACTTTACGCACCAAATAACATCGGCATCAGCAATACCAACAAGAATAAACTTACCATATTTTTCTGACTAATTTTTAATAAAAACCACCCGGCACAATGTCCAATAACGTAGAAAAGGAAACGGCGAAACTCCGATCGCAAATATTAATTCCATCGTTCCGTGCGAGAAGGTAAGGCTCCATCAGCTTGTTTTATCCGTTTCGTCAAACGAGCATACGAATTTATATTATGGAACGCACGTTCGCTGGCGCGCGCACGCGAAGCGGGGGATGGATGATAAGCCACTGATATTGCCCATCGAACCGCGATGCTGAGATTGGACTCGTTCCTTCCCATATCCATTCGACGTAATCACCGCAGGCACCGTCGCCATCCAAGCCACGGCAATGGCGATAATCTCTCGGGACGCCGCGCCGCGGAAATCAGCAGACGAATTTTCACGTTCTTCCGCCCCTACACCCTGTCAGAAGCTTTCTTTTAATCTCCTTCAATTTTCATTGCTCGTTATTTGCTCGCGGCTTCGCTAATGCTTGAATTTTTGATGACGTTGTGCGTGTAGATTGGAATAGAGTTACAGTGGAATCCACGTTTCTTCCAATCTTCGGTGTGACGGAGCTTTTTGCTTTTGAAAACGCCAAGCGAGTTTAATCGATTTCAACCTCTCCGGAGTTTGCGGTTGATCTGGCAGATAAATACGCGCGAGTATTGTCTCATACACGTTTATAAATTTACTGCGAAGCTTTCTAACCTGTTAATCGCGGTAGATGAATTGACTTGACACTTGGACATAATTATCTCTTCATTTAAGAATTCACAAGGTTTCCACGTGTCGTCTCGTATCCCTTAAGAATAAGTTTAACGAAGTACATCAACGTTTGGGAGGATTTATCCCATTTTAGATAATATTGGTGTGTCTGAAAGTGCCTCAGTAAACTCACGCTTACATATTTAATCATACAGACATAGACATTTAATTAAATATCCATAATGCATTTTTAGTTTTTCAATGAAAACCATGGACACTTGAAACGAATATAGTAAAAGTACATGTGTTACGATACATATATGTATACATATATTTAAGATAAAGATCATCAAACCGCATTACTATACTATAAATTTCCTGTTTATATCAAGTGTATCAAACGTACGTAGATCGCGTAGTTTACCACTCGGTAGAGCGCGAGTTTAACAAAATTCGAATCGAACGCATTTCCGAGTCGGATTAATCAGCCTGTAATCCTAGAGAATAGCGATCGAGTCGAATTGCGAATACGTCGCTGGAATACCGATAGGGTGTACTAATATCACGTCAAGAAAGCGTATGGTATAAGCAGAGAGAGAATGCAGGGAAACGTCGGCTGAAATAAATGGTTGACAATGGCGGTCGATTGAAGGGATAAAGCATCATCAAAAATTCGCCCGGTCGCCCGTGTCCCTTCGAGTGCTTTATTTTCGAATGCGGGGGACACTTGACAATGCACGAGCTTCGATTTCGTTCAGCGGCATGTAAAATAAATGCGAATTACCGCCGGTTAATTTTTTACCCGCTGCTGGAGCGGCGGGACACGCGCGGATTACGGGATGTCCGCGCGTTAAACGTTCAACAAATCCCTCGATAATTGTATGGTTACAGCGTGAATTGGGAGCAAGGCTGGTGGCGATAATTGATGGGCCGTGTTAAAGACGCGGGACAGCCGACAATAAATGAAATGGAAAATAAAATCAGCGTAATTCACACGATACGAACAAGCCGGTCGATCTTTCCGCGGAATTAAAACTTGCACCGTTTTTTTCTTCAGCGAGATGGCGAGATCTGTTTCTAGGATCTGGAGTAGTCGGAAAGCCTGTAGTAACACGACGTTGTAACAGTTCCGAAATTCTAACGTAGCTAAATTAAAATTTGCGGTATTATTACGGAGTAGTTATATGCAGTCTATGTTTATAGTAAGATTATCGATATATAAATTCAAGCACAGATGGAACTTGTAAAAATCGCTCATCTTATTCAATATCTATATGATACTTGAAACGAATAAATGAGTAGATTTTTGTAAATACCTATGTTTTTGGAACGAATGAGCCTTAAGTACTTTTGTTATAACTACTGGTGTCTACCTAATGTATTGAAATATCTTTGTTATGAGTCTTTCACTGGAATTTTATGTTGTGGCACATAAGCACACTTTTGCTAAAAAATTCAGGCTCGTGAATTATTGATATTTATATATGTGCATGTAACTTGAAAATTGTTGTTTCATTATTCGTGAAATTACACGAAATTTAAGCAAAATAATTTCCGTTATTTTTTTATACAGACTGTGTCATGTCACCATTCATAAAATTCTTTAAAGCATGCTTCTACATTAAATACTGTCTATTCGCCAGTATCACGATAAGAGCATATTTTAAACGAACTGCAAGCATCAAATTGAAATTTACGCAATGACGAATTGTGATGGCAATCAAACGCGTAAGAGAAGGATTAAATCGAAAATTGCAACGATGCATTGTAAAGGAGATGAAATGCGTAAGAAAAGGAAACGAGCGACGCAACAAATAGAACCACGAGAAAGTAACTCTTAAGCTTTTTCGTCATTTCTTGAACGAAGGGTATTTACTTCTTATGACGCGAAGAATATGTCAGTTATTTATATCAAACCGTAAATATGGATTTAAACGGAGCAACTCGATCGGATCGAACAGAGAAATCTATAAATATATGTACTACTGTGAAGATAACGTTATTGGAGATTGAATTCTGCCTCAATTATTCAATTATTGTATAATTTCGTCTATTAGAACGTATAATTTCTTATTTGTCTTTTCTATGAAATCTAGAGAAAAACAAGGTGGCGATATTAATGCCGAGAAAAATACAAAATTACTGAATTATGTACAATGACATAATCAAAATGGTTATTCAGATTCAAGTAAATTCATCGCGTACGGAAAAAGTTTTTTAACCTAATTTTTTATTTTCTGTAGAAAAGTACATACTTTGAAACTCGTCAAGTGAGCGCGCAATTTATAAAAGATGTTTCAATAGCTCTTCATACGAACATTGCATATTATACATATAACAGCAGTTCGTCGTAGTTTTTACAAGTTGAGGATCTGCCTTTGTAACTTGCACTCTGCTTAAAACCATTTTTTCATTCCCAGCTTGTTAAATGTAAAATATTCATGTAACCATGAAATAAAACGGCATTTATATGAAATTTGTAAACAGCACCGAGAGGTAACATATCTACATTAAGACCACTGACTGGCTAATGGCCAATTCTTTCACTGACACTGTCAACGAAACGTATAATAAACGATATCTATCGAAAATATACAGATTTTACAAGAATAATGTATTTATAAAAAGTAAACTTTGAAGTAATGTAATGAGCAATTAACTTTGTTTAATTTTACGTAATTGCCAAGAACCTAACATTAAAATGATGCCTATAATGGAAGACATCAAAATTGAGAAATTCGTAACTTGCAAAGTGACTTTACAATTCATAGAATACTATTGAAAAAATATGAACAATTGGTTGTAATAAAATTTTCAAAGCCAGCTTCTTCTTGAACATTTTATTACCTATCTATAGTTCTCGTTAATCCTTGGATAATAATAATCCTGTCCTGATGTCGTACGGACACTATTGGCTCAGGCATAAAGATCACATTATTTACAGAACAAAAGATAAATACAATATTACGGAGTATGTAAATGTTGACAATATATGTAAATGAATTTCGATAGAATGAGCGTATATATCCACGTTGCTTCCCAGCATTTATGTCCAAAGCCATAATCACCCTTGCCATCTAATTATATAACATTCTAATTTATTCGCTATACGATCACGCGATATATATTTATATAACAAAAATAATAGAGCTTTACTCTGCTGTTTTATAGATTACTTTTACTTTCTTATAAATATCTAAAATTTTCCTACTCTATTTAATATTTGTTCAATCATTTTAAATTACCAGTGAACTATATATACCTTTTTAAATTGTTATTTATTAGTGAAACGTAATACATATCTGACATTCTTTATTTATAGTAACAATAATTTGTAGCATCGTTGTACGCAAGACTAGAAAGGTATCACAATTTTAGATGATCCTATGCATGCAAAATCTACGTATAGAAGACTAACCTATGAATTGAACAATTTTGAGACGTCAAGGAAAAGGCTATAGAACCAGCTTAGTAAACTTCTTGTTAAGCGAGGACGCCGTTAGCATGCAGTAAGGTCCTCCTTTAATGCATTATTCTCTGGTATATGACTTTCAACGAGTTTACGACACTGTGTGTGATTAAGCTACACTGTGGTAAAATTTTATGCAGTTTTTACCTGTATGCAAAAATCTTCCTTGTACGAACCTCAGCATCTTTAAAAGGGATTATCGGTATCTTTCCAAATTCTTAATCTGACGATGTCCAGTATTGATGAAGCATGGAAACTTTCTTTCGCGTGAAAAATTACGAAACTACCAAACCTTCAATTTTAAAACATCGAGTGTGTATTATTATTAAATATTTAACATAGAGTAACTAATCTCATAGAACTAATTCCAATTAACAGTATCAACTGACCAAAAGTTTCTTCCACGTGAAAAATCATGCTGCAAACTATCAGACATTTAACTAACTAAAACGTCGAACGTGTAAATGTTTAATATGAAACAACTAATCCGATGCAAATGGTGGCACTTAGCCACCGATCGTTCCATAAATCGTCAGTTGAAATCCATTAGCATTTCTAACAATAAGTCGATGGCGTTTATACCAGTCATTCGTTACAGATTAAAACTGCGTGCAGCGATAAATTAAGCTAATGCCCGAGTTAAAAAAAAAAGAAAGAGGGAAAGAAAAAGAAGAAGCTAGACTGACGATGAGCCACCGGCTGGTGCAAAGAAGAGAGTTCACGATCGAGGGTGGCAAGGGTGCAGCGATAGAAATTTACGAATTACTTGGAAGTTAAAGACCCATGAGGCTCGTAATTCGTACGGTTGGACGTTTAAAGTCCCGAAGCCAATGAGAAGTTCTCTACAAAGTACAATTTGATGGCCCGGTTAATTTCTTCGAGTTTATCGCCGATTCGAGTCTCGCGAAGATCCGGCGAATGACTGCTGCCTGTACTCGAGAGCTAACAATCGAGGAAACGTGGCCGACGTGGACTTACGACTGCTCCGAAAATATAGCCTCATTTATAAATATTAGGATAATTCATGATTTCATATGCATATCGTATATAGAATACGCGATAAGCGCATTTTTGTTGATTTTTTAATTTTAATATCTAATGCCTATTTATGATCGAGTAGGAGGAGTTCAATATAATATAATCGAAAATGGAAACAACTTGTTAATTGATATGTTGTTGAAGTTTTACGGAAACCAGGGATGGAATTGCTAAGATAAACGATATTTTAATATTATATCGGCCAATAGTTTGAGGATTTTGAAGAGGATGAAAAATAATATGGTGACTTAGGAGTTATAAACGTATATAATTTAATTTTCTAACATAAATCGCGATGACAAAGTTTCGTGTGAATTAGGTATCAAACTTAGAGGAGCGTAGCTAAAATTTAAATCAAAGTTTGGTATTACATAGGAATAAATAGGACGAAAGAATTAATAATATCAGTACCAAAATTGATTAAACCAATGATTAAAAGACGTAGTAGATATAGACAAGAAGATGTTTAACGTCATTATACATAGATTGTACTAAAAATGAGAGATCTTTATTGCAATATAGAATACATAAATTCTATATTTATCTCAAGATTCTATAGACTCTGTACATTCTTACATAAGTTTTAAAGGAAACAGTCTGTTTTATTGGTTTTAGTAGTATCCTAACCACTTTTAAATCCAAATTTAGAATTAAATAAGATCGACTATAGCCAAAGAATTAATAACATCAGTGCTGCAATTGGTTAAAGTAATGATCCAAGAACGTAATGCATACAAACGAGAATTTTAACGACATTATACATGCAGATCAGAGTTGGGTATTATTCGAACAACATTCCGAATAAATCGCTCTTCGAATAAAAACTGCGGCTAAAACGAAGTTATTCGAGAATAATGAACAACTTTTTCTTTTTATTTTCAAATATGCTTTGCAATAAATCACAGCTGCGCGTTATTCGAACAAAATTTTATCCGAATGGTCTTCGAACGAAACTGCGAATGAAACGAAGTTATTCGAGTATAACGAACAGCTTTCTATTCGTATAAATACATTATACAACACACGCAGAGAATAGAGAGAAAGCAGATAGCCAACCAATTGCAGATAAGGTATTCATTGTGATATTGACTTTAAATGATCGAATGCTTACCAAGAACAGTGTACAGGTAACAAAATACAGTAAAATATGCAAAATATAACGAAGGAAGAAACGCGAACAAGAGAGGAAAGGAGCGAAAGAATTTGGACATGTGGAAGGAAATCCTCGAACGAAGTGGAAACGCGTTCATCCTTTGCGTCCGCCGGTTCGGTTAATTCCCGATGTAAAAGCACCCCCCGGGCTACGGACATTATTTGCCAATCGATTTGCACCGACTGATTTTTCTATTGTCTCCGGCCGTCGAAACGCCCGCCTCGACCGGACACCCTACGGAATGCTAATTCACATCGTTCAAATACTTTTTCTACGTGACTTAAATTCTTCGAATGAGAAAACCATTACCCGGACGCTCTATCGGTGCCTGCAGAGCGACTCGATTGATTCCTCTTCCCCGCCTACACTTTCCGCCCTTCTCTACGCTCTCTGTTCACTTTTCGCGATAGTTACAACCACCTTTCACCCTCCGTTTGCATCATCGAGTAAGGAAGCGGCTGTGTTTTGCGTCTAAGGATATGTTCCCGATGTCGAAGGTAGGATTTAAGTTCGTCTGTTGCTCGGTATTTCTGTTGTTCTAAGGCATTTTATAGCTCGAAAGTTGTAAACTGGTGCGTTTGGTGTAACCGATGAATGGAATGATTAATACGTTTGGATAAATTTACGACTGACAAGGCAGTTACTTATAGAATTCAAAACTGGGTCGCTCAAGGACTCAAATCAGTTGAGGAAGAGATGGCAAGAAAGAAGAATAGAAAAAGGAAGAGAAGTCAAAAACTCTCTACGCTAAATGAGTTTTTAGAGAGAAATTTTCCGGAACTATATTCTGAAACTTGCAAGCAGACGACATTTAAAATTCAAAACATCTTGTTTGAAATAAAAAGAAGGGCCTTTCTTGGCAAACAGGGGGGACTTAAGTTTGCCTAATTCTAAAAAGTGCAGTTGCTAGAAATAACAAAATCTTTTTAGCTATATTTTCTGGTACAGATTAACCGTCGTCTTTTTGTTGTGAATTTCTTAAGACCTTCGTTTCAGTCGTTATATCTAATATACAAGCTTTCCTTTACTATACTGTTGTATCGCTATAAAAAGCGCGAGCTTCGATTAAAATCGATATGAAAGTTCGAGCTCGTGAAGTAATTGTCGTGTTCCACGTTCATTGATCCAAAGTTTCGGTGCAGTTGTATAATTAAACGCTCGAGCAAATAACAGATTAGCTCAAGAAATTAAACGACGAGGAAAATTAGATCCGTATCGCTATAGTTGCATTCCAGTAAAACACCAATGAGACATGAATACAGGAAGTACGAGTAGTATTTATTCTCACGAACATGGAAGATGTCTTTGTGCCTCACATTTCTGTGAATAGATGACACTTCTGAATTCTGAATATATTCACTGGAATTCTCGCGAATGTTTGTTAATTTCGTTATATAAATTTTTATTGCTACGATTGTAATTGTATTATTATTAATTAAAAATTTGAATGATGAATCATTTGCTTTTGTTAGGAGTCAATAAAAATATCAAAATCAACGAGAATATCCTTTCTCAACTTTTTCCAAATGCAATAATGTCTGTTTGATACTTTTACGTATGTCAAGCATTTTTACAGTCTCTCGTAAACATTAATTTCCATTACACTCGTCAAGAAGAAAGAATTCTTCTTTATAAGAGAAAAAATCGCAGACATTTATTATTAGAGGATAAACTGAAATAAATTATTATTAAGTAAAAATAATCCCCCAAATAAATCACAAGTTTCATAGCAATTTACAAGTTTTCGTTTCTGTTTAAACCTTCAACTATTCGCACAAGATTAAGTTCACGGAAATACGCGTAACTCGAGGATTACGCGCAGAGGCTTTCAGGTACATTTCTGCGCGATATATTTTAAATTATGTGAAGCCAAGCTACAGAAAAACTTTAAATACTCGCCATTAACTAAAAAGCTAAGCTTGCGTACTATGAGCTCCTACAAGAAATGGCTGCTGTAACAACCACGAGTGTCGTGCTTCCGGCATGAGTATACGACCGACATAAAAAAATATGCTTGCTAGTCTGAATATACAGTTTCGCTATGAGAACCGATAAAGCATTCTGCTTCCCTCAACTTAGGGCTTCCATCAGAAACTGTGATATACAAGGAATGTTTGCAACGTTCTCAGACTTCCCATATCACAAGAAACAAAAAAGTATTCTCTTTCTGGAAAGTATTTTTTAAGAATAATTTCTCAAGCTTCTTTCGGATTAGTTATTAGTTGCATCGTTCTGCTTTCTTTAACTTCGTCTATTACCAACGACAATTTTAACTTTGGAAGGATTCGAAAGTCGCAAGATCGTAGATCTTAAGATTCAGAAATCGTCAGATCGCCGAATCTAAATCAGAACGCTGGTAGAAAGACTAATAGACGCAGCTGGTGCAATATTTTTCAACAATGTGTCCAACGTTTGTCAAAACTTAATTATGATCGCATAAAACGTACGAAACGAAAACGTCCTCCAACGAAACGTCGCTAATATTTAAATAGCCCTATGGAAAAGTAATTGTTCATATATGTACATAATATTGTTCGTACGTATATATGGAGTACTAGAAAACTACACCAAGAACTCTATTCGCGAGAATAGTACTTTTCAGATAGATCTCGTCTAGAGTACATATCAAACAATCTCACGCCATGGTACGCATACAATTCTGTCTTACGTAAATTCTCAACATTCGAACGAAAGAGGAAATATACGTCAGACACTCGTTATCTCGATAGAAAAATCAAATTTCCACGCAAGCTAATCGATGTTCCAAGTCGCGAAGAGCCACTCCCTTCGAAAAGGAATCTTCTTTGGCTAGCCTTCCGGCCTGGGTTAAGTGCTCGCTAGCATCGCAAACAGGTGGAAACAGCGTCTGCGCTGATCGCGTACAGCAGTTTCGCACGACCACTCGAATCTCGTCGGCAACAATATTTACGTTAACGTATAAATCACAGTTGGGCTTCGAGATAGAAAAGCAGAGGTGCCAGGACTACGTAGAAAGGCAGCCGAACCAACCAGGCCAAGGGTTGGAATTGGCATGCATGAGAATACCCTGGCATTCGATTTAATGCGGGTAAAGAGGTAAGATGCCGTGAAACATATCTATCCTGTCTTATCGGATCTCGAAGATGTATATCGGTCGACGTCGAGCTCGGCAACCGCCTTCGTTCTCGCCCCGATCTCTCTCCGGCTCCTCAATTCCCCCCTCTTTCGCTTCATCCGAGATCGAGGTTTAACCAAAGTGAGAGCCTTCTCTATCGGGTGTCTCAGAATTGCGAATTTAGCTAAGTGATATGGATTCTGGAGGTAGGGAAAGACTACTATATCGGGAGATATCTTATTTTTCGAACGAACAATTCTACATATTAATTTGATAGTAATATGTTAGTGTTTCTATCATTCTTTCGTTGCCGTTTTGGAATGGATATCGAAGATACAAATTAAGCGATTTTGCGACACTGCGTGGTTGATGAATTTCAGAGAAAAACTATTCTGTACAAAATAATTAGAAAATTGTTAGGTACTGTGCGCAAGTTCTGTTGCACCAATCGAACGAGCAAAAGAGAAAAGGTTCTAGCAAGATCATATAAATGATCATAATGAGAATATTTTTTAAAAAGTCTGGTCTACGTCATAAAGATTTTTCAATAAATGTTATTCTTCGAAGAATATCGAAATAATGCAGACGGTTCAAATATTCGTTTAAGCATTTCCTTGTAACGCCATAATATAGAAGTGATCATACTCCATCACGTGTAAGTCACGTGTCTAAAACTTCCTGCGTAGCAGTTGCTGCCGAAAAGTTCAAGTAATTTCACGAAACATACATCCAATTACACAGGACTATTTGTTCACGCAAGTTTCTGTCTGCCTACGATTTATATAACGTTTATAAACAAAATTATTTTCGATAAAATTAAATAAATAAAATTCAATAATTTTATAAATAAGATTATACATTACGAGTACCGAATTCTAACCTGACCAAATATATTCCCAAGAATAAAAGGAATATACTCCTATATCGTTTTGAAATTCATTTATTCGATTTTATGATGTTTGCCAACTTGTCGAGTTCCGCACAATTGCACGAGCTTCCACGCAGATACATTTCAGTAAAGCTTCTACCATAAAAGACTTACAATCGGTTAACCTTCTTCACTTTCCCCTCGACTTTCTAACTTCCCGATTATCCTCCTTCTATCCATCCTCTATTGTTTGCCTTCCATGCACTTATTTCATTTCCTCTTTTCGTCAACCGATTTTCCTGTCGTCATCTCCATTAGTTTTAATTTTTCTCTGTATCGTACACTCTTGCCATTTTGGTGCGTCGTTCTCGCAATACCATTTACTCAAACTCTTCTTACAATTACGTAGAAAGTGAAGAAACGATCGGCAACAGAAAGAAGAAAGTGCAGGAATCATTAAAGAAAGATACCGATGAGCTTGAAATCTCGTCAGAAATGGTTCTCGTAAGGAGAAGCACATTTCATCATTACACGTGTCCCATAAAATAGTGTAACTTTGTCCTGAGAAATCTTTCCGCGCCACAAATAAAATTGATATTTAGGTATCCTGGTTCTTGCGATACGTTCTGCATAAAGTATCTAATAGTGGCTTAATCTGTAATAAACGATTATTAAAGCAACTAAGAGTTTGACGTGGGAAAAATTATGAATGTGTTTTCCACGATGTGTATACCCAATGATTTCTCGAACAGACCCCCATTGGGGCCGTAGATGAAAAACTGTCCCTGTCCTTAATGGGTAGCACTCTGTCGATATATCGGCGTATTCCAACACCATCGATTTCCAATAATCGAACAGTACGGTCAGCAGAGGGTAGAGGAGGACGTGAGCGAGCAAAACGCTCATCACGTATTCCATTTCGACAGACCGCGGCTGTGACGGATCAAGGTGGGGTTTTAGGCTGACCCGTAAGTTGAAAACAGGTGGGGAAAAAAAAAAGAAGCGTAACAGAATCCGCGATGTCACTCGCGACCACTTCCGGTTAACCGTCGGCAACCCTCTTACTCGCATCCGCCTCGTAGTGCGGATTAATGCATAGCCTGACTCGCATGACTGCGGCGTTGTACGTGTTAAGCGGTGAAAAATCGTCGCGGAGAAAAATTTCGTTCTATAACCCCTTTTTCTACTGGCTGCTCGGAATGGTTATTTCGAAAAGCCACTCCATTGTTTCGCACAATGCTAACGTTGCACGCGTAACTGGAAAGTAGTTGAATTACTCCTTATTCCGTGCTTCTTTGTTCACACCATTACGTTTTGCTAACAATTTTCTTTCCTCTTTTACGAAAGTCTCTCAATCGTTATTGTCAACGCGACGAGATTTTTACCATTGAATAGGGATATTTTGCGTCCACGTTCAATGTTATCGCGACATATCTCTCTCTCGCTCGGCGTTGGTCTGCTTTACTGTAAATTCTTTCGTGGGATATTTTATCTATTACACGTGATTTATCAATTTCGTCGTTTTGTAATATTCCATTGTTCTTCACTGTGCATTCTGCTTTGGTATTTATTTTTTAGAGTATTGTTCGTTGGAATAATAAGGTTTGATGCGCTTTTTCTACATGTAAAAGTTTCAGTACTTTTGTTTTAAGAGTCTAGATAGAATATACGATAGAATATTATTTATTTTAAATGAGAAATATTTCATCGAAATATTTTGGTTAATGTTTCAAATTTTCTATTTAAAATAAACGAGATTCTATCGCCATACTGACAGAAGAATATTAATAAAATTTTGAGTAAAATACTTATTTTAAATATTATGAATATAGAATTTGTAGAGGATTATTCCTGTAGATGTACAAATAAATGTATTTTTATCGAATTATCGAACACTAAATTACATGAGATGAATTATATAGTTCATAAAAACTTTCCTCTTCCTACACTTTTGTCCATATCTTTACGAAGCGTTAACGAAGTGATATACTTTACAATAAACATAAAATTACGGTAAATTCAACTATGTAGCACTGATATCAATGAATAATAAAAATGATGCTTTATAAAATATCGTACGTGGGTCTACGTGTATCTCGAACACATGAATCATCTCTTTCTGTTTACCAAATAGCCCAATTTATTATGCAACGATCTATAAATTGACGAGAAAATATGAAATAACATTCCTTTATAGCAAGCCTCATTTTAGACACGTAGACTTTCATTAATGGAACGTGATTTTCAATAAACTAAAACACGAATTTCAGTGCGAAATTATATTTCCAGGACGTTGCGAGGTATTTTAATCTGAAACGATAAATAGAAACTCTTTGATAAATCGTTGTATTTTTAACGACAGAATAGATTCCGCGATACGAAGTTTATTAATTATGTGAAAGAATAAAATGCATAAAAATTAGTTATTTTACGTATTCAAACAATGATCTTATAAAGAAAAATATTTCTCTTGTTTTCTTCCTTATTATTATTAACACATTCCTTGCTATTAAAATATGGTTACTCCTCCACGGGAAATTCGTACCTCATTAATTAGACACTGCTCTAGTTTAAGCAATAATTTTTGCTTTAATCTCGTCGCTTATTGTTTGGTTGGCCCTTCTCGTCTTTTTGTTAAAGTGCACGAAAGCAAGGACCTAATAATCGCACTTGAGATTTTACTAATTGTGGGAATTAAGCAACTAAATTGGAGATAAAACCTCGTTTAATCTAATCAAATGACTCGAATTCAACCAACTTCTGCCCACTTTACCAGCGTGAACTTGTTATTAATTTAACTTGAAATACCTTTTCAAGTTTTCCTACATGTTCTCATTAAGCGAGACGCTTGAATTCAGCCAATCTAACGAGTCTGAACGAGACTTCACTAAAACGACGTAACGTATACGTCAGTAGCAATAGCTTTACAAGTATACATTGCCTTCGAAAATATAATTTAGATTTCATTTGTCTAGAAAGAAACGTATCATTTCATAACAAAAGAGAATCAGAAGATAAAAATACTGATGGAAATCTTAAATCGGTGGTAAAATGTTATACCAACCTTCTTAATCGTTAATATTCTTCATTATCATGTTACAGTTATATTTTATATTCAATTTTCTGAAAATCAGTTTCCGGTTAAAACTCCTGGAAATTTAATTTTCTCTACCCGAAGCGTATTATTCGAGAAAATAGGAGTAAAACGACGAAAACAACGTTTCCACTGTTGCACGACACGTATATACACGCGCGCACACGTATACGCGCGAAAGATAATAGTAATCGGTGAAGTGCTCGTCATTAGCGACGGAACGAATTTTCATGATGCCAATCCGAACGAAAATCTTTTAGTCCGTTGAGAATCTCGCTGAGTCATTACTCTTCTTTCAACAGTGGTGAAACGATGAAAGCACGTCCCGCCGACCAACTGGGTGAGAACGAAATGAGGAATCCGGAAAGAAAAGAAGGGTGTGAGAGGCGAAAAATAAAGTGAAAAATCAAAAGGGGTTCCGATGGCTGTGCGAGCATGGTCCAAAGGCGATGACGAAAACGAATATATCCGGAAAACGAATCGGTTGAAGGTGTATTCTCAAAGAATTTAAAGTCTCGTGCATAAATCCATCAATCGAGTTATTTGGGAGAAAGGAAGAGGACGGGGCCAGAACCGATAAAAGGAACGTTTCGTTAGTCGTAGACACGACCAGAAATTCTGAAATGACACGTAAATTTTTTAAAAGCCGCTACGTAAATATTTATCACGTCATATTTTCTGTTGTATGCGGCTTGCTGCACGATGCACGAAACGGACCTTTGTAATTTCATGCAAAACGCAGTTGAATATTTATTTCCTTGTTTGCTCGTTCAGCTTTCGACGTTTCGACGGTTTTTATTGTCTGGTACGGTACGTACGTATCGAAGTTATTCAAACGTACACAGGTCGATGAACCTTTCCCCGGGTTTTCACCGTAGTGGAGTACGAACTTATTTGAAAAGGCGGCTAACACTTCCATTGTATATTTTTCTTATACGTTAAATGCGCAATGCATATATGTATATATATTTCTTTCAAATATTCTACTGCTCATGTGAATTTAGAGTGAAAATGTGCGTGATAAAATACACGTACATTTTAAATATACCTACCGAATATCACATAAAAGTTTGTATTACGGATGACAGTGTAATTACCAACTTTAAACGACTGACATATTTTTACGATAGAGATTAAAAAATTCATATGACAATGTACGTTAGAAACTATCTGCGACTTATTGTAGCTCTTAAATCTTTCTAATTGTTTCTTTGATTATACCCGATTCTAATTCTCCTGTTTTAACATTTGATACACTTACATCCAATTAATTAGTACGTTGACGTTATAATACAGTACATGTGACGATAGCTACTGTATATTATTGTATACTAGTGTATACTACTGTGTTCTGTATGCTACTTTGTAGCTACCCTTGTGTAGCCCATAATTCCTTTCACGTTCATTGTCACTGCAGTACGTGCACCAGTGCACGCGCTGTCGAACGTCGCAAATCTTTTCGCAGCGGAACTGATGAAAATTATCTCGATCAGAATCGAAGAACGAATTAACGTTCGCAGGTGGTTAATGCATAAGATGTCTGTTGATTTGTGAATAGATCAGCGATCACAAAAGACTCGCGTCTCTTTCTCTCAGACCCTCTTCGTCTCATTAAAAGCGGAGAACGACCGAACACGACTGGCGACTTTCGCCTTATAAACGATGCCGACGGCGACGACGCAAATCAAATATGTCATTTATATCTGATGAGCGCCGTAATGAACTCGTTATTTCCCCGTGCGGAAGAAACGCTGAAAATGCAAATTGAGAGGATGGACGTCCTCGATGCGACGCGCCCTTATCCTTCTTCCTCTTTTTCTCGTCTCCTGTATTTTTCTCTGGTTTTCCGAACGCTGCTTCTTAGCTGTTCATTATATCAGCCGAAAGTTCTTGACACGAGCTGATTTCCTAACGAAATTCCTAACAAAAGAAACGTCTTAATGGATAGGCCGACGTCCTCGAAAGGAGAAGACGTTTCCGAGGTAAAGTTGTATTAGCGACATTATCGCGAAGTTGCCTCGGTAGTTGGGTTAGGATACAGAAGTTAAGGGGGATTCTCACTGTATTTTGCAGATATAAGTTTGCAGCTTATTGTAGCTTGAAGTGCACACGTGCACGCAACTTTCAGGAGATCTGCTTAGTTTTAGGCGAACATATGCGAACACGTTGCTGAATATGGATGAAAATATCGAACGCAGGGATCAAGTGAGAGTGAAACAGTTGATGGGAGGTGCGTGGAAATAGATTTGTGGCTGGTTTGCAGAAATGTCGCGTCCAACTCGGGAAAGTTTGCTGCAAAATATAATAAACACTTAGAGGCAACGCGCGCCTAATGATAAAGTAATTATTCTTGAAAAAGTTCTGGATCGAGATTATTCTTCGTCCAATGCTCGATTCGACTGAACGATTAAAAGTAAATATTTTTGAATAATTTTCGATCATAACTTTTATTTAAAACAATATCGAGAGGAACGTACATATATAAATTTCTACATCGTTTCTAACCTTTGATTTGGACACTTTTTCGTAAACGAATATATTCTCGAGATGTCTCAATATTTGTCAGCGCTTTATTGCTCTTGTATGTTTCCTTCCACATATAGTTCTCCGTGAAGATCAAATATTCATTACACGTATCTACTTTTAAAGGGAAAACGAGCAAACATTAAACACGTGGCAAATGTAATGATTAATGCTATTTTCACTCTCTACACACTATAAGAACTTAATGAATAATTTGGAGTATTTCTTTCCTCAATTTCAAAACGATCCGACACGATCCGAATCGATTTTCAATAACACGTCATTTATAATTTTCCCTGGCGTAAGCTTTCCAGAGATCAAATGTTTTAATTTGAAATTTCCAATTTCTACATTTATCAGTAATACCTTTGATGACGTTCCCTGGATATTGCAAATGCATTTCATCATGTTATTAGCCGGTTTCAATTTCTCTTTAACACAAATTGTTATCGTTGAAATGATTTAGTAATTAAAAATTGATTACTTAATTCTTTCTACTTGTGGATATGAACTTTAAGATAGTGAGAATTTATTATTGTATACACTGCATTATCGATTAGAAGGTTATCATTAAGTTCACTTTTCTTTTTATTTCAACGTGCGACTCTAATGACGAGTATGGAAAATTACAATGAAATATTAACGTTTCAATCATAAATGACACTGGAATTTAATGATACGATATATGAATGAAGAGTTTTGTTAATTTCTAAGTTAGAAAGAAGATCATTAATCAAAGCCAAATTCCGTACAAAGTACCGATGAAATAATTGTGTTGATATGTAATTGTAAAGACCGTAAAATATTTTAATTACGTGAAACGAAACTAGATTATTCGCTATGACAATTAATTTATCATCAAAGAAACAAGAACCTGAGAGAGAAGTGTCTGAATTCCTACCGAAGCCAAGATTGAATGAACGAACATGTGCAGAGAATATTAATATCATATATCATTGCTTCGTCATTCGTCATTTATCGCATTACATCGCCATAATTTTCAAATTCCCATTGTTGATTAAAAAAATTATGAAGACCAAAAACTAAAGCCCTTCTTTTAAGTCTAAAAGACTTTCTTTATTCAGAAAATTACAGACTGCAGCTTTTAGAAGATAATTTTTCTTTTTGATTTAAAACATAATCTTTTTCGTTCAAATCTATTGTAAGAAATACTATGTCCCATTATGTAATTTTCAAAATGAAAATGATCGTCTATCTGTGATGTTAAAAAAAAAAAAAAAATTATTTGTGGCATGAATTCGACGAATTCATAGTGGCTATGCACAGCACTGCAACGCTCTGCCATTCTTTATCATCAACTCTACCATTTTTTCCGCGAAAAGAAATGTCATCCAGAGAATAGACGGTTACCCGTTATAAGTAGGATCGATATTTTCAACAACGAGGTCGTTTACGTTCAAGTTATGAGTGGCCACTCGTTCATTCTCTCGCCGGGGAGCGCTCACTAAAGAACTGCGGAATACCCTGGTGACTACTAAAATTATTCAGTGTGTCTTTTCACGGCTATCACATGATGAAATTACATCCGTGTTCCATAGGAAGTAATTTCAGTTCCCGCTATTATCGCCCCTTGGAACTTCTTACAAGGCTCGATGATATCCCACGTTAAGATTGATTGGTCCTTTGTGCAAATAATTATCTCTAATCGATGAATGAAGCCGCCAATTTGGTACTCTACGTAATTGTTCGCTACGATTAGATAGACGTACATTATTGTAATAGTTTTATCTGACGAAAATTTGTTGAGTGTTTTTGTAAATTGGAAATCAAAGAGAATTTTCTTGAATATCGTAACGAAATAAATTGAATGGATCAATTATTGAATCTGTTGTCTCAAATAGTGAATAGCACTGATTATATCGAGCTACTAAGTTATAAAGTAATGGAATTAATTACGAATTCGATTAACAGCTAATGATTTTGAAAGAGTGTGCCTGCTAAATTATTATAGAAAGATGATAATTTGTAGTTTTAAGATTGAAAATTGTATGCGATTAACAATACCTATTTATAAGCCTCATTGGCTAAACGAATGACATTAAAATTTTATGGCATAATATCACCTGTTTCAGTTTATAGTTTTCAGCAAATTTTGACCAATGAAAAGGCTGCTATTCTAGTAAGGTAGATAACGTATAGTCTCAATAAAAGCTGGACCATTTTCGAACCATTGTTTGTACTACTTCCTTTTTCACTCAAATAGACACTGTGTTTTCTCAGCCAATAATGTAGAGTCTACATTGTAAACCTGCCTATTCATCATCCCTCGACCAGCTGTCAGTCTGGTTTTTCAATCCACGTTCTGGTACATATGTTGTTCCGCTTCATTTGTCCGCCTTAATATTTCTATTGTTTGTATTCATTGAGAAGAATATGTCAGAAATTGATTTTGAGAAAGATAATTGAAATCAGATGCTGTAGATTATCATAGTCATTGCTTATAGAAAGTACGTGTGCTTACTATGTATATACGTTTAAATAAAAGAATTATAATTTGAGGAGAATATAAAAGAGAACTATACACACACACATAAGATACACATATATAACAAATAATATATATAATAAAAATAGTAGTACTATTATTACATTAGAAAATATGAACAAATTTTGACTAGCTATAACGCTCTTTATATCCATTAAATTTATTCCAACTTTTACGTAACGCCGTACCAACAGCCTGGAAAATTCTTCGAAAATCCTTCCACGTCTATCTTTTGAAAAGACTTCACCGAAACCATATGTATACTCAATTTCCATCTCCACCGGCGCTTTCACGACACATCGCACCTGTCAAACCCCGACCTACGTAAATTGACCCAGAAACTCGGAGTCACCAGAAGAAGAAGCGTCCCATCAAGCAAAATCGCGTAAAGTTAATCCTACAATAACCAACGTATCTTCCGCCATCCGCCAGTCGATCAAACGATCAATTAGCCTAACTAGCCTAGAGTTGCAGCAGCACGACTAAGCGAAATCTTTGTCGTTCTCGACGCGCCTATCGGAATAATTATCGTCGGTTGAACGTTCCACGGGGATCGCGCGACAACCTCCACGCAGGTGTTGCAACTCCCAACTCCACTCGTCGTTGTTGTAACCCTGTAACCTAACGTTTTTGACAATTATTGAGTCTAGGGACTTGGGGCCGACACGTGGAATCCCGCGTGAATTTCCAAAGTTTCACGTTTCGCACTTGAAGTTTTGACGAGTCCGAGCGTGCACGCATCACCTGAGCCTGCCCATCTGTAAACAAGATTTATCAGTGGAAACGTTTTAGCGAAACTTTCGCTCCCACGAGTAAAGCCGACTCGCGTCTGGTCGAACCACCTCTGGAATGCTTCTCGATAGGAAATATTTCACTTCGACGAACACACAGGGATATACGTAATTCCCAATGCATTTTATTTCGCATTGGCTACACCAGCGCGAAAGGTCACGTTCTTGTTCACCAGGTCGGTTGGTTGGTCTGGCTCGGTCTCGCTTCCAATGGGGGATTCAGATTTGTAGCGAAAGAATAGAGGTTGCAAGGGGGTTGCAACAGAGGACCGGCGACGTAGGAGGTCGGTAATGAATGGAGGTTGGAATAGAGCAGAGGTTTTGGATTAGGAGGAACCTCTATATCCTTGCCATTGTAATAACGACTTCCTCCCTAATCCTACGTATGACGATACGTAGCTCGGATATGAGCGTTTTATCGAACAGTGATTTCCTTTCAACAATGATGAATACAATATTCGCTAGTTGCGATAGGATGCAGTCGGGACCGAGATCTCGTGCGTATTTATCACTGCGATACAATTGCTTTTTCGGGAAGTTGCAGGGGGTTTTATAAACTTGTTTTATAAACTTTTCTATAAACTAACAATGTTGGAGTAGTATCTAATATAATTTTCCGTGTGAATGTTTGTGGAATACGTAGAACATAGATTTAGAATGATAAAAGATGATTGGAGAAGGGATGTAACGAAAAAATTTTAATGTGACTTTTGGTGACTTGTAATTTAATACGACTTGTCTCTAATTTGTCTTTCTAATACACTTTTATATATAGTTTCCCACTTATGATACATGAAATATTATGTTTTAAAAACAACTTTGCGTTTTGAAGGAAACGGGACGCGATTCATTAAAAAAGAGTATAATTTATAACTTCGTGATACGTTATTTAACAATTTCACAGATTTCGCCATTTTGCGCCCGTTGTTTAATGGACGCTAATGAAGGGAGCATTATAAAATTATACCGTAACGGTACCATGTATTACACAAATGAACGAAATTAATCGACGAAGCAATTAAAAACTTTTTACTAATACGATCATTTATCTTCGTTTGTTTCTATATTCCGGATGTCCCCTATTTATAAACGTATATAATCATTTAACGAAACATTAATCCTTTTCCAATACATACATCAAGCTCCACATACAAAATCACCCTTTGGAAGTATCATATAAATCTACGACAACGTTGAATGCTCTGTAAAGGAACGTTAATGTAAATTGCACACGAAATTCATCACTAGACTACGCGTGCTTATGCATTTGGGAGAAAACAGAGAATGCAAAAATCTACAAAATTCCATAAACATCGTATCTACAGTCTATTAATCACAGAATACGATCTGCTGTAAGTTTGCTCAAATGAATTTTGTTTCTTAACGAACAGGTATTTCGATTTCGAGATGATTGATTCAAACAGACGTCGAAACACTTGATGGAATGATCGTCGATTATTTTCACCGTCCTTTAAACACGAATCTCAGCGCAACATCGCTTTTTATGATAACAAGCGAAAGCTGATAAGAAATAGGTTCCCTATGAAAGTTACAAATCATGATAAAGCTTTAGAGCGAGGGATCGAGCTGGAGAAGCGGCGATCGTTCTTGCGTACTCGTTCTTAGTATCTCGTCTTCGCCAGCTAACCATTCTAAAGTCTTTATTTGTGTTCCTGACAAGTGAAGACGGAAATAGCCAAAGGATGGGATGGAAAGGACGTAGGAGTGAGCAAGAAAGGGGGTTGGCGGAGGGAAAGGAAAAGACGAGCAGAGCCGAAGGCACTTTGAAAGTGGAGGTATTTACGATCGTGTACTCAACGTATACAGAGTTGTGGAGGCAGCAGCGAAAGGATTTGCGAGTAATTAGCAGAATGCAATTAGTTAATGGTCATGAGGGAAGACGACGGTTTCGAATCTTGTAATACTACTGCTTCCTCTTACCTCTTTCTCTCTCTCTCTCTCTCTCTCTCTCTCTCTCTCTCTCTGTCTCTCTTAGCTTTCCGCTCACGGGCCACGCGAGCTCGAGATTTCGAAATGAACGACTCGTGAAAGTTTTTAATTTTCAATGCATGATTATGGATGTACTGTATAACGAAAGACGAAAATTTAAAATGTCGTAAGGTAACTGAAGCGATATTCAGAAAGTATACATCTTCGAGCAGAGGCGAATGATACGATTGGATTGGATGAGCGCTTTAAGCGTTTGAACAGATAGAAAATTCCTCATCGTCGAAGAATTTTGCCAATGAATAGAATTCATCAGTTTTACGTAACTGTGACGCATATTGTAATGATCGTTCTTTTTCTATGAATTTATAGAATGTAATGTGAAGAGACCTATGAATTTACGTAATGTGATACGATATAGATATATCTTCAAACGTTCTTCAATTAATTAACTTATATAGAATATAGAATATAGAATAGCATGAATAAATTATTTATTCATAATTATTCATACTTTATGGACACTGATAACGTGAAAATAGATAGAATAGTAAGTAATTAAGAAAATTGAATACTGGGGTATATGTGTATTCATGCACCACGTATCTTTTAGCATAAAATGATTAAAGCTTATGGTGTTGATTTTTTTTACGTTAGGACGAATACTTTACACTTTTCACGTTTAACGAATTAATTATAAACTGGATAGAATACTTTTCAATTTTATGTAACAGGAAGAGCAAGTTCTTTTTATAAGTTCTAGCACCTTTTCACGGAAACTTCTCGAAACTTCACGTTAAATTTACTTCTTCGCTTGTCAAAGGTGAAAAAGTGAGACGAAACCACCTTTAGATGATACGAGAGTTTATTAGATCCGATGTAAGACTCTGTCATTTCTCATACTATCACAGGTGCTAATGATAAGATACAACGATGTATCTTCTGTGACGTCTCAGCCACAGTTTATTTATATTCTTTCTACAATAAGTTTCTAATTGAAAATCTATAATTTATAAATTTACAATTTTGGCCAAGAAAATTTGTAATATTCAACAACCAACAAAATTCTAGGGAAATTAAATCAGTTATTCAATTTATCAGAAACTATTTAATCTAGTTTTAGTTTAATATACCTTAATAGCCGAAAGATGAAAATATACGTAGAAATGGAATGCAGTTTCGCCATTATGAAATTATTTTAAATTCAATTCAAAGTTACTAATAGTATAATGTAAATTGCTGCGGTATATTTTGATTAGCCTTTCAAGACTGCAATGTGTTTATTGAATTATATTTTATCGTGCATGAAATACATGCAACATGTATACCATAATGAATATTCTATTGCTCGCTAGGATTGCGCAACGTGGAATGAATAAAATTAAAATTATATCACGGAAGAAGTAAGAGATATACTAATACATGTATAGCAATTCGAATTCAGCAATTTTTAAGAATGATACGAGAAAACAAAAAAATGTATAACATAGAAATTAATTTTTTAAAGTTATCATTATGTATAATAATATAATTACTATAATTATAATATAATTTCAGAATATTAGTAATCATCTTACAATTTGTATCGTTGATCGGACACAATTATTTTTGCATATATCGAACAACAAATTCTATCAATTTGTAATATAATGGAATTTTCAAAGGATATAATGTTACAAAGAATATTTTTTACACGGAATAACTTTTCCTGCAATTTTTCTCTTCTTTATTCGCGTTTCCTTTCCAATTTCTATTCATGTAACAATGTTACTGTCATACTGCTTTGCTCCGACATAAAAGGAAAAAAAGGTTACAAACATACGTTTTACCCGATGGGACAACAGCTAAAGCAAAGAAAATATCGAGCTCTTGTGTAACTTTTAATTCAATAAGATTGAATTCAATAGGAAGAACGTTTACTCTTTCTGATATATTATCCTTCATAAAAATTATTTCGAAGAAAATACGACATATTTGCAAAGATACATTTTATTAATTATTACCTATTTGTTTCTTTATGCGAATATTGTTGTAGAATCGATATAAATTAAGAAATTTAAAACCTGAAGAGGGAAACAGAAAGCTTTGTCGCTTAATGCTACAAATAAATAAATTTCTTCATTTAGTAAATAATATGGAAACTTACAAATTTGTTAAATAAATCACGATTCATTTTCTCTGTGCGTTTGAATTTATTTTTTGTATGATAATTTAAAACCATTCTCTTGATGTACACATACACGTGTTCACGTAGCGTAATAATAACAGAGAAACAAAAGTACGTCTCTTTAATGATAGCGGCACGTAAATGAGAATGAAAGTAGTACAAAACGTAATTAACGCAATCACATTAAATTACTTTGAGTAAATTTTTCTTTATAACACATTGTTAAGCGATAATTACTGTGCAATTTACATGTTTGACATTATTTATGGACTATTTGTAGCGTTTATAATGCGAATAATAATAAAATAGAGAATATAAATAGAATGGAATATATATATATTTTATATAGATTATAGATTTTGCATCAAAGTAACGAGAAAATGAAAAAAGTGGAAAACAATAAAATTTGTTCTACGAACAACGGGATGTTGCGTATTTTAAATCGACAGCACACTATGTTAGAAACAACATTACATTCTCGAAAATGATGATAGTTAGCAATAATATAGTACTAATGGTTATTAATAGCCACTAAAATATTTTAAAGTAATATTTTTACATTGACGAAAAATGAAAAAAACATGGAACATAAAAATTAATTAATCTTCCTATCTAGGAACGTTACGACTTTTAATGAATTCAAATAGATTCACATTTACAAAAATTCTTTCACAAAAAACAAGCTAACATCCAGTATATTCATGATATAAATTTTTAAATCACAAATCTACGATATTCGGTTATATCTTCTAATAAACACCACCCAACCGATCCACACATAACCGTACGATAATTTGCATGATATCAGCGAGACACAATTTCCGCGGGCTTTTCCAATTTTCCCATCGTAACAGGAACGATGTCGAAATGAAACCATTTACCCATTCAATTGTTCGCATTCTATACTCTAATATACATCCTGTCGATTACCACGAGCGACGAATACTTCGCTATATTCAATCAACGTCTCTTAATTACTAGCCGTATCGACGAAACCATTAAGACGATCGTTCCATGACTTTCTACGACTTCTTACGAATGAAATCTCCAACCGGAATTCCGGCGTTCCCATTTTAAGCATAAATCATCGAGCGTTCAAAAATGCTCGCGAACTTCATCCTATAGCGTGGTTACAACGGCTCGTGATAAAGTTATAATAGCCTTTTTCGTGTGTGGTGGGCGCAGAAACGCGAACAACAAACCCCTTCCGCAATAAAGTTTAACACCCTGGCCCCGTTTTATTGCGCTCGTCGGATGTGTTGTATAGTAGGCGATTCGTGCGACAGGAGCCGCTTCTATAGCGTAGAACGTCGGTTCCTCAGACGGTCTCGTCGTAGAAACGTCATAGGATTTTCGTATTGACACCTTACAATTTGTAGAATGCATCGACTATTCGAAGAGGTTGTTCTGAGATAACAAGCGATATAATTCTCGTTCAGAGAAATTCAATCGTTGTCAGGGTATCAGGGATCTCGTCAACAAAAAAGTTTCTTCGTTTCGTATGTCGAAGTATGGAGTATGATGATAGGAGTTCGTGGAATTAATCGAGTAAAGTAACGTACTCTGCTTATACATGGATACGAACTTTTCAGTAGTCAAAACGACTAACTCCACTTTTGTAAGTCTCTCGATTTCGTTATATGGATAAGTGATTGATATTGAACTTCTCAAGGCAACAAATTCTTTATTTCTGTGAGTTTCTCTGTTGCAAGAAAATAGCACGAACGAGGAAATTCTTACAGAATCATCACATTCAACGTATCTTTCGTATCTTTCTCCAGTTTTTAATTTACGGAATTTCTGAGCAGTTCATACATTGTACTTCAAGGACTTCTAATATTTTAAGAGAATCTTTAGCGTATAGAATCGAAACAAAAAATTACGCGTGTCAATAACGATTCCTTCATAGTTGCCTAAAGCCGATGAAATGTTCCAAGTATAAAAAGATACACTTCAACCCGTAACTACAACGTAAGAGAGTTAAGTGTATAAAAGGTTATTTATTTTGTCTGTTACATTTTACAATCCGTCTCATAATCTGAAAACAAAACTGACTAGACAAACCGATCGTTGAACTGTTCCCGAACACTTGTCTCATTATATCCCGATGCAACATCGTTTGTCACATTGAAAACAATATTTCTAAGACACAGAAATTACAGTACTTCTCCATCACTCTTTCAATTCTAATAAACATCACTGGAACAGCACCGAAAAGTTCAGCATCCGTCTGAAGATTAAACTCTCACGCAGCATTACTCGTAATATGAAAACGGAGAAGCGGCGAAAGGACGGAAAACAGCGGAAATCCGAATCGTTTTAGGTGGAAAAATGAGTTCGCTGTTTACGGTTCATCAGCCCTTACAACGAGAATAACGAGATTGATTTCGTTGAGAAGCACGAACGAAGAGGATTCGAGCGTTTTCCAAGTAGCACCACGCGAAACCGTTGCAACTGCGAGCGCGTACGAACGGAAAGTGCTGAACGACCGATAATTGAATAGAGAACGTGTAGACGTGTGCACGCCAACCACTACCACTAACGTTAAGGTCTTTTTCCCGTTAGGGAACTCATGCTATCGTTATTCAACGGAATACGACGAATTCTGTCGTGACCGGCGCGGCGTGGAGAAAAGTTTTCTTTCTTCCGCACTGAGGTGACGAATATCTTTCTTTTCCGCTCGGGTGTCCACGTCCTCAAGGGGTCATTGAAAATGGTCCTTGAAAGGGGTCTAGAGAAGGGTAGTTATACATAGGTACAGAATTTGCCACGCCTCGTGGATTTCAATGGTTTTGAAAAATGTTGGCGAGATAAACGTTCTGAGTAATTCTACACCTTGAAGCTCGCATAGATAAGTCCAGTAATTTATTCGAGTGGTGAATAATTTAGTAACTTAGCGTGCATGGATAATACAATTTAGTCGAGTAGTTCAGTGAAACGTCGAGTAATTTAGTCGAATGGCGAGTAACTGTAATAGTAAGTTAGCATGTTTTTATGCTAAAATTTAGTCGAGTATAGTAAAACGATTTATTGTTAGTTCAGTAGATTGATTTCATTAGAGCTTTTCGATTTAATGGGCATCGTGTATTAAAGGATGAAGATAAATTCTAGGATAAATAATTTCCATTTCTTATTCCAACTTGGAGCAGGTTTGTACACTGGAAGGTTGAATGGCTTAGCGGGACTTTTTTCTTCGTTGCACTATTTTCCCTTAACTGCTATGTGGAACTTTTGTGTGCAATAAATCAATCCCTTCCGTTACTCTACATATAGATGTAACGAGTGAACTCGTCGAAAGCAGAATAATTTCCGGAGATAACCGAAGGGTTTAAGGGTAATTTGATAAGAAAAATGGTTGGGACCACGGAGTTCTCCGGATCTTCGTCGTCTCAATCACCTAACCCGAATCGAAGTAATCTTTTTTCTTGAGTTTCTCTAAGAAAATAAATGCAGTCGTATCCCTGAGCATAAAACGAATGCTACATTTTATATAAAAGTTACCCGAAACTTGAAATATATTACGTATAAAATAAAATTATTTGCATTGTTAGATATTATTTCAACAAAAAGGAATTTCCCACGATGCTATGCGATATTAACGAGAACAATTTCCAATAAAGTCTTCGGTAAACTCTTTCAATAGCAATGACTGTCCAATTTTCTGATATTTAATACTAGAAGTAGAAAAATATTAAAACCTCAGAGTAGCGTATTCTTCGTTTCAGTCACCGTCGTTTCGTCAACCTATTCTAAAGAGGAATGAGAAATATAAATTCTTTTAAGAGACTTTGCAACATCGAATATGATATAGTATATTGCAAGACGTTCATTAAATGCGTTCTCATTATATGCACGTTGCTGGCTTTAATTTTCATTTTCGCACAAAAGCATTCAGAATGATTGGGAAACTAGGACGAAGTTTTTAATATACAATATTAACGAAACCAATTACTATCATTCTAACGCAAGTACACTCGAAGAAGGACCGAGAAAAGGAAACGGGGAAATTTTTTTTATATATTTGTGAAACCAATTACTAGCTCTAAGGACGAAAATACTTGGGAAACACTTCACGCTAATAAGCTCGGTTTCGATCGTCGAACGAAGAGATGACGCAATTTCCGTCCTGCAAACGGTGCGACCTTAAGGTCTCGCGAAGAGTACGAAACTATAACGATCGTTCGCCCATTAAACCAGTAGGAAGTTCCAATATTCCGGGGCAAATATTTGGTAACAATTACATACAGGTACACCGGGGATATTAGCATTATTCGACCGGCATACGGAATGGAATAATCAGTTTGGCTGCTTCCATGCTCGGAGCCAGAGGGCTGGCAACGAACAGTTCCGCGATTATTCAAATTCGATAAACGATATGGTTCGATTCGCGGATCGTCAGCAATGTCCAACGTTGAGTCGCGAGAGAAACATTCGCCACGGCGCTACTAAGTGTCGTTTCGCGCGAGGAAAAAGAACGATGCGCGTCGGAGCGTTCACAGTAGTTAGTTCAACGTCGTGTTTACGGTCGTGTATGGTCATTCGAGTCAACGAGGAGGTTATAGTATATAAGAGACAGTGAAATAACAGAAATAAAGTAACATACATATTGAGTTATGATAATTAGAACCGAGGATATTGATCTCTCACGCACTGGTAGAATTCATCATTCGTCATTCAATAACAATAACATCATTACAATAAACGTGCAACCGCCATTCTAACAACCTCGCATAATTTCGTATTGCAATCGCATGCTGCAGCAACTATACAGTTAGCATGTAGCAATTGCTCTGTCTTTAAAATTCGCCAGTACCGTGCCACTCGTGTAAGGATTTATGCAACAACGCGATTAAAGGGACAGAGATCGTGCTAGCCGGTTAAGAAATTGACGTTGGCCCGTAATCTCGTTAAACCTCGTCGACGGGTTAAAAAGCGAAGATGAAGGAACGCGTGGAGAGAAACTGAAATGGGAAAGACGGGAGAGTTTTTAGGAAGGAGTAGACGAGGGGAAAAGTCGCGCGTAGAATTTCTCTGGGCCGTGAGAAGACCGTGAAATCCTTCGAGGCTTGTTTTATTTTTGTTTCCCTGCGCGAGATCGCCAGCATCCACGGAGTGCCGGGAGCGCTCCTTCCCTTTTTCTTCCTTGCTTCTCTTTTTTTCTCTCAGTACGCGAGGCCTGGCCCTGAAGAAAGATCCGGTTATGCGGGCGAAACATTCTCCCCGGTTTCTTCGAGACTGCTGGAAGCCCCGAGGAGGAAGCCATCGAGATAAGTAAACGGTCGCGACCGCGTGGCGCAATTCTTTAAACGCTGCAGCTGCGGTACTAGACGGAGGATATTTCTCATGAATGTTTCAAACGAAATTGCGGATCTAACCCCACGGCGGGGCTAAATCATTTGAACCACCTCGCTTTCCACCTCCCACTCCAACATTTTCGCTCTCTTTTTCCTATGCCTCCTCGTACATCTTTTCTCACCAGCCTTCTCCTTCTTCTCAACATCGGCCACCACGAGTAGTCTCATCCCTATCCACGTTTACCTCTCTTTCTCTATTAATTCTCCTTATCGATCTCTTTCGCCTCTTTCTTGATCCTTGACTAGGCAGTTACCCCTCTACTCTCTTGTCCTTTTTCTAAATTTCTCCTTTCTCTAGATTTTCGTTGCATTCCCTGTTTCGAAGAAACATCGGTCCCTTTTACTATGCTTTTACCTCTCTTTATTCAGTTTATACTTGGCTGTTCGTACTCTTCCTAGATTTCTCTTCGTTTTCTCATTCCTCGGTTAGCCAAGTTACCGCCTGCCCTGTCTCAAAGTTTGTCTTTCTCTAGATATTCTTCATTTCTTTCGTTGTATAGTTTTTTTCGAAGATTGCTTCTCTTTGTTATCTCTTCTTCCATCTATTCTGTACTTATCTACTCATTCTCTTTCTAAATTTCTCTTTGCTTTTTTCATTCTTCATTTAGTCGATCTATCGTCTACTGCCTCATCCTTTTGCAAGGTTTGTCTTTCTCCAGATTTTCTCAATGTTCTTCGTTGCATTGCCTTCCTTTCCCTTTCGAAGGCAGACTCGCCTACTCTTTTCCTCTTCGGTCACCCTTGCCTAGTCTAGGGGCACACGAAACTGTGCTCTTCCAGAGGTAGAGACGGCGTGCACCATCGACCAACGTAGTTACCAACTACCCGCCGGTGCTCTGAATGGGTATCTATAATGCATGGCTCGTCTTATTCGAGATTTTCGATCCCCGACGAGGCTTAGCTTTCGCCCGGGGTAAACCCGGCAAGAAGGAATAATGAATTCTTAAATATTCGCTTAGTCGGAATAAGTAAGGGCCACGGTATCGATCTATCGCCAAAAAAATGCTAGTCTGTTTGCGTACGCGGTGTGGCCCGTTATTATTTGTCAATGAGCCTGCCACGTAGCGTCACGGGTTATATGATTGATAGGTGGGCTAGTATCCGGAGTATGTCGAAAAGCGTGCAGGAATTTACGAACAGCCAGCAGATATAATCAGATACAGGAATAAATGGAAAGTTTGTTGGGACGTATGAATATGCAGCTAATAGAATTGAAAGCGGTATTTCATTATATGTTTATGATCGGATTCCGATCTTGTCAGATGCGTTGTGTTCTATTTCGACGTTTCGTGAACGTTCCAATTCACCTCTTACGGGCAGATCTATGACAGCTTCAAAGTGCAACGTACCATTAAATATACGATCGAAATCCGAGCAGCGAAGAATAGACTATCCAATGAACATCGTGGAAGTTTAAAAAAAGTGATATAATAGGATTACGTATAATAGGATAATAGATATATCGTACATACATGAATACATTCGAGGCTGATGAACAGTGTGACACGAAAAAGGTCGAATAGATGTCACATGAACTGAAACTGAAATAAGATTCGTTTCCAATTTACTTGCCTCGTACATATTCGCTCAATGTACCTTTGCAACGTCGATCTTAGAGACATTCGCGTAGCTCTTTCACCGAATTACGTTGCACCATTATTCCCCTTGGGCTTCAGAGTTACGGGACACTGTCAACGCGACGAACTCCAATAAAGTAGCCGATTGGAGGGTTAATATTTCATAATGGAACGATAAATTAATCGGTTGCTGCACACGTCGGGGTCACGTGTAATTGTACGTGATGCACACTGATTGTAATAGTTGACCGTCTATATGCCGGTGTAATTTGAATCCCTTATGACCACGCGTTAATGCCGCTCGTTTCGCCGCGTGTTATAAACACCCATTCCGTCTATGGGTTACGCCAGTGGTTACCCCGTTGCGAACTGTACTAAACTCGGGAAGAAATTTCCATTGACGCCCTCGAATAGCGGCGCTGATTTCCAGTAACCTCGAGTTGCGTTCAACGAGTAGATATTTTGAATGGTAACGAGCGTTCATAGAAAAGAATTGAATTCGTAATGGAAGAAATTTATGTATATAATATATGATTATGTTTATTTAAAATTGTACTTTGATTTTATAATAATAATTTTCACCTCTGCTTTGATTATTAACACACAATTGAATTTAATCAGTTTAGTGAACATTTTCTCTTTCATGGCAAATGTTCTTGCGGTAATAATAACGTAATTTTAATTTTTATCTCCATTTTAATTAGTAACGCGTAATTGAATTTAACCAGTTTAGTGAACATCTTCTCTTTTATGGCAAACGTTTTTACATTAATAATCACGTAATTTTAATTTTCACCTTCTGTTTGATTATTAACGCATAATTTCATTTAATTTAATCAATTTGGTAAACATATTCTCTTTTCTGGCAAATGTTCTTATACTGATAATAACATACGTAATAGAGATATTATACAATAATCGCGATTCAATTAAAATATTAAAGATGAAAATTTTTTTAAACGTGTTATCAAGCACTGTAGAATTCAAACATTTAATTTTATAGGTTCCAGTACGGTAAGAAGATTCTAGTGTAGCTACTTTGGTTTTTTTCTCAATGCAAATGTTTAATCTCGTTTGATTCATAATATAATTTTCAGTAGTGTAATGTTTATGTTAGAATATAATGATTCTGTGGACTTGCGCATAATGCAACAATTGAACAATAGCTATTGTTATAGATAATACGAGGTTTCCATTGTCGTTAATAATGTTAACACGATTACTAATCTTGCCATTATGAAACTTTGCTATATATTTTTTTAATCGAACTTTGCAACTTCTTCCTACTATTTCAATAATGAAATTCTTTCCAAAATAATTTCACCAGCATTGGAAATTGTATACATTTTTTAACAGTTTAAACATGTATAAAAAGATACAAAATTTTAGCTTCGATATTATGTTATAAAATTTGAATCAAATCGACGAAGTATTTAAAATATATGTTTAATTAGACTATATAATTTAATTCTTAGATATTACATTTATCAGGCTTAAATTAGATACGATATACGTTTCCGAGAATAAATGTTTACTCGGAGTTCAGAATACAGAATATTCCTGCTCGATATTAACAAGCATCTCAGAAACTTGGAAGTTTCCAAATCAAAATAGACGTTAATTATCGTCAACTAGAAATCTATAGAATATTCCATGTACATATCAGTGACAGTGAAATTTTATTCCTGCATATGCAAAATAACATTGATTTTATTTTCTTAGTTTAGGAAGGAAGGTACAATGAGGAACTGCGGAAGCATAGTTGCAATACGTTGAGCTGTAACTACTGTTTAGTCAATTGGTTTCTAGGCTAATTACTCGAGTCCAAGGTTAGTTATCACCTGTCAATAATCATCTAAATGTCAAACAATTGAAGCGCAGTTAAGCTTTCAGCATTAGTCAATAGAAGACCAGTTAATCAGCCTTAAGAGTAATTAACCTCCAGGTCAATATCACAGCCCATCCTCAGGTAATTAATGACAGCTATCTGTCTCAAACTTAGTTGATGGTATGTGCTGTTATTTACCTAGTTCCTTGTCAGATACATGTATGAACTTCTCGATAATAGATTTAGAAACCTTAGGAATTTTAGTTATCTTCTAATTAACATATAATATCGGTTACTCATGTTATTATTAACGTAGGAATATTGGCCACAAATTATTAAACTGATTAAATTAAATTATTACAGTAGAATTTGCAAAGCTTCAGTCACAATTCAAACTCTGTATGATAATTGATTATCCGCTTTTCACTCACTGCTTTTTGGCAACGACGTTACGCGTTAATGTTCACTGATTTTGGTTTCGAATTTAAATTCATATTTCCACATCATTGTTCCGTTCCCAAATTTTTGTCAATTAATTGCCCGAATATTCGAAAGTCGTTGAAATAAATATCATATTCGCACGATTGACGATGATAATACGACGTCTTCTCGCGAATTTAGTTTCCAGCTTGCTGATATTGGTTCTATCTGTTAAATCTACTTTAAGTGTACTCCATCTCGGATATCAATTTTCCATTAGCTTCAACTTGAACTCAAATAACTCGAATTCAAACTATTTCAAGTGAAGCAACTCGACTTGTATGAGCACCGACTTGAATTCAAGTAACTCGGCCAACCTCTACAAGGCTTCAACTAATCGAATGGTAGAAACGAAGCAGTGGACGACTCGGATCGTAACAATAAACAGACGTCGATTCGGTTTGGTTCGATGACGCGAATGAACGCTGTGAAATCGTTCAATTATAATCGTGAAGCCCTCCATCCCGTTCCACCATTAAAGACGATATCCAAGCGCCGCTAAATATCAAAATCAATTTACGTGGAACAATAGTTGATAACGTGGAGTTAATCGCGGCCGAAATTTACCGGAATACTCGGTGGTCAGTGACGCGTGTACGCGCTAAGCGTGGCGCACGTTTATGACGCGTCAGTGAAATTAAACAACCGCGATTCGTTAATTAGAGAGGAGTCTGTTAAATAATGCAGGCTGGAGAGCCAGTCCGGACGTGGAAATCCGGACAACCGTGGGTTCGGTGCACCGTGTAACGTATAGCGTTAATCTGGAAAAGGGTTAAACGTTGTTGCACACCGGGCGATCCATTTAAGCATGAAAAGCTAGTCTATTGAGAAATTGTTTAAGATTATCTTTATCTTGTCTCTTCCTACTTTTTTATTTTCCTACGAAATTTTTATCATATGTAATAATTATTATATATAGCGTGTTATGTATATTTATATGTATTATATGTATGATATGTATAGTAATCTAAAGCTGTAGATACAGAATTGATAAATATAATGCACGAGTTTTCTGATTAATACGTCGAAACGATTAAGTACTTAATCTGTAATTAAGAAATGTTATATATTATAATATTACGTTATATGCATATGTAAATTCTTACGTGTGCAGATGCTGAAATATATCGATCTATGTAAATTCCCACACTTCGGGAAACCTATAATTATAATCACGTGATTATAACAGTATATTTCTTACTTTATAAAGCAATCTTACTATCTTACAATTACATGGTCCATTTTATTATCGATCCTCAAACGGATCATCGAAATACTGTGCGATAGTCTTAGGCTGTCTATAACAGTGGTATGATAATAGCGAAATTATGTTTATTGAACGATTATTTCACAAGTTCGTCTTGTCTTCTAAAGTACGTTCGTTATGGAGAAAATAAAAGAAAATCGTGGTAAATATTAATTATTTCGAATTGATTGTTTCTATAAAAAAGAACTAAACACTTCTTAAGAAGTAACAACAGATTTAAAACAGCATCGTGTATCTTCATATTCCTTTGGTAAGTGGCCTGGCGATATTTGCATGGTACCTTGTCGAATATATTCCACGTAGACTGTACAAATTTCCAACAAATTGGTAAGCATACGAAGTAACTTGGAACATTCCATGGGTAGCCAAGGTTTGACGAGTCTCCAATTTATCGGCAGGCGTGAGAAAGGGTCGACAGGTTTTCGGCGACGCGGATCACCGGGTCAGAAACACCATTAAGATACGTGCCGAACCGGTCTACGTCGACTGCCCCAGAATCTAATGTATTTTAATGGAATTCTAGGTCCGGTCGTCTCTCTTACGCCACGCTGGTCCCCTTCCTTTGCCGAGGATGAGCATTAGCGGAAAAGTTAGCCAAAGTACCGCGACCCCGTTGCAGCTGTGGCCGGTTCGCACGCGGTTTTTCCTTCGGAGCACCGGGTTAACGCTCTTACTTAGCTTAACGTTCGTTAAGGGAACAGCTGCCGCTCGCGACCACGGGAAAACGTCGCGGACTTTTCTTTTTCGCGTACCAGTTCCCTCATTTCGGCTTCTTCCTCTTTTCCTCCTTCATAAATATACGTCCCTTTCGGGGCTGCGCCGTAATTTAATCCGCGAACTGACCAAATAAACGAGCGATAGAAATACCAAGAACCAGCATGTTGTGCACGAAGCAGAAATCTTTAATGATTGTCTTCTTTATTACGTAATTGGTTGTTAGGCAGTTGCAATAATGACGGAAATTATAAAATTATTCTAATGTAATTACGTATCTTTAGAAGCGGTCTGTATAGTGGCGTTTGGATTTTACATTTTCTAAAGTATAGAGGGTAAGAGAAACTTTGTAAAAAAAAATTATAGACTTATTGTTAGCATTTGTTATTAGGTCACTTCTTCACGGTTAAAATCGTTGTAAAATCATCGGAATAGAAAAAATTATTTCACGTTTACACGTATACACGTATAAATGTTGAAATATTTCAAACGGTGTAAAGCACCATAATGTGTGTCTTTCAACTCCAATGTGCATTTTAGTAGAAAATTTTAGCTTCACTTTTAAGATGTTTGGTATGCAGAATTGTGAAGTTGAACAAATCGTAATATTAAATGTGCAAGAAAAGGTATCGAGAAGCATTTAGCAATTGTTTTATATTCATAAATGAATTGTCTTCGGCATCTAGTGATCAAAATTATATTTTCCAGTAAACCAACTTAGCTGTATCAGAGAAGATGATGCAAATCAGAAATAAAATCCATAATTCATATACTTTCCAAGCCTTAATCTCTTGAATTAAGGAGGTGTCTTAAACATTCCTCTTAGGAAAAGTCAATTCTCAGTCTATGAAGTTTTGATTGTGAAAGATTTTCATAACGTTTACAGTACTTAAGAAACTCTTTGAGATCTTATATTTCTCTTAAGAAACTTTTTCTTCTTTCAACGCTTTGTGTCTTTTCAATATTGCTTTCAATTTCAGAGATTCCAATCCTAATACTGTCTTCCTGAAAACTATTTTTCCTATTAATCAGCCTGAGATTTTTCTCATTAATTGACGCACTTATCGTTCGACTGTTTATTCTTTCACATTTTCCACAGTTGTCTTACAATTCTGAAAACGCTACAAAACTGTTCAAACAATCGAATAAACTGTTGACTTTTGAAATCATTTCTACGATAATAGCGGACAAATTTTTGCCCCATTCGAGGCGAGTTTATCAAATATCTGTACCGGGAACGAACTCTCTTTGTGAACTTCAAACGTTTTACAAATTCCATTCGTAAACGTTCCTCGATCCTTAACATCCTAAAAATACAGAGAACGATTTGAAATTTATTCAAAACCAAAATAGTAGCAATAAACGCAAGAAAGACCGTTTCTCTGGCCCTGGATTGCGTTCTCAGCAGGTTGAACGTGCTCAATTTGCGCGAACAACCCCCGTTGGTTTACGCCTAGTCAACTCTCGATGATCACGAGCGCTCGTAGTGGTTGTTCCCGCAAACAACCGGTAGGAGAGAGCATTGAGAATAATGTCTCTTTTTGCCGCGGTTCGGAAAACGAAGCACGACAACATCAATACCAAACGGGTATTTCAGCAAAGTAAAGGCGTAGAATAATTTAATGACAATTGCTGTGGTGCCAGATGGCCTGGAAATATTCAATATCCTTTCTGTTTGAACGGATCAGTTGCTCGGCCACGGAATAAAGCGGAAAGGAGAGAATCAAGCAATTGCTTTATTTCTAAATACGATCACCGTTTATATCGACACTTCGTTATATGGATACACGATGCTCTTGCACGATATAGTAATTCGATGTTCTAACGAGGATTATTTGATGCCTTAAAACATAAGGGACATATATATATATATATGTATTACGACTTTCGTTCTTTATCGAAAACCGACTAAAACTCGCCATACTCTCTGTTAAGAACCGAGTTAAGAAGCATTCGAAGCATATCTTAGAAATTAGTTAACGTATTGCCGGAAGGAGTATCTCTTGAAAATTCGTAACTCCATTCTCGTAGAACATTTTTGTACAAAAGTACTTATACGGAAAGTCAGTATATGACTTAGAGGTTGTTCGTGTGCAAGATGTTCGAAAAGGTTTCACTAAGATTCTACAAACTTTTAATACTCTTTAAAAAATGTTTACCCAAAAGAGCACTCCAAATCTTGATTTTTTAGCGATTCAAATAACTGTAAATAAAAGGTAGATAGATAACAAGGAAATACGAGTATCGAAAAGATCGTTCAAATTTTTACGTACAACTGCATTGATAATAGACTAGATTTATCCAAATTAGATATCTGTAAAATGTTCTTAAATATCGAATGTTTAACACGCGCTATACGGTAAACAAAATTATCCGATCGTCAAGTTGACAACGGAAAGAATATAACATTTATAAAAACAACTTTGAGATTCGGTGCGCGTAGCGGGGATAAAATTAATATATTTGCCGAGGCAAACACGGAACATTGTCTAATGACTGAGGGAAAGGCGGGAGAACGTGAAAGTGGGAGGCATAGCATGACGATGTTTGGTACCTTAGATACACAAGACAGCTAGCCGAATCCACAAGATTAAATCAGCCCAACGATTGTATTTCCGCAGACGTGACTTGTACGGGACTTGTTGGAGGAGCTGTGTACGTAGATATATACATACATAGGTGCAACAAGAGGCACGACTTAC
The DNA here is from genome assembly GCA_014737475.1 of Bombus confusus. Classification (NCBI taxonomy): domain Eukaryota; kingdom Metazoa; phylum Arthropoda; class Insecta; order Hymenoptera; family Apidae; genus Bombus; species Bombus confusus. Next base: position 1,671,403 of record JACXIV010000144.1, read on the forward strand.
CACGCAACCCAACGAGGTCCTATGACCATGTTAAACAACTCGTGCTCAATTTGCACGTGCAACCCCTAGAGTTTACACTGGCTGAACCCTTGACGATAATGTGCTTCCACAGTGTTGCCTAAGAGGGGGTCATAAGCGGACAGTTAGCCGGCTGCGAACTTTTTTCCCCACATCCAATACGCGGGTCTAGAATCGGTGCAATAACTCGTGGAAAAACAGGAGAAAGCGTGACATAATTGATAGCGGGTCTCGGCAAGCGTTCGTTCTTCCAGTTTAATCGTTTTCGCCTGTTTCTTGAAAAACAAACAGAGAGATTACGTGATTGTGTTCGATCGATCGCGTTGATCTCTGATTTCTTTGACCAGTTTTGCAATTAGCCTTACTTCTGGACAATTTGATAGTTGGATTGTTGTGTGCAATTATATCGAAGGCTACGCTCGAATTGTTTTACGCGTATATCGTAGATTGACTTAATTTCGCGCGATTAGTTGAAAAAGTTCGCGGAGGCAGGTACACTAATTGGAGTATTTTAGAAATATGATTGTTTAGATTAATTGAAATACATCACATGCTGCTCCGTCAAGTCGTCAATCGGATCGATTTCACAAATTTTAACGCGGAGAAACGTGTACTTTTTTCGATGAAACTTTTTCTTTCGAAATTTTGCAAAATACGCGTAGATTTCTGTTACAATTAGCATAGAAACCGTCAGCAATATCGTTACGAACCACATTGTTACAAATATATACACATTTTCTTCGCTGTACCTTAAATACACGAGCAACGCCTATTAAAACTACCAAAGGTTTAAACAATCACTGTTACAAAACTAGTGAAAATCTGTTAATTCTGTTGGAGCCGTCAGAGAAAGTAAAGCTTCCACTGCGAAATACGTTTTGCTTCATTTCGATCCGACTTTCCGTTGCTGAGATATCGTTGTTTGAAGAGAACCGAATTTTTCGATAATTCTCTATCGCTGTCTCTCTCGAACGCTCGGGCCTCTCACTGCACCGCGTTACTGACCAATCGCAGCCTGGTTAAGGGTGCGCTGGTCAGTGACAGACAGCGTTTGCGTTTTTTTACTATTTCTACTACTAAGAGTACGCATTTCCTGGAAAAAATGTAGGTCAGACCGTTGCAGGCTGCCATTCATAGTTCTAGGCCTAGACGCGTCTATTATACTTTTTAGCACTATATCTTGGAAACTAGTTGCGATATCGGTCTAAATCAAATTGCATTATCACGGGTATACTTTCTACTATATTCTGAGTAGATAATACTTAAAAAATTCCTGATTGTTTTATGCGTATTGTTTATAAGATACTAATGCATTGTTTAGTGAAAATTGTTGTTATTACGTTTTTTTTTTTTTTTTTTGTATTAAGTACCCCAAAAAAGCTCCTCATGGAAGGTTATATGGCTTTGCTTTAATTTTGATGTAAAGTTATTACATTACATCGAGATATGCAAGATTTTAACCGCTAATCGTAGAACGTTGAAGCTTGGAAATCGCGTTTCTCGTCGAGTCTCGTTACATTGTAAAACGAGAACAGACGAAGATTCTTTTCGTCTGGTCGTTTAATATGACGAATGAAGGCTCGTTTCCATTCTGGCGGATTGTGTATTAAGCACTTGGTTATAATTATCCGGAACAATTATCTTATATTTAAGAGGTAATCTTTGTTTAATATCATCATTAATTCCACCTAGATCTAATTTAAAGTCTCGCGAGTTTAAAGTTACGTTAAATTCAGGTCGAAGCATCAAAGAACACATTAGACTTAAATTGAAAATAATTAGGATCGATCAGAACCCATGCAAAGTTTCTCTTATTAAAGGAGGTTAATATTAGACTTTCGATTTGAAGATTTTCTATTAGATCCACTGACTTCCAAGTAATCTATTTATTTTCCAGAAATTTACTTCTATTCCAAAGTAAATTTCACGTCGCATATATTATTCTTCATTGTTATTTCGTGTTAAGAATGTTTCACTCTACTGAAATAAATTACTTCATTGCGAGATATGCACTTCTAAATACAAAGTCTACAGATCTGTTTCCGGATTATTTCTTGCCGAACCAGACCTTTTATATTTCCAGAACCATTTACTTGTAATTGATATAAATATCTAATATATTTTTTCCAACGTACGTGGCATGAAAAGCCTTAACACCGATCAACGCAACGTGGAAATGTAAAAATGATTGCTCGAATGAACGCTGCACGATTTCATCTTTTATTTTATTTCCTTTCTTCTTCCTTTTTTCATTCTTTTTTTTTTTTTTTTATCGTGTGCAACTCAACTTTTTCGGGCACTTCGGATTAAATAGGACGACGAAACGCGAAACAAAATTCAAGCGTGCAGCCATTATAACGTGCGCGCACGCGAAGTGCTGCGACATTTTCAAACTCGTGCTCAGTTGACGCAAATAATCTGGAATGCCTGAATTACACGGACCATACATTTCTACGTATACGTGCGAACGTTTAATTTTCCGAAGTTTCTCATTTTCGCGTTTCGTGCATCGAGTTCTGTTGAGTAACAGGAAAGAAATATCCATGGAACGGTATTTTAATATCAAACGTATGGTGTTTTGTGTTTCAAACTGACGGAGTTTAAAAGAATAAAATTTTAGCAATCTATATAGGTATACATTTTACACGTGTATATAAAGCCACATTTAATTATACAAAATACTTTTAAGTAGCTACAAATGATAACACGCTAATAGTAAGAAACAAACGAACCTAACTTATCGTAATAGTATATAACGTATGTAAATAGTACATAACTCTTTATAACCATTTTTTAATTTTCTATCTTAGAAATGTCCAAATCAATTACGGCCAGTCTTCGCTGTTACAAAGACTAGGAACAATTGCAAATATTTTGAAACAGGAGTATTCTTCAGTTTACTAATACATACAATATTCTTGTACTATTATAACAATACTAAAAAGATTATCCACGATTTTGGAAGTTAAATTTGAAAATATTATCTATCAAAGAAATAAAAAGAGAACTATATTTTATATTCATCGTAACTTCTAGTTTATAGTCATTTTCGCACAAAACGCTGTCAACATAAGCAAGTACAATATAGAAGTGATCGATTGCAAAAAGATTAAAAAAAAAATCTATGCAATCTATGCTTGCAAACTTATCGTATGTAACGTACTTCAACTTAGTAAAACATTTTCGCCGTAAAATTAAAACGTCCATTTCCTCTTACATACATTCCACTAAAATAAAAACTGCCCGCTTAATTTCACCGTAGGAACACACTGTCACAGTTGGTTGAATTCTTCTCGAGCCTCGTACCGCGACGAGACCGGAGACGTGTGTACCTCCATTAGACGAGAAGAAGAACGTTGGTTGGAAACGTCGCAAAGAAATACGAGACCGAGAAAGATTTCTCCGCTAATCATAATATTTGCCCCTGCGAAACAAACATTTTCCTCGTCATCAATCGCAGACAGAGGGATGGCACGGAATGGTCAAGTTAAACGGGGACAGCCTGTGCCTCGCGACACGTCACGAAGATTTATGTAGCGCGATCAAACAGAGACACGCACAATCGTTGCTATTACTTGCGTGTCAGCTCACAGGAGACTGATTGCTCGACCCGACGAAACGGTTCCGCAGTCATAATCCCCAAGATGCTTTTAGGGTTTGCACTGATTCGCGACCGCAGACTGAGACGAAGACAAAGATCACGACTAAGTCTATTTTCTCCTTTTCTCTTTTTCTTCGCCTTCGTGGCAGGAATACAAGCACCGGCGTAATTCAGTCATGGTGGGGGGAAGAGCAGAGCAAGCATAAAAGATTCCTTCGAGAATCCGGCAGATTAAATCGGCGCGGCAATCGTGTTTGCGTGAACGTGACTGCAGATCATCAGTCAGCCTGCTCGAGACCAAACTCCTGGCCCAGCCTCGTTCGATACCCCTCTAAATAAATAGCTAGCTTTGGGTCACGGCCATTAAACGAATTAGTTGCGTTTGATTTTATTGCTTTGACCCTTCTACCCAAACCGACCTATGCTACTGCCATTTTCCATCCTCTCCAACCCTTCGTGCTCTCTCGCTGTACACCGTTCGTTCTTCTCTCGCCCTCTTCTATCATCTTCGACTGTTCGTTCGTTTTTCATCGAGAATATCAGCACGCGGCAGATAAAAATGCGGCGACGTTGATTCAGAGTTTTTCTTCTCGATAGACAAATCAATTGAGTTATTAATGCGGGATCGGCGAGTATCTATATAGAAACCCTCCGGTGATTGGAATAATTTACTGACGCTATTAACTCTTCGATTCTCCGGCCGCCGCTATAATGCGGCGGAATGTGTATTCTTCGATCGATTTCCTGATGTCTCTTCGATGCAGCGACTGCGTTTTACGATCGACGTTTGCATCCTTTGATATTTGAACTTTACGTCATTTTCCCCGATTGTATTTTTCATATTTCAAGCTTCCGCGCGGTTCTTCTTCTTTGCAGCAAGTTTTGACTAATCTCGAGAAAGTAACTGTCGATGCTGTTAAAGAAGCGAAATAAATGTGAGCTGTTCCTTTTGTGACGAGCGGAGAGTAGATAAAGATAGCCGACAAATTATTATTCAAACATAGTCATTACACGCGTGTGAGTTTGCCTGGAAATATGTAATGAAATAGCAGTAACTAAAGTATGTATATTTATATATTGCGCTGTATTCGGATACTTCGATGTATTTTAAACGTATACGTAAATATTCACAATCTCGTTGCAAGATAACTGTTTAAACGTTATCATTATCGAATAATAGTTTAAACGTGTTACATGCCAATTTACATGTAAATGTTAGATCGTTAAACTTTCAAGAACGCCGGCAATAAATAAAACGACACGCTTCAACCGACATTTCAACTTCGCACACAAATCAGATGAAATAGGAACAAGACTTCACTTACATTGGCGTTAGCCTAGAAAATTTTTACGCATGACCTACTTGCGTCTCTCTGTTCATGAATAGAAACGTTTTCTTCGTTTTTCGATGAAATTGACTGAAAATGATCAATGTCTGTGGCCCAATTACTCAATCCCCGTTCTCCAATTGCTACCAGCAATTTATTAAGATTAACGAGTCTATAATTCACTCCAACGATTGCAACAGTCACCGGAATATCTCCCGATATCGCGAAAGAACGTAGAAAATTCTATGTACGACTAAACTGCAATTTGTTTTCTTGACACACACGAGTGTAAGCGATAGTTTTGTTATGGAACTGAAAAGAAAAAAAAAAGGGGGAAAAGTTGCTCTGTTTACGTTAGGGGAAACGTGACTGGAATAAAAAGAGATTCGCGGAACAATATCCATCTCTCTTTGATTCGGATAATAGCAGAGTATTACGGTGGCTGCATTGCTTCACGCATCAGGTACTCGCCAGTTGAAATTTGTTACGACTCGATAATTTGATTTACGAACAGATCGTACAATTTTCAGGAAATTTTGGTAACGTCAATTGTACAGATTCGCCAGAACGAATAGCACGCTGCTGACGATTTGTTCGAATACCGATTGAAATTCGGGAGGTATTTTAATACATTTCACTCGGGTACTTAAATATAGAATATTTAGTCTTGAAACAATAGCTTTCATATGAATTCACGCAATATTCTGATTGATTTCAATAAATATAACGCAACGAACTACTGCTTTTTAAATTAATGCGTATTTCATCTCAAATAAATATCAATTGGAACGTTTATCATTTCTGTTAACGTGAATTATCAATTTGAGCTGGACCTTGTGCAAGCATGCAGCAACATGCATATGGTAATTGATTGCTTGCTATGACTCTATTGACATTTACTTGTGATATTTCGATATCAGCATAGCAACTTTAGAAAATTATTGGGTAAAACATGAAACATTATTGGATAAGTGTTTAAACGAATCTCGAATAAAAGATGTATTCGAATAAAATATACATAATATATATATATGTATAACGTGTCATTCTTCGAAATAAATTCAGATCGATTTCGAATCTACTCGGAATCTACAAAATCTACAAAAATTACATATCTATAAGGATTTGTAACTCGGAATCTCCAAGAATGAAGATCGATACTGTAGCACGGTATACAAGTATCAAAACCAAAAAAAAACCCTATAGCCAACAATCTGATAAATCTTAACAAACACGTGAAAAAGACAAACAAGTGTCTGGAGAAACAACATACCTAATCGCGTTGAGCAATAATTTATTCCACATTGTCACTGACAGAAACACGATATTTCGTTACTCTTTGCAACTCAGTATTTAATTCATTTCCGCCATTTATCCTGGAAAAACAATATCACTCGTAAATAATCCTCCAGCACGCGACAAAATCCAATCGACCCAACGATACCATCTATAACAAACTATCACCCTCTTCGAGACAAGATCGCCGAACGATAACGTCAATGACAGTTGGCAAACTATCGCGTGTAACGAGATCGATAAAACATGGCTGATAGTTGAACGCTAATGGGAATTATCGAAGAAGATTTCTTCGAGTCGTGTCGTTCGTTGGACAGAATTAAGGGAATGCCTGTGATAAGGGATAAAGAGCGAGAAGGAAGGGCGAATTGACAAAGAGTACGACAGGTGGTAAACCATCGCGTGCAACGAGATCGATGAAAGATAGCTGATAGTTGAACGATAATTACTATCATCGAAATTCCGTCGCTTTGCTCGACAAAATCAGAAGAATGCTTCTGATAAGGGATGAAGAGAGGAAAAACGGAGAGGAGCGAATTGACAGAGAGAAGGTGGTTCTCATTAAAAAAGTTCGTTTCCTCATTAAAGGTGGATGTAACTCGTTTAGAAAAGTTGGAATTGTTGGCGGGGTTCGAGGGAGCATGCGATTTTCAGTGGAAGCAAGTCGGCGTGCAATCGAAAAATCGAAGCGTCCGGTATTTCTCGAGTATGAAGGACCGTCCCTTGGGGGGATCCAGTCGGAGGATGGATGGCCAGCTTCGGAAGAGCTGTTGGATTGCCTTTAACAGTGGCATCTTTTATTCATCGTGGCGGGTCTCGGTACGCGGCTTGACGACTGCGTGAGCTGAGTTTATACACGCCCTAGTTAAACTTCTAACTGCCTGCGGTCTAACAATCGATCTGTTGGATCTTCTTCTCTCGGCTGGCCACAGACGCGAAAAGAAACCGTCGCTTTGTTAAGGACCACGTCATTACTGTCGTCGTTCGCTGCGAGTTCCGGCGTCACCTCGGGACACGTTTAGCGGAGACAAAAATTATTGGACGAGCTTCGTGAAATGTTTCTGGATGGCACAGCCAACGTGCTACGCTTTATTGGCTCAACGGCGTTATTTCAAGATTTCCAGGATTCTTACTTAGTCACGTATTTTAATTCTTACAAGTTTCATCTCTTTAGCTTCCTACAAGAGGGTTCACCGCGAATAGACCGACTGCGATTTAACAGCGAATGAACGAACCAGCTTCTTAAGTGAATCGTAAATAAAAGATAACCGAAGATCAAATGGAAGAAGATTAAATCGTAAATTAAATGCTTGTCTACGTTCGTCTACTTCTCTTTACTTTGAAGTTGATCATGTTTGTATTGCGGGAATGAAAAGTCGCTTACGAAGAAACATTCCGAAGCTTTATTATTAAAAAAATGATGAAACGAATGCTACCTGTCATGATTATTAATAAATGCGCTTAGGTATATTATTTCATTTTTTTCCCATGTAGTTTCGTTTCTAATCGCTATCAGAATTCTATAAAGTTTTTGATTTGACGAAAATATATTACGTTTGCTAAGGGCACACAAGAGCAAAAGTAATTGGCAAAGTTGTAAAGAAATCAATCCGATAAAAAGAGCAACTATTACACGTATTTCCAAAAGTTATCATCTTCCGCTTTAACAGACATCGCTCGCGCGTACATACAGGTATTAAATTTCCTTTCGGAGAATTATCACGATACGGAGCATAAGAGCAAACTTTGATAAAGATTAAATTATATTTTTGTTCGCGTGCGTTTCGCTTAACGTGCCGTGATAGTCTGCTGCGACGAGGAGGATACCAACTTTCGTACAGTTAATTACTGCCTTAATGCAATTCAGAAGTCGCCTGTGAATAGCATGACGTCCCTTTTCTCTCTCACAATCGACCATAAATAAGGATATTACATATATTGGATATATTGTATATATACTGAAATATACATATACCGAATATACTATATTCTGAAATGTACATTTCTGTCTAAAAACTTTTATATCCACGTTTATATCTAGTATATATAGCTTTTTCATTTCATACTTTGAATATATTTGGTTTCGTAATTCACTACATAAGTGTATTATTTATTACGAGTGAAAACACCGATATTTTAGTTGAAACCAAAGTATATTATTAATATTATCTTACAAATATATTTCTACAAGACGTTTTCTAGTTCTTTATTTATCAAATTTACGAACTTAGTTTTAAATTAACCATAAAATTTCATATATTTCCTGTGACAGTAAAATTTTCATTCGATTAAAACCACTCTCCCAATATTCATTATTTTCAATGGAAACAGCATTATGATAACGAGGCTATTCAATCGTTTAAAATCGGCAAATATTGAAAGGAGAGAGGAACCTGAAATCCAGCGATCGTGTCCCTTGATTCTATTGCGATACAGCTATCGCAAAACAGCGGGGAAAAGCCTGTCCGTGATCCATGGATCGTCTCCCTCGATTTTCCACGACAAGAATCCATCTTACGCTTAGAAGACTGTATTTCTTTGGAACGACTTTAAGTTGCCTACAAGATCGAATCCCCTTAACCTGAATATTGTAAGACCCCGTTGAGAATCTCATCGATATTCACTCAGTTTGTAGAATATTAAAAAGCCGTTTACGATGCCCCAAGTGTCAGATCTCTTGTGTTTCAATTCCCCCACTTTAATTCGTAGGCTTTGTGACGTTCAGTCATTTCTCGGTAGAGAAAATTTGCTGGCAATATGGGAAAGTACTTCATATTATAGTCCCAACGATGATCGAACTAAACGAAACTGTAATTGTTTGTTGAAGTTATGAGGAGCGAATTGTTTAAACAATTAGAATAAATTACTATGAAGGGTACACGGTTAACTTGTAAGATATATTTGTCTATTTGACTCTAGAATGTTGAATTTATTTAGACAAATAAAATGAATTGCGTTGATACTTGCATTACATAACATTTTATGGTTAGGTACATACCTTATAGCTACTGTATAATTTTATTACAATTTTTCCTATTTATTGGAAAAATAATATCGTGTTTTATACCAGATAATGATATAATGATTACATCATATTTAACGACCTTTCCTCTAATGCAGCTCACTTAAATATTTATTCAATATTTCCAACGCTGCTGTTTTCACAATTTTATTACCTTCCATGCGTTTGCAGCTCCGTTGAATAATTAAGCACGACCATTACAATATAGTATATGCCTCATAACATCGCCCATTCAAAGCATATAATATTTAATATACCATTGAGTACTTTCCAACGTAGCAAAGGAGGAGAATATTTAATCAACGACAAAACATCGTCGCTATTTAAATCTGGAGAAAAATCAAGACGACCCAGATATACGTCGCATCAATTCTCCTCACTGTCAAGTTTCCTCGTTTCAATTCGGAACCATACAATTCATCAGCGTTACACAGAACTATTCACGCTCGTTGCAGAGAAACTCAGCTTACATCCAACGTTAAAGAATCGCACGAGTGCGAGAAAGACAGAGAGGAAGAGAGAAAAAGGGGAAGAAAGAGAGGCCCGATGTTCCGACGGTTCCATAAGGATCTATGCTTTCAATGCAAATCACATCTTAATAAATGCAGATCGATGTTTCCTTCGACGAGAAAAGAATACCAAAAAGAGGGTTGAAACGAGGAAAAGGATGGATGGAGGAAGCGAAGTAAGGGAGAAGAAAGAAAAAGGGAGGAAGAAATGTAAGTGTGTGCTTAAGTCGTACCACACCTTAATGGGCCCCAGCAGGGAATGGAAACAAGGGGAGTTTAATTGCAGAAAAAAGGAAACGCAATCGGTACCACGCCTTGCTTTTCGTCGTAACTCGCGCACGGAACGTCGACTTTCTACAAAAGGAGCACGGAATTCCTTGACTCTGCGCGACGTCACTAATTCAACCTTCGTTTTTCACCAAAAAGAATTCCATCGCCGCGGCTTACCTTAATCACATTGTTTGTGCCAAGAGAAATTTGAAACGGAGAAAGCTGCGATCAAAAGTAGGTTCGCTAAAGAGAAAGAGCTTTCGTTAAAAGAAATTTGCAAAATTTATTTTGTTATATAGAATGACTTATCTTTTCAATCCTATCTTTTTTTGTGAATTGTGAAATCGAAGTAAACTTCTGAAGATTCAGTAGGAAGTAGGTACTTCATCTTTATTAGTAACTGTAATGGTCTTTATCTTTTACTCTCTCAATATTGTAATTATTAGAAGGAATGATCGTCTATGTAGTTCATTACACAACGTGTATAAAGTCGAACGATATTGCGCAACAATATATCAAAACATCAGAACTGGAAGAATTTCGTTTTGAAATAAAACAGAGTGCGCAAGTGTAAATCAAAGTTTCATTTTCATCTTATCAAATGTTAATCATATTTGAAGCAATAAGATGTAAGATATAATTTACTAATTTAAGAAGTTTCACGAGACAGCAGGACTGAGTACTATAGGGAATGTTCCTTTATATCCATTGTTTGTGACTTTAGAAACAGAACAATGTTTCCAACTTAGATCGTTTTGATTACAGAAATAAGATTTAAATATAATTATTTACGAATGAAAATTTCGAAATTTAATCAAATTTTCAAATCTTTATTGCCTGCTATAAAATGCAATGACATTCAGAATATCTTTATTCGTACATCTAAAATAATCTTGAAGGATCATTGGGGTGGCGAAAGGGTGAAAACGTTAACGAGAAACTCCAAGACATCCTTTGAATTTTGCATACACCATCGTCAAGCTAGCTACAGGGCATAAGCAGGAACGCTATGAAGGAACATTGTCTTAAGTTTCAGCCTGATGTTCACTGTTCCTGTTCCTGTGTTTATGATACGTCAATGGCTATTGAGAAACTCAATAGACTTTCAGCCCTCAAAGGGCGAGATCCTGAACTCTTGAACTTTTTCATAGATGTAAGTGAATAGCAACCAATATTCTCATAAAATGCAACATCTTCTATATTTTGCACTTTACGTCCTACAATGTCTAGCAAAAATTTAGAAATAAATATTTAATAAATATTATATATATATTATATTAATATGTATTATATTAATACGTATTATATTTATATAAGTATATTAATATATATTATATATATGTTAATAAATATTATATAAATATTATATATATATATTTAATAAAAACTTGGTAGGTGTACAACAGGAATCGTCATCTTAATCATACAATAAGTGTTAAAAATGTCGAATATCGAGATTTATTAACGCAATGCCTAATTGACAGTTTCATCTTCCCGAAATATATATTTCCACTAAATTTTGTGACCTATATACACATCTCCAAATGTCTTTCAAACTCTACCAATGTAATCACAATATTCGAGTTTCGCAATGGAGCTAAAAGAAATATCAAAATTTCGTCTAACAACATATAAAGGTTCGAATACTTTCACCGGCCTATGTGCCTATAGCCGAGGAAAATGAAGCTCATTACACGATTGAGCGTCGTGTGCTATCAACTTTCTTCATCACCGCTAAGGAAAAGCCATGCAATCTATGCGAGTCGTGCTTCTCATCGACACTACGCGTTCGTAGTAGCTACTCCTGCGACAAATGAGCATTCCTGGCGCCGATAGGGGCTGGGGTACATCATTATGATTTCTAACCGTGCGTCTTGCCGCGTGTCTCAGCGGAATTGCGTGCGCTGTCTCGATAACGTTCGCCGATAGACGCTGACGACATAAATATCGCCGGAGAAACGCGGCCCAACGTGGACTACGTTTGTGGGGTTGGTTTTTCGTGGAAAAAGGCGACACGGGGAAAGAAGAAAGTCCTCGGTCGAGTCGGCGACCGGGACTGTCGTTTTCTTACTCGTCGCACGAGCGACGACGTCCGCCCGGTTTTCTCGCGAGCGCGCGTAGCACCAAGTCACGCGATTCACATCACCGTACCGCCTGGAGCCAGCCTGCGCGAGCTATTTCGCATTTGCATCGCGGCCAACCGAGCCAGCACCAACCACGGCACCGTTCACGCTTTTAAAACGCGATCCAGTCGAACTCCAGGCAATAAACGCGACGAGGAAGGGAAAGAAGGTGAGAGAAGAGGCGGAGAGTTTTGGAATTGTAGCGGAGAGTTAGACTGGCCAAGTAAGGGGAAAAATAATATCTGCGGTAAATTGGCGTTAAACGAACAAACAATTAGTTTCAAAGAAGCAAATCGATCTTGGGCAAACAAATTCAGATGAACTGGTAATGTGGTAGAATTGAATTTGACGTAGAAATTGTTTCGTATGCGTACTCGTATCTATTTAGATACAACAGAGATACGATAACAAATACCATACAATTGTATGGAAACCTCGAATGACTATAAGATATTTTGAAGGAAGTTGAGTTAGTAGTAAAATATGGTTCTACAGTCTCTGTTCATAGTTTTAGTACAAACAGGTTGCAGATATTTTGTCGGAAGGCGGTGTAACGTTTAACACAAGGAGTATATCAAGTGTTTGAAACTTAATATCGTAACTTGAAAACCGCTTTTCCGCAACACGTGCTAAACGTGCTTTAATTCTTACTGTGCTGTGAGTTTGGGATCTTAGGTATGAATTAAACAGTAAGTATCACAGATCATTTGAAAACAGAATAACGCCAAGCAAATTATTGCCTTCAATAGTCCTTAGCTACATCAATTAGTCCTGCTCTCTCTCTAACAGATAGTAAATAGTACATTTACTGGCTTCTTTCGAGGCACGAAACATCAAGACACGAAATATTCAGAATTACTGAAAGATACAAAGAAGTGTGTTTTATTTATTTATTTATTTACCTTTCTTGCGTAACCACTTTTTACCATAGTTGGATAGTATAGTGGGCGGACTGGAAGTCGAGGGGCAAGTCTGATTACGCGAGTGCAATTTCCAAGCTCACCAAAGCCGATCCGGGACCTCTCGCCTTGAATTTCTACCGAGATTGGTCCCGGGCCCGCATACACACTGCCGCTAATCCATGGCACCCTCTCTCCAAGTCTCTAGTTGGAAACGGCGAGAATAGAGAGAGACACACTGGTGAGCAACACAAGGAATAACACACCGAGTCGGATATACTGAAACCGGGGACGAAAGAAAACGAGGGATGAAAAGAACGGAGAAATGCAGATAAAACGAAGCCAGCCAGCCTTTATCTTGGTGTAGATTTACTGTAAATACCGTTAAGGGACGCAACCGGTCGCCGGATACTGAATTCGACCAAACAACGTGGCAGGGGTGTGGAGTTATGGCGCGACCTGCGAGTAATAAGAGAGTTCTTCAACACATTGTGGAACCAATATTTAGGGATGGGTCAATATTTTCGTATTAGGCGGTAGGAGAGAATTTTATTTCTTAAGAATTCGTTTAAGCAAATTCATATTTCTACGAATACAGCTAAAAAGATAAGGGATCTCGATAGAGATTTGTTTTAGGCTTTAATTATTACAATAGACATTTGACAATGGATATTTTTCATATTATATACATTTTGTATATTTTCATACACTTGAATTTAATATATATATAATTAAATATATATATATAATTTAGTCATGAGTAGTATCATTTTTCAACTAAATTTTCAAGTCTGCAAGATTTACCATGCTTCTTTTATAGAAATCAATAGACGTTGATTCGAAAAATATCCATAGATGGCGCGAGAATTTTTTATAATCGGAGCGTATATTCATTTCTAATATTCGTTAAAAAGTTGAAACGATTAAAATTTTCCGGTATCTTCCATTGAAATTAATCATTTCTATTAACCTGTTGAATGAATTGATTCGATAATTATCATTATTTTTAAATTTCGAACTTCTAAAACCACTGGCGTGTGACCGACTCTTAAGATTCGAATCTCCGTTTTAGTACTTCGAATTTTATTTTTGCTATATATGTTCGAAATACGATCGAAACATTGACATCAGTAACTTTAGATTGGTTTTCATGCAGTTAAAACGTAGGGTTAAATGTGCATTTATTTATATTTAAGTAATATTAGACATAATATTATACAACAGAATATACACAGTAGAAATTTATGAGCTATGTGACATAAAAAATAAATTAAGGAGAACGAAATAAATGACACGAAATCTAAAAAATTAAATATAAACACACTAAAAGATACTGACATACTGCAGTTTGACGTAGTATTGTAGATTGTAATACTAGAAGCAGGATTTTGTTCTCCTCCATCTAATAGAATTCTTCTTCACTTCTGTTCTTTCCTTTTTTATAGAAATAGGATCGGATGCGTTATTCTTGCCCGTTCCGTTCCGAGTTGTTTGTCTTTTGAACTCCGTCACTGACTGCAGAGATCACGTCGATTTGAGAAGAAAAATATTTGTTTACGCGAAGAAACTAGAGAACTTTGTCATTTTAAAACGATGTTCTTGCATTTCTGAATCGTACAAATTTTTACGGCGTGAGAAATATTGATGAAGTTCTTCGATGAAATATTGAACACAATTTATGAACATTGATATTCAGAGTACTAAATCTACATTTCTTAGAAGCAATAATTTGAATTTTGAATTATATAAATATGAACGTCAAGAGGAATTCTTTTAAGGATGTTTATGCAAACTATTGTCAATAAAAATTTCGAATTGTTTTTGCGTAATATTCTTTTTTTTAAGTAACACTACCACGTGGAGTAATAGCAAAAATGTCGAATTCATTAAAATTTTTGACATACAAATGTGTGTAAATTACTGCTTCATACGTATACGAAAAGAAATATTTGCCTCGAAATTTTAAACATTTAATAGTTCTACACATCTTACTATTTTAACTATTTAATGTCTTAGTATTTTAAAAATATCTATGCATAATAACAAATAAATAAAAAAATTGATATAGAAACATTATATTAACCCATTTTAGTTACGGAACAAATTTGTTGAACAAGTATGTGAGAACTTTAAGGAACTGTATAAATATAAATGATGGTACATTTTAACATCCTCAGTAACATAGTAAACTTCAATTCATAATTCAAGGCATAAAACATGTTACCAAATATCACTTTAAATATTATATTTCAATATGCTTATGCTCGAAGTCAATTTACACATGAGGAGACACGAAAGTTGATACGAAAAAATGCCACTGCAATAAAGTAGAACTCACAAAGTAGCGCAATATGTTGCCGTACCTACAAAGTTTTTCTATCTGCACTCAGAAATCTAGTACAGTTCTTCACTCTTCCGTAACTTTAATACCTTTGTAACCCAACCGCTCTCTATATTCGCCAAATATGATGTCTAAAAACCATTCTTTGACGTTCACTATGCAACCATAAATAGAACATCATATCAAGATCACAGACGAAGAACGCGATAAGTCAAATATTGTATTTTTTATACGAAAGCACCTTTGGAATTCAGTACGTTGTCGATAATATCAAAATTGTCGTTCTATTTAGTTTTGCAGTTAGAATATGTTTTTTCGTATTCTTCGGAATGTTAGAAATATTGCTCGTCATAATATTAAACGCTCGTCTTAATTATTTTAACTTTCATTAATTATACATTTGATTTCCAACTTACCAATTACTTTTAGAAGACTTAGATCTTTGGATCTAACAAAGTTATCTTCATTTGAAATTATGCCATATCAAAATCTTCCTATTCGATCATAAAGTAACATTGAACTCTGGCAATCGATAAAAATATACATGCTTGTCATGTTTTCGTCGTATGATCTTCATATAAAACCGCTCATTTCTCTTCCCAACTAATCAACATTAACCTAAACACTGCTTTGTTGAACGATTTTACAATGACGGACTTTGATTCGTGACTTTTACTTGCAGAGCTCTTTTTTTCTGAATAATGCATCGAACGTAAGAGAAATAAACGCTCTTCGAGGAGAATTTGAAGGAAGTACTTTTCTTTTACAACAACGAATACCCGCCGCTTCTCTGTTTACGTATTCGAGTCTTATCTTCGCGATTGCGACGTACTTCGTCCTTTTAAATCGTAACTTCTCCCTGAACGATTAAGGAATAGGCAAGTTGCATCAACTTCCGTCCATCGCACAGTGTTTGAAAATGGATGTTCGATCGGGAAAAAGTGAAATTATAAAATAACTTTTATTATTTCATCATTTATGTTTCCAAATCCTTAAACATTCTTAGCCTTCGACCAGCATTGCTGAATCAAAGGTGGCCACTGCACAGTTTATTTAATTGTAATTTATATTTTTCATTTTACTGTACAGATTTTCGACGAATATAACTGTCCGAATACTTTCGTGAGTATACATCTATGGATTATACAGAGTATCTCGTGAGAGAGCGAGTTTACATGAAAAAATGAATATAATAATTGGAATAGTTAAATACCAGACCATGTTAGCCTGTATAGTGCCGCATGACTTTTTCACGGTTAGACAGGCGTTTTAGCGCACCGTGCATCGTGTCGATTTACACGTAGAATAGTCGTAAAAATCGGAGACCAGTGGAAACAGGCTTTGGCCATCTTTAAATGCATTATCTTGGCCATTAATGCGAATTGAAAGCTACATGGCGATAGAACAAAGAGAACTGGGTGCATTAAAAGCGCCAACTATTCGCTGCCGCGATGCACTCAGCTTCGCCGCATTTTATATGTATTATTCTACTGGGTAACGTTACGTTCTTCCTATCCGTTGCAATTTCAGGTTTTATATGACTTCGAATGACGAGGACTTTTTATAAAAATTACACCTGCTACCCATTTCAATGAAATTCATCGCGAACGGAGCGTTCGCTACAGCATTGCTCTATCGAAATAGGAAAAATTGGGTAAAACTCCTGTTCGTGTCTCGAACGAATTCTTTTCTGCTGTTCCTAAACGTTTATATTGTTTGCGTCTTTCTTCTTTGTAGCTTTTATATTTTAAAACAGTTGCGGTAAAACATAACAATATATTTTATATAAGCAAATAGATCAATTTCAGTATTAACAGTAATAGTATATTATTTCCATTAAAGGCCATCGTATACGTATGTATATCTTCAAGTGTTATTACGTAAAGTAATACTGGGCGACGTACCGTTTGCTCATCGATCAAGTCATCATATGTTACCGCAGCATTAAGTTGACAAACATGATGGGCTACTTTAATATTATCTATCCCGTCTCGCGTGCGCGCATGCGATAGATATCGCCGAACCGATCACTTTGCCTACCTGTAATCAATCAAGAAGCGCCAATGATAATAATACTAATAGAAATTTCCCATGAGTAACGTGAAGATTGCTTTATCCGTGAAACCAGAGAAGAAATGAACCATCGCTATAATATTCCGGACATTACGGTCATCCAGACATTTTCTTTTCTTTTTTTTTTTTTTTTTTTTTTTTTTAAATCATTGTTTTATGAAACTTGAAGTGGAGTTAATAGCGACTTTTAATTACGAGAAAATTCAGATATACGTACGGATTCCAGTCTACATATATACACACATATATATGTTGTTCAGTGAATCAAGAGCGCTTCAGTCAGACAAATACGACGGATGAACGAATGCAAGATATTTCTTTCCACTAGCTACCATCAGGCGAAATGCACTTTCTTCCTTCAGTAGCATTAGAATACCACAAATCTATTAAAAAGTATACGATTATGATTGTTTATTTAATTCAAATTCATTATAATCAATTCCATCGCTAGGTGTTAGTTTCCAAAGATTGTTATGTCGTTATTGATGTCAGAGGGCTGCTCATTATCAAGCTTATTTTAAAGAAGTCTTTTTAAGAGTTAAATTTTTATGGAAAATCTTTCAGAAGATTCACTGCCATTAATTTTTTGAACACCACCGCCCGTCTCCTTCAATGACAACTTTTTCTTTAAATCACAGATGGTTCAGGGTATCATCTTGGTCACCAGATATCTTTTCTCCAAAATCAGTTACAGAGTAGTTCTCATTTAAAATTCTCGTCCCAAACAAAATCTTATTTTTTCCTTCAAATTGTCCAACTTACTTTTTGTCCACACATATGGATACACAACACCGACAGGTCTAGAATTGATCATTATCACTGACAGCTGTCATATTCCTATATCTCCATCTATCAAATTGAACACAATGATACACCGAACCTTGAAGACAAGGAGCACGGTCACGTTGCATCGTACGTTCCTCGCGTTTGGTGATTTAAAACACGGCGCCCGTATAATATGTATTATTCATCGTTATATCATTGCGGGGGCAAACGAATGGGCGAGCAAAGCCCCGTCACGGATGTCTGCTCGTCAGAGTAACCGAATCCCGCGTCACGAGAGTGGATTATAATTGGACGTCGATATATCCTTGCCTCTGCTACGTTAGCTTGACATATACATACATATACATATTTATAACGAGATATAGCCGCGTTTAAGCAACGAGCATATACTCGAAACGCGCATTCTTTGATCCACGCACGTATTCCACGTTACAGTTATAGCAGTGGTCCGTGCATCGGACCTGTCCAATCAGTGCCAACCCTAGACCATATAATATTTTACGCAGCTTTTGTGGCATTTTGTGGTTCTCGCTAGCAACCTCTCTGTCCTGCTGCTTTCACGCTCTGTCACACGGTCTCACGCGTTCGTTCGAGGTTTTGTTGCCCCTCTTTTTTGGGAAAAAGAGACCGCCGTTGCTGTACGTAGTCACGTTCGTTGCTTAACGAATGCACTGTATTCCAACGTGGTCGCGTGTTATTTCTCTTCCTCAAATCAGGTTTCAGATACGACGTCTACCGACGTGCACCAGCCTCATCACTTAGGCACACACATTAACCCAATCTACGTGAATTATTCCGAAAGATGACGCGTGGAGTGCTTAACAATACAAGATACCGTCAGCTGCACGCTGAAACCGACGATGCAGGATGGGATGAGTAACTTTATCTGTATGTTTCTGTTGAATTATCGCAATAGTATCGTTACGTGATTATTACGTGAAAATATTTTTATGACGTGCAAAGGTGGTATATTAGGTTGATATGGATATGTAGATTCTGTGGAGTTTCGATCTGACGTTTCAGCGATTTTCTGCCATTGTTATAAAAGAAGATATTCATTCCATGCGATGGTTGAATTGGGGGATAATAGAACTATGAGAGATTCGAATCATTTCATGATTGAAAGAGTATTGCAGACTTTAGTAATCGAAAGATCACGTACATGTTAGAACAGTTCCGAGTTCATAGCTTTGGAGCTTTTATTAGAAACTCAAAGAGTCAACTAAATATATCTGACAAGAAGGTTTCAATAGCTATTAACAAAAATCATAACAAACGACCAGTTGATTTTCAGCAAGAGGAAATCGTTAAATTCTGATGGCAATATTGCGTAAATTATTCAGTAAACAGTTATAGAAAATCAGTGGATATGTTTGATTAAGAAGATACAACTAACGAAAATTTCAGTTCGTATAGGCGAGCAAATGTTTGCTCAAATCTAACGTATAAACCATTATCACGAAAAAAACCACAAATCTTCTTCAAGAGTCCATTCCCTACATTTACTAACAGTTCGCTATAATGGATCTTAATCGTGCACCAACAGTGTCAATTGTTCGATTACACAAACTTACGAAATTTCGTCCCTTGTTGTACGAAAGATAAGATATTTCATGAAACGTTCCACCACACGTTTCCCAATTTGCGGATGGTCCGATACCAGAGCCCCAGCTCCTGTGTCTTCGCGATTTACAAGAGCTGAACGACCAATGCAGCTCCGATCTAGGTGCATCAATCACCAAAGCAAATTACTTAACGACGCGAGGAGCGAAATCGTCACGTAGAATTGAGCGCAGTTGCGATAAGAAGGTTGCAAGGAAGGAAACGACGCTGGTCTACGAGGAATCTTCAAACCCTCGTGCCGATACGAAAGGTGTCGTTATGGTTATAACGAAGACCACGGAGGATGTTTTGGTCCTCTCAGCTCCTTGTTATCTCTGTCTCTGGGCGAATGCTTGTACCGGCAGGGCCGTTTCAGGGCGATCCTGCTAACGTCGAAAGAGGATCGAGACTCGAGGGTAAAAGAGAGAAGAGACGTGATCGAGAAGGAACGATTCTTGAATGGAGAAGAAAATCGCGGACAGGAAAAGTGGAAGAAAGAGTGTTCATGGAGGGAATTCGGTGGGAAAGAAGCCTCGATGGTTTCTCGATAAGTCTGTACTAGGACTAAAGGACACGCTAAATCTGAGATAAGCGATCACGCTTCGTAAACTTATTATGAAGGAGGTGTTTAATGAGGGTTCGCTGATCGCTGATCGCTTCCGATTGCGATCCTTCGATCAAAACTGTGTAGACTTTGATTTCTTTCTTGTTCACGATACAATGCGTTCTTCTTTCAACTTTGATAGAGATGTTACATTGAAGCGAATTGCAGCAACAGGGAAGAAGGTGGCTCTTCCATTTGCAATTTGTAGGTTTTCAGGTAATAGATTTCGTCGTTTTTTCTTTTACATAAAAGATGTAATTCTGTTTTAATTTATGCGAAATAATTAGTTTTGTCTATTCTATACAATATAATGTTATTCTACTGTAACTTAGAAGAACAACATATCTTTATTTTAATATTTTATCGAAGATTGTCGTCAACTAAATGTTGTGAAATTAAATAGATATACACAGTCATTGATCGATACACTCGCTGCTACTAACACGATAGAGAACGATCCAAACCAAGTAGTCAAAACTAAATTTTAGCATACGATAAAATAAAATATCGAATCCAGCTCGATATAGTATCATACAAAATTAAGCAAATATAATTAGTAATATCTTTATATAACAGTTCTATTCAAACGAAGTGGATTACTCAGAAAGATTTCGTTTTCCCTGTAAATATCGAACTATTTTTTGTACTCAATTCAATTAATCTCGGTGTTCCAATTTACAGTTCCTCGAATAAATTTTCGACAATAGCAGTTAAGATTTAATGTTGTGTTGGACGCAGCTAGACATATGTTGTCATAAATTCAAGCGGCAAAAATTGTCGAAAAAATAGCCGAAAATATAGCCAGGGGAGCAAACGGAGGCGCGGGGTTTTAGTTGCAAGGGAATTTATATTCGAGGTAAGAATGAAAAATCTCCTAAAGCTTTCTCTTCTGGCGTGCTGGACTAATTTTACGCGTCATGCTTGAAACATAGTACCCGGTGCGGTTCTATTACTAATTCCTACACGGCGTTATATACAACACGCACTATACAGTGGTCGTAACTGGATTCGGATTTCCACCACGTTATATTACAGATTAATGCTAAAGCTGTTTTACAATCTCGAGTGGCAACGTCAAATAAGTCGGATACTTGAAGCGATAAAATAGCTACTCTGCGTGTATATCATGTATTACACGCGTTCTTATTAGATTTTATATTAGCGCGTAATTGATCTAAGATATAATTGGTTACAGACATCGTTGATTAACCTGTTAGACACATAGTTTCTAAAGCAGAAAGTTCTGTAATCGTGAAATTACAAATTGATAAATACAATAAATAACAATGTACGATCATACAAACTGGTTTAGGGAAATATAATTTATAGATATAATTTATACACATTGGTCTATGCTAATTGAAACAGTTATATAAAAATAAGCTTCAATCAGTGAAGAGATGTATATTAACTATCGTGTCTAACTATCAATTCAAGAACAATTTTATATACCATGTATGTTCATTTATTTACAAGTACAAGGCTGGTCTAAGATTTTGCTTGGTTTAAATCATAATAAGTTACAGACGTCACTAGTTGATTTGTCATGCAGATCGTTTCTCAAGTAGAAACTTCGATAATCTCGAAATTAGAAGCACTAAATTATTGTGTGCTCGTCTTTGCAAGATTCGGTCAGACGATCCGACTCCCTACCGCAAAATATTCGACAACTGCATATATTAGAGGCTTCCATGAAGCTTTAATACAGCCGTGATCATATTTCGAAGTCGCTGAAATCGAACGTCTGTGCCTGCAAATTGGCATTACCTCGATTCGTTCCCGATTCTTTCCAACCGACTCTATATATCTTCCCGCGCAATTACTTAGGGGTTGGTCGCTGTTGCCCTATTTTTTGGCCGTCACTTTCGGCAAAAAATGAAGAATGCCTCAGTTAATTACGGTGTCCCGTTTGCCCGGGCAAATTAACGCGTCCGGGAATACCGGATAATATATCAGCGAATTACGAACTTAGTGCGCGCGAAATCTGTTGCAAAATGATACACACATGTGACGTCATAATTAATCTGCGATTACTATGCCGGAATTAACTCCGCCACGCAAAATCAGTACGCGTTTCCAATTTACTTTTCGATTTATGCCGGTGTAATTATTAGCGTAATCGTTCATCGGATCATTATCATATATCCACCACTGCTCTGTTTTAATCTCCCTGTTGGATTATCTTTGATGTAGTTAGCGTTAGTGAACCAGCATCGAGTTTCGATAATTTCGCGTCATAGAAATATATAGAGCAAGTGGATGGTCGTTTTATTTTAATCGAGCTGAAAAATTTACGAAAAATTCTCCGTTGAATTTCCTATTTATAAGTACGAATGTAACCCAGTTTTAAAATAGGAGAGAACTACTAAAAGCACTGCTCCTCGTCATAATCAATAATGTTATTTTTGGCATTAACTCCGTTATCTCTTCTCGTGGATTGTTTTATTCGTAACAACAGTGTTCGTTGGGAAATAATAGGTATTTTAGAATGGATATAGACGTACCTATTAATATAAAGTATTCGCAGTTTTTAATACCTTCATCGACGTTGAAATAACGTAGAATCTAGAAACTATGCAACAACGTAGAGATAAAATGGCACTTGTACTTTTTATGAATAATATTCACGAATATTTTTATCAATAGTACTATCGCAAAATAAAAAGGCCAAATGTTGTAGCTACAAACTCTCCATACTTTCCTCACCCTTTTCCCATCTATCACATCTACAAAATGTTGAGTTTCTGATAAGAAATACCAGATTCCAAGTTGGTTTTCTGCGTTACAGCGCCTTGTTACACCTTTACGTTATACATATGTCTGTATGCAACGTGCAGCATGTCTGTGCAGTGTGCATGTAACATTCAGAAACTATCCGGAAAGTTCTCGTTTGCGTTCTTACGCGTGCTGACAAGCAACCCTTCAAGAACGCCGCGAAAGAAGAAATTTCAACATCCGGTGTAAGATCAGTTTTCACGAAAAAGGACTGTTTGGATCTTTGAATCGAGTTAATCGAACTTCCGGGTATTAAATCGGTAGAGTTTCTCAAGTCTCGGTAGAATTAAACTTATTTCGTACCAGAAAAATGTCAGAATTTCGAAAGCATGAAAATCGAGAAATATTCAATCGAATTTCTTTGATAAAATTAATACGTAGAAGCAACGTATAACTAACATATCAGTAAACGTATACTTGATATTAAAAATTATCTCATTAAACGTCCAAGTTTATTAATATTAACTTACTGAACTGTGCGTTTGTGATAAATATCATGAACCTTCTATATCCGTTTTTAATTCCCATTCGTTTCCAACTTTACCGGTATGTTCATTACGTCCTACGCCATATAAAATCTGTCGCATACTGCGCATAAAGTATTCAAAAAAAGTTTGTACGAGTGTTGGAATACTTTCATGAGCCACTGAATAAAACATTGCAGATACTATTGCCATAGAATACCGCGCAAGGCTTAAACTTCTCTTTAAATATTTTTAATTTATCGCTTTAAAAATGCTCCAGGATGCGGAGCCGAACGTCTAGAAGTGGATCTAACGAGGGAATTCCAGCATCATGGAATTCGTGATCATTACGCGAACGAGAAGGTATGCGGCCACGAATTCCGCATAAATAATCCGACATTTCCGGCGTTCGACGAGGCATAAATCATGCAAATGAACCGTTTGACGTGATAAATATTGCGCCCTTGTAATCCGCTCGTTTCCCGCCACACGATTGATTACTACCAGATAAATCCAGGCCGCACATTAAGGCGGGACCGCATCGTTGTTCGCCCTACGACGGTAATAGCGCCGGTGGCACCGTGTCACGGTCTTTACTCGACCGATGGAACGACGCTTTCTTAGGCAACGACCGCGACGCGCCACGCTTTTTCAAACTTTCTCGTACCACATCCATCCTCCGATGGCTGAAAACTTGCCGTGCAAACGACGCCACCGCTACGACCACGTCGACGACTTTCTGCCCCCTTTGCTCTTTCTTCGATCTAGCATTCCGTATCCCCTCCCCCCCCCCTGCCCCTCCGAACACCAACCCCTGCTATCATTCTTCCATCTATCTGACTCTGTCACCCGTATCAAGTCTGATGACTCTGAAAGAAGACCCGGCGACGAAAAATTTTCTCCTTCCCGCGGACATATCTCGTCGACGCTGGTCCGCGTTACGAGGTAAAAAGGAATTTTCTTAGCGCAGATAAGTCGATGGCTGACTCCAAACTGGGATTCCTGCGGCCATTCTTAATGTTCCCTATAAAAATGGTTATTCGTGCTTGGATGAAGTTTTTGCAGCTAAGATTGTTTGCTGTAAATATTGGTACGGTAGGAAGAGCTCGTCGTAGCCTTTATTCGGATCAATTCATTGATAAACGGGTGCATTTATAATTAGAGGCATTGATAATCGGAAGGAATATAAACCTACGAGTTTTCCAGGTACATGAGGTTTTAAATTGTGCCAATTGTGTAAGTTCATGTATGGAAATTTCACTTTTTAAGGAAACGATATATCTACATTTGTCGAGGGACAAATGTTGTAGCTTATGCAGTTGAGATGCATATGATGGAAACTCATCAGTTTTCCACACCATTTGCTATCTTTCGTTCAGAAGATAACAATGCACGTTCAGATGAATTTATTCAACCAGCAAAAGTTCAGGCATTATTTAAAAATTATCCGTTTCAATAAATGGAGTTCTACTGTGCTGTGGATTCTAAATATTAGAACGCCCACTCGTTACATTAATTGAAATATTCTAATAAATTATGAATAAGGGGCAAATATATAGGATGTAGCACGAATGATTATTAGTTTCGGAAATATGTGTTGAGCTTGAGATTTTATAATAAACTTTTGGTTTGCTTCTAACTGTATATGATTGGATTTTTCCATGATTCGTTATATATCTGGCATTCTAACATTATGTTGAATAATAGTGTTGAAAATTATTGATGATAGGGATTGTTTTGTGAAAATTGATGCTTTCGTTGTCGAGGAAGAAAATATATTAAGCTAGGTTTTTAGGCAAGAATCGATGCATCAAGCTGGAGTATTATGTTTACTGAAGTGTTAGGCGCTATGAGAGGAACCTAGGTAGTGATTCTTCCTTTTTGGTCAAGCAAACAGTAGTGCGTTGTTTGAGGATTAGAGTTGTTCAAGCCCTCTGCTATTAACCCCTGGAGCTATTTTTCTCGAATATATTAATCTTGAAGTCTGGTCTGGAATATTTTAGCGAGTAGGCTTAACCGAAGTTTAATTCTTCATAAGTATTCTTTCGGATAATGCAAATAAAAATAATTTTGTTACGTAATGCCACGAAGTTATTTTTATTGGTAATCATAATTTAAAACGGAATGACCTTTATTGTCGATTATTCAACATACATAATAATACTTTCCGTATCGACAATTTGGTGAATTCAGGACCGTTTATTTGTTAATTTGCTTTAAATTTGTACATTTTGCGGAATATTATCTGCTTTAATAAGGTTTTATGAGGATATTGATATTTGTATAACATTTCATTTATATACGTATGTACATATGCATAACATATAGACTTTAATCTAAATTAATATTTGTACAGTGTCCACAATTTCCAAATCATTTTCGAAAATGTAAAACAAGATTTTATAACAGTATTGTATTCGCATGGAACGTTAATTCCATAAAAATGGTTTACAAAATAATTACAGATGCAAGTGACTCGAACTGCGTTTCGTTTTAATACCATGCAATCGTATTTCTCGGCAAAAAAATATTATTTTTCAGCTAACGCGTGAAAATTGTTGTACAATTAAAACGCGAACTCGTTAAAATTCTTATACAATTCTAAATACTACTACGTTCGTAATAGCTTCACGTGTTCTAAATCTCGTATTACGTATCTTTAATATAATTAAAAAAACAGATAAACGTCTAGTTTCAAATAAGATCTATGGATGCAAAGTAGAGAAATTAATTACAGATCAAATCCCGGAGAAAATGAACTCCTAAATAACAATTATTATTTTGTTCTACCACTTTCGCCTCGACGCGTTATCTATATTTTACTCGTAATATAAGTTCACATAAAAAGATAATTTGCCATAAAACACGGTCAGCAGTAAAATGTCTGATCTGTACTGTCTCCATCTATTGATGACAGTCTCCATTATATGATTAATAGAACTCTTCTTCGCAATATCCGCCGAATATAATATCAGCCACACGAAAATCCCTAGAACTTATCGCGGAGTAATGAGAGATGCTTAACAGCAATTATCCCCGGCTACGAAGTCGTTAATTCTCCAGCAGGTGCCAATAGCTGTCACCAAATTAAAATTACATCTTGCTAATTAAATCCTCGTCGCCGGACGATCCGTCTGAGCCTTTGCTTATCTTTCACGCGGAGAAAATCTTCAAGAGGCCTTTCCCGACTTAAAATTATCATTTTCATAGACAATCTGAAATTGAATCTAAACTTGCCCCCTCGTCTCGACATTCCACGCGTGCGTCGATAATTTCACCGTGGTCCTGATGATAAATCAACCGTTTAATATTATCAGACATATCCTACCAACCATGTCCTGGTCGGCGACTGCTATCGCGTATCAATAATGGTCTTTATTCGCAATTTATCTAGTTACTTTTATAATTTTCTCATTTCCATTTCACAGGGACGGCCGTTTCTTGTGCTAAGAAGCTCCCAAGTACCGTTGCCGTGGGCATTAATATTCAACGGTTTCAGTTATGAAAGTAAAGTGAAAAAGTAACACCCGACCCACCCTCTACGCCCACCCCGTCACCCCTCTGGCTGCTTTTGGCTCGTTCTTTCGCCCGTTTCCACCCACCCACGTCCCCCCGAACCCTGTTCTCCCTCTTCAACTCTCTCACTTAAGTCAATTATACTATTTAGCATTGTACTTGGATAATGGCGTTAATTAACTCAATTATTTCGTCGGGAGATTCAACGATGCACGGCACGTTCCGCGTGCCGCGCAATGAAAATCTATTTCAGCCGGAACCTTTATGTATCCTTCGCTTGATTAACGACTAATTTATTAGTCGTGCGCGTATGAAGAAAGCTGCGCCAGATTTATTCCAGCTCGTTTAAGGATACTACGATTGTTTTCTTGAATGATTTCGGCGAAGCAAAAGCCTGGTTGATTGTGAATTAATGGATTGCATCTGTGTAATCTTACCCAGTTGGCAGGGAATTCAGAGTACTCGCGTGTAACACATCAAGAACACTGTGTATCTCGTTACCTGGAAAGAAATATCTCGTATTAGATATTATATATGTTGTACTATTCTTTCTAAGTTTTACAAATTACTAATCCGTGCTATGTTTCGATCCTCTGTAGATAACAGATAATCTGTAGTTTTATTGAGAAAATTATCAGACGTTTGACTTAATCAACGATTCTATAACATAATGGGGATGTTGATAAATATTATAGAATTTTTGCAGATATGTTGGTGTGTTACTTAAGAAAGGTTTGCATATAATTTTGAGCGGATCGATAATAGTTGCAGTTGTCTCTTAACGCGATGACAGGAAACTTCATTAAAATAGTTTACGTGTTGTCACAAACTGATAAGCCTCATACAGGTAAGAATTATAATCCCGATGATAATGTTTACAACAACCAGTCGCTTCTAGTTAACGCACAGAGTGAAGAGATTGAAAAAGTTTGAAGCGAATTTCTACAGAGCTTGCATACATCTTCTATTACCTTCAAGTTGATAATTTATGGTCGAAATTTAGTTAGGGTCTGATAAAGTTGAAACTGCTTTCCATAACTTTCATGCATCATTTCCGCAATGTATCATTTTATTTGCTGTGGTAACTGAATTTCTATATTATTTCATACCTTTTCTATATTAATTATTTACAATTTTAATCAATAAGCAATAATTTGCAAGTAATAATTTATAGTATTTATATTTTTAATATTATATTTGAATATCGATACTAATTTTATGTTTCGTAATTAATATCTTAATTTTTATATTTTTCGAATATTCGCTAATTATTGACTACAAAAATTTTATTGTATATATAATCCTGTACACTCCATCAATTATTATTACTATTCTATATATATATATACGTTTTTGAAAGTATAGGAGTCGTGTTTTCTTTATTACAAATTTTTATAATAAAAAATGTCAATGCAACATATAATAACATATTTTATAGTTTTTATTTCCCTCAATGTTGTTTAAATATTATCAAAATTCTGGTAAGAAAATTTATTTTTTCTAAAATATGATATATAAATAGGTCAGTCGGTGACAAATTTTACGAGAGCAACAGCTCTGTTATCCATTCATCGCGTGCACATTTTGTACATTAGTTACGCAAG
Source organism: Bombus confusus (assembly GCA_014737475.1). Classification (NCBI taxonomy): domain Eukaryota; kingdom Metazoa; phylum Arthropoda; class Insecta; order Hymenoptera; family Apidae; genus Bombus; species Bombus confusus. The sequence continues at coordinate 1,700,234 of JACXIV010000144.1, forward strand.
ATTAACTCAACGTGTCACGTGTAGATTGCCACAGTCCACACACAACATTGCATGAATAGTACTTAATTCTAACAAAATGTTACACAGGGTGGAAAGAATTTAATGAGGTGCTTGAATTATGCTCAAGCGGTATGTAACACGATACCCTTGAGAACATGAACCACCAAGTGCGCTTTGCATTCCTGCAAAACCATTCCCATCTCGAATAAGTTGCTTAATACTTTAATAATTGAAAACTACAATATTTAGAATGAAAAGAATTTACCAACCTATAATCTTCATAAAAATACACAAATGATATCCAATTAATTTCAAACATCATAATTGTTATAAGACAAATTTTTTAAGTTATGGTATGAGAGTTAGTATCTTTAATTAAAAAATTTTGGTTATGAATAACCATTATAAATGATTAAAATTTGTTCATCTACCGGTAATCATTATCAATGACGGGAATTTAAATTTGGTTACCAGTAATCAATATAAATGACCGGATTTTTTTTTTACTTGCCAGTAACCATTATCTGGGGGTTAAAATTTATTTTCGTTACCACTAACTATTATTAACGATGAAAATCTTTTTTGATTACAATCGACTATTGTCAACTGCTATTAACATTACTGATTATTAATAAACATTCATTGACAACATAAAAAAATGAATTATACATTTAAAAATGAATTGTACATTTTATTAAGCGAAAAAGCGATATGAAAATATACGAAACAAAGAATAGAATAAAAGGTATTAAAGTAGAGTATTAACGCAAATGTTAATAAAAATATTCTACTAAAATATCTTTTATCTTTTTCTTTGTTTCATATATTTTTATATCCCTTTATTGCTTAATAAAATATATAAATTTTTTTATGTTGTCAATGAATACTAATTATTAGTAATGTTAATAACAACAGACAATAATCGAATGTAAGTAGAAAAAGTTATCGTTCTCGATATTGGTTACCGAAAACCAAAAAAATTTTCCGCCATCGATAATAGTTATCGATAGTGAAAATAAAATTCGGGTCATCGATAATGGGTACTGGTAACCAAAAAAAATTCCGGTCATTTATATTGATTATTGGTAACCAAAATTAAATTTCCGTCATCGATAATGGTTACTGGTAGCCAAACAAAATTTTTAATAAAAAATCATTCTTAATGGTTATTCGTAACTAGAACAATTAACAACTAATATTTTTTAATCATTTTATTTTTTGAGGAATTTCTTTGACATTTATTGATGTTTGGTTAGCAATTAATTTTTATTCAATGACTTTTTCCCAAAAATTATTTAAAATAACTATTATCTTCGATCGTTGCAACTAACTTGACTCTTCAAAGAGTTTAAAATTCTCTAAAATTGAAGAAATATTTCAAAGTACAAGATAGTATTTGTCATGTAAAATATAATAGCTTTTCTCTTACAATTTTTGCCACTGACGAAATAAAATAAACGAGAATGTATAAAAAAAGAGAAAATAGCAATGTATCATGGTTTTCATTTAATGATTTTACATCTCAAACCTGGTATTGTTGGATCATAGATAACATAAGGTTTTTGGGTCAGGATATTTTATTTTAGCTTTTGTGTTATATTTAAACAATAAAATCTATTCTCTTCGTGTAACACATAAAAGATACAATAGAACTAAATATACAAAAAGCTGTAAAAATAGAAGACTACATAACATACTTATTATAATTATCCAAGACTCCACATTAGTGCTTAATATGCAAATTACAATTTTTATTTCGGATTATCTTGATATACAGAAAAATTCATCTTCAAACTGATTGTGCTAAAGTGTGCTATTTATATTTTTTCTACCAAATGTAGAAACTATAGGATTTGTATTCACGACTGAAGGTACATTGAAAAACTGAGGAAGAGAAGTTTCGAGAAAAGTCTGAACCTAATATTCGAAAGGAATGTATCTTTGGAACCCTTCATATTTGGAAGAATTCTCTCTTGGGCTCGAACGTGACAAAAGAGATTTGAGATTTCTCTTTCGCCATATTCTAAAGTATAGTAGCACTCCTTAGCAACAAAGGATCGTTTCATAAACCGATATAGCTTCATCTTAAAAAATCCAATATACAGATTACTTCCTCCCTTTTTTAGTTCTTAATTTTGATTCGGCTAGCATGAGCGAGTATGAACTTCTTTCATATCATTTCTATTTAAAAATGATGTAACCTACGCGTCTGAAAATGTGTGACCATAAAAGTAAGAAAATTATGTATGCAAGAGTAAACAAACTTACATTTTCATGCATTAAAAATCATATGTACATATATAAACTTAAATACAGCTGAAATATGTCAACATCGCGATTCCTGATAAAAATATAAATGAGTAAAAAATGGATGAATGAAATAAAACTTTTCGTTTCGAAATTTCCATACGAAATCTATCCAGGTTTCTGGAAATAGCTTTGACAGTGTCGAACTCGGCTCTATCAACGTCGCAGATTCCTTTCTCGAGTCAAAAGTATACTTGCTTTTTGTGCCCGTTATTCAATATACAGTCCGGGATCGCACTAGATATCCTGTTTCTCTTATACAGAAAATTTATAGCGACGCATAGATGCAGGAAATGTGGGCTGCAAAAACACTTGAAACAATTTTAGCTTGGCGAACGTTATTCGTTCCCGAGACGCCAGAATTCCCTCCATTCGCATTCGCGTAAGTTATGCGCTTTATGAATTCGCTCGGCGATCATAAAAATAAACTCTTCGAAGCTGTATAGGATATCGTTGGGCGGGAGTACTCTCCATGAAAGCACGTTCATTCTGTCTATTCTTTCTCTCTGCTTAACATTAAATAGCGAATTTACCTCGAATTAAACGGGCTTTGAAGCTTTGATCATATATCGTTCGTTATTGCGTGGTACCACTTTACGTGAATTATTTCAATAACTGAACAAAGGATTCACCATGTTATTAAATTGGTGAATGTACATAAGTTGTACAAAGATCTGAAATTTTGGCAGTACATTATACTAGTACAAATGTGAAAATTATATTGTGCAAATATTAAAAAGTCATATGAAAGTATAAAATATGGAAGAAATTATGTTGAATTTGTTTCTGTCGTTACTATTAGGTTTCTCGGAAACTCCATAGCGTTTTTGATAATTCATTGTGTACGTGAGATCGAAAATAACAGATTCGAATAAGTATCTTTACCAGTTGAACGTTAAACGTAACAACGGGTGAGAAAATTCTGAAGCTGCCAGTTAAAATATTGAAACTAATAGTTTCTTCTGTCACAGGACTTTATAGAAATGTTTGTGCAAATGAGGAGTTTCTTCAATTTTTAGAATTCAATTTTGGCATAATAAGCAAGGAATGAAATCATTGTAGAAACTCTCGTCTCTAATTTCCCAATTACATCACATTCCATCGAAGATCAACACGCGAGTACTTCTAAATAGTATTGCAAATATAGAAATCATCTCGACGTTCGTTATCGATATCCAACAATTAATGTCGTCGAAATTACCCGACACGCGTCACATTGAAACGATCAATAAAGCGTTTTCATGTTTTATGCTAACTATAGAAGTCACGTGTATTTCGTCCTCGTGAACTTTATCGAAATGTTTATGGAACAGGGCAGCTAACAGCTTCCAAGCAGAATGACCAAGGTAAAAAAGTCGAGTCGAAATAAACGGTAGTTCGTTGTTAGAAAAGTTGCGCCACGCGAGAGATTGTCCGATCAACCATTAACTGTTCATTGCGCTTATTCCGTGCAATCATATGTTTCACGGCTTCCGATCATTTTTCAGAACTGCCATAAAGATACGCGCGATCAGTCGCGATAATGCGAACAGCTAGCAGGTGTCCAACTTGTAATCATTCATGAACAGAACGACGAGGAGCATCGACGGAAACAGAAACGTGTAAACACGCAGTTACTTCATTTCTTCTCATCAATTATACTCTTTTTACTTCGTACGTTTGTCTATTTATTCTACGTCTCTCTTTCATGCCTGATAATCAATCACGTTAATGTACGCTGTTCGCATTCTGCTTTTTTTCTTTTTTTTTTTTTTTTCTAATTTACTGTGAAACGAAGTAGGTGTAAGAATTATGTATTGTATCTGTGAACCGGATCAGCGCGAAATAGGTCCTAATGACATGCAATTTTTTAACCATGCAACGCAAATTAAAACTTCCGATAATTTGAAACTTGAATGCGATTCTAAAATCAATATCTATATAAGCAGTACACTTAATAAATATTAATTTGGTATCTTAATTTTAATTTTACAAAACATCAATAACTTGTACAAGACACGTGCGTAATATTTGACAGCACAGAAGTAAATTCTACGCGAAAATCACTTTTTAACGTATATACACGATATAAAAGTCACGAATGTAGCGTGTAGAATATATATACATATATAGTGGAAATGTAATGTGTAATGAACGTATAAAGAAATAATCATAAAAGTTTAATCCATACTACGTGTCGCGTCATGTAATTTGGCGAATAAACTTGGAGATAGCACGACAGGCAAGGCACAATTATTTTCATGGGCGCGTACACGCGAAGCTGAATCCAACGTGCGGTCGTGGAACAGCAGAAACGACTCGTCGCCGGTGCGAATTGCGCGAAACTGAATTATCCTGATCGCACTTTCGCAAATCGGACTGTTAATTTCGTCCCACGATCCTCCATGACTCCGATGTCCAGACTGGGCACGCTCCGTATTTTTTCTCTTTTTGTCTCTGACCAGGTCGCTAACCAATCCACCTCTTTTTTTATTCGTCTTTTTTCCCCTTTTTTCTCCCTCTTTTTTTTGTCTATCGGTTCGAAACCCATCGATCGCGACGCATTTTCTATGAGAGCGCCCTCGATTCTCCCCGTAATTGATAACGTTTTCGTTATTCAGCTGCAACCACGAGCGGGACAGCGGGAAATTCGATCAGCCAGAAAAAATGACTGGCGAAAAATGCCGTGCTTTTCCCGCGTGGAAACCACGTCGGTCCTATAGGGAAGACGACCGGCGTGATTAACGCCGCGCAAAACGTTTAGTTGGAAATTAATATCTCGGATAACCTATTAGAAGTTTATTTTCAGGGCCATCCCCTGTATCTACGTGATTGAAACTACGATATATTTCATTCCCTCTAATTATTTTACACGAGGTTTTATTAATTTGCGTGATTCTTCAATTGGATAGATTAGGAACTAAAATGAGACTATTTTATAAGAGTTAACTCTGTCAATTTCGAATAATTTTTGAAATGGACAGATTTGGAAATAGGGTGAAACGGTAGATTAAAAGTTAAAAGAAAATTATTTTTGACAAAATATTATTAGATTCGACTGAATTTTAAATTTATATAAGTGTGGAGATAGATTTGGAAGACATATTAAAAATTTAAATAAATTGATGAGTTGAAAAATAATAAAACTCCAAAAACGGTACTCGAAAAATATCAGCTACGTTATAAAATAGCTTTGGTTCTTCTATATTATTAACGCCATAGATTTGATAGATAGATAGATTTGACTTTTAGTTTATAGTAGATACTTTGGTAATACTGTTCCAATTTAAAGGACGTTATGCCAACTCATTGTCTGATGATCGTTCGTGAATGTCTAATTATAGTCAATGTATTTTCATAGATTTCAAGTAATTAAAATAAAATCACGTTGGACTCGTAGGTACCGTTTTTTTCTGCGAATTTTGTATTCAATTTATCTATCGAATCAGATTTCAAATGTTCTGGACACGACCTGTATTGACGCAGTTCAAAATAACAGTTTCTTAGATAAATAGACTATTGTTTATAAAATAAGTATCGATAATCCATGTAACGAATTAGATTACTTTCTACAACCGAATTTTTCTCGTTCTAATGGACTACTAACTAAAAACGACATGTGCTAATGGAAGAAAAGACCAACATGCAATAAAAATGAAGATTAATAAGTAATAAGTTACTTAATAGAAAAAACAATAGCACAGATAATAGCACTTTAAAAGATACAATATCTTTTATGTGAAAAAGCATTTAGTATAACTTATCGAATGTACACCACTTTTCAATATTCTATATTCAGAGACAAGTAAGAATTAATTTTCGCATGGACAAAAGCATGGAAAGTCTGATATATTTTTAAAACAGCAGCTGGCTATCAGAATCCATTATGATCCATTACAATTGCATTATTAAATGTAGGATTTGTATTGCGTTACGTACGCGTTATAAGTTGTTCATTGTTCATTTATTCGTTCATTCAATGGGCAAAAAAGCTGCGGTCTGAAACTCGTATATTGTGATTTTTCGATATACGAGCTTGTAATACCAAATTATGACATCCCGACAAACCAGTGAAAACATTTCAGCGAATTTCTAACAGATGGTGTAATCGACATTATGTTGCGGAAATGTCAGTTAGTTCTCAATGAAAGCACAAACCGATTCTATTAAAAGAATTATTTCATTTTGTAATAATTAAAACTATACAAGGCATAGTTATGATTTATGAAAATCCTTTCGTTATACAGATTTGCTTCAATATGGTGTGTCGATCTAACATTAGATTTTGTGATATAGGATAAGTTATTATTATATTTTAGTCATGAAGTATATCTTTGGAACATTAACAAGCTTAACTTAATTTGCTTCCTATGTTCAATCCGACATTAAAATAATAATGATTGATGATGCTCCACTTTAGCGTTATTTCGAGAATGATGTTATGACAAGAAGCAAGTCTGCTAAAAATATTTAAGTAACACAAACTTAAAATTTGACATCTAAAAAAAAACCCTTAAAAAAGTATATGTATATCAGTAGATATAAATTCACTAAAAATATCAATTTTTCCATAGTTTAAAGTTAATAAAATTTTGAATCGTGGACTACTGATGGTTTTTAATGTGGATTCGCATTCTAGAACCATTCTTTGTCATATTATCATGCGTCAATCAGAATACCGTATGCGACAAACATTTCAGTTGTCACGATGTTGCAGAAAATGGAGCATTCATAATGCTAATGATTTCGTGATAAAATTAGATATGCATACAGGCCTTCTGAATTATAAATGTCATGAATACTTTAAATATTGGTTGTTTTATTTAGGAATATTAAATTAATTATGTATTATTTATTTTTTCTCCTTTTTAACTTTAATTATAGTTACTTTATATCGACTATGTACTCTATAGTTACATAGACCGAATAAATATTAAAACAACTTATTTTTAAAATACTTTGTTACTCAAGTAACATCGCGCAGGAGAAACTAACAAAGCAAGCAACAAATAAAATAAAAATTTTATTTGGACGAACTAAATTATTTAAACAATTATAAAACTTATTTCGATAATACCTAATCCTATTTCAAGCCATAAAGATTACTTGTCCAATACTTAGCTGCCCGATATTGAACAATCCAATCGATTAAATTAAATGACCAGCGTATGAGACACCATATCGTATATGTGTGGAATATCGCTATAAGGTGCACGGCAATGAATCGAAAACGACGTACGATTTAATAAAAAAAATTCGGTAGCCACACGACGACATCTCGATAATTGGATCCTATGTACACGACGATGTAATAAGGTTACATTGATAAAGCCGCCGCGAGCAAGAAGGCAAAAGGCGCAGAGGGTAAAAATGAACTAAACAAAGAGAGGGAGAGAGGGAGAAAAGGAGGATAAGCGAGAAACAGTGTCAGAGACACAATGGTGAAACAAGAGAAGACAAGAGAGATAGAGGAAGAGACGGGACCGCACACAAGGCAGAAGGGGTTATCGAGAGTGGCGCGGTGATCCAATCATCCCAAGACGCTGTCATGAAATTGCCTCTGAGCTCTATTCTATCCGCGTGGCACGGCCAATTGCCCGCCCCTCCAGAACTCTCGAAGAAACTTTGCTGCATTTCGGATTAAGTCGGCTGGGCTTAAAGCTCTCTCCTCCGCCACGATCGCCGCCAGAGCGTAACAGTCCTTGAGAGCGGTGTTGCGAGCCGATTCAACTGAAAAGAATTGTTCTTTCCACCGAATCGCCTGCCATTAAACACTGGAACTTGTACAGTCAGGTACCAACAAAAACGCCTCTCGCATAAGAAACGACGTACCTTTCCAGGAGGACAGGCTTCGTCCCGCGAAAGATTGTCGCCGGATACTCGTCGATAAATTACGGGGAAGAAACGCCGATGAAATCGGGATTGGTGGAATTGGACGAATCTGGTTCCATTTATTACGAAACTTTTATACGATCATCTTAAGATTGAATTATTATGTACAGGGACGAGTTATAAGTAAATTACACTCCTCTGTAAAAAGAAAAAGGAAAGGAGATCCTGTTTTTATTATCAATCGTCAAAGAGCTTGCAATAATAAAAGTATCCTATTCTTAAGACTGAGTCACGTAGAAAATGGTCTTACTAATTTATAAACCGACCAGACTTGTAGTCTTTCCACTAGCCAATTTTTCAGCCACGAACGGAATCTAGAAACACGAGTCGTGCTGAATAATCAATTGAAGAATTTTTGTTTCTCAATCGCATCCTCCTTCTTCTGGACCTCGTCTTCTCGCAATTCTCGCAAACCATACGCTGCTTTTCATCTTCCGCGTCAATCTAATTTACAAACTAAAATCAACGCATCAGGGATTCAAATCCTATAACATTCAAGATCTTCGAAAGCTTATAAAACTTTTTCAAAACCGATACTATCACGTACTCATAACATTTCCAGATTTCTCAAACTTCGAAGTTTGAATCGAACAATAATCGAGCTTTATCAGAATATCCTAAAGGTTCGCAAAGCTACGAAACCATCAAGCAAAAGCAACAAGTTCTAAGTGGCGTGTTTTATCACAGCACGGATGTCTCGGCGTGACACTTCCAAGAGAAACTCCGCATTCAATGGCGGCTGTTGTTTTGGGCGGAAAGAGACTGAAATCTGGAAGATGGGAACGATCAGTGTAACACAAAGACGGCAAAGACGACGTAGGGAAGGGACGGTGACGGAAAGAAAATGCTCGGTGTCCGTTCCTTAACTAGCCGCGGAAAAACGAACAGGTCGCTTCCTTTTCTCTCTTGAACGCGTTTAATTTAGCTCCGAAGCGAAAATCGAGCGAGTCACGGTAGACCAGCCGACGAATAGATGGTGCACTTACAGAGAGATAAGTGGCAGCACTGCAGGCCCCTTGTTTGCTAATCTAGAAGAGCGTCTAGGATCATCTGTTGCAAGCTGTTGCGGTGTGGAGTGATCACTAATGATGTTAGTCTGCAGTACCTACCACCTATATCGTGTACACGGTTTAAGCGTTTATGTGCGAGGCATTTCAGAAGGAACGTAACACGCTTCAAAGGATTGTTCAGCTGGTCCTTATGAGAAAAAGAGTTCCTCGACTGTTAATCCAGAATTTCCATGGTATTTTTTATGGAGGTAGTCTGTTAGAAAATATTAAAAAATTTGTTTATTGGAATCATCCGTATTCAAAGGGGCGAATACTATTTCGCCTTGCCTTAATCCCGTCATCGGAGCATTATGTTCCAATCTGATTTTTGTTTTATAAAGCTGGAAGATTTGTAATATTTTAAGGAAAGCTTTAGCATACGGTTAATACAGGAGATTATACATATCAACTACAGTCGATTTATATGTTTATCGTACTTAAGAAATTTGTTAGCAATAAAAAGGCATGATTCGATCTAACGATAAGATAATCCGAAAAACGCAGCTGCCAACGCAACATCATAAATGATTAATCAATTTATATTCCTATATATCTTTTTCATTAACGATCAATGAATCTGTATTTTATTCTAATTGAAGATTTCTACATAATTCGAAATGATTCATAGGCAAATACATGCATCCTTAGGTACATATACACTATTCTTTAGCAAATTCGATCAATTCACAGGGTTAGTTTCAAGGATTGAATCGAGCCAGCCGTAATATAAAGATTGACAGCTAATTAAATGTTTATTAAATACTACTCAGTCACGATTGATTCGTTTAGCCACTCTTAATCAAAGCATATGAAATTTCTTTTTATCCAAGATATGATAACAATTTCATGCTTTAGATGTATTGGAGATTATAAAAGACAGAAAAATTGTTTATCCAATCGTTGACGATGTCATCCATTTCGAAAGGCGAACGATAACGGTCGAAATTAATATTTTTTTATCGAATATTTCAAGCTCGTTATCTTTTCATGTAGTGGGAATTTTACTATTCGGAAATAAATTCCAGAAATTAACCAATGTAATTGTTCAGGTACAATACCAGATTGTTATAGGATAAATTTAATGCTAACAACACATAGAAGAAAACATCGAAATACATTGAAAAGCTGAGAGAGCGGGCTTCGACACTGGCGTTTTACGAATCCGGTACAAACAATTCGTAAAAATTCACGTGTACTCTATTAACGGAAAACATTCCACGCGCGTGTATTTGTTTGAAGTGTTCCACTAAACATTTTAATAACCACCGTCCGTTTTTGACTTTGGGAAAAAGTTAAAAATTATTGACTTAATTAGCTTTAACTAAAATCAATTGAATATACCATCAGAAGCGAAAACTTAAAATGAGTAAACTATAAAAACACGGATATTTTACATCGATTTAACAGAGTAACTGTGTAAATGTATAAAAACTCATATCTGCGCGTAGAACTTACTCTACCTCGATGCTTGTTTCGTCCATGAAGTTGAAACTGCATTTATAGTTTAACAGCTATCAAGCACTTAATTAAAAATGCAATGGTAACGTGCAAAAACCTCCGTAACAAGGAAAACAATAAAAAGAGGAGGAAAATAGAATTTTTTCTCAAAGTTTGTCTGATAGTAATTCATCGGTAATTCATCACTGGAATTTAATGAGTACCGAGTCTAATTTCTACTTTCATGTTTTGTCAACAACTCACTGTTAGAGTAGAAAACAACAATATAATTGCGTAAGATATATTACAAAGGTATTTCTTTAGTCCCTAAACGGAATTTTATTTGGCTTCTTAGAGTACCAACAATTTACACTGTGTGCTGTTTTTTTATTTATAAAAAATTCAAGATCATTTTCGCTAACAGATCAAGGAAAAGCGTGTGCGTTAATGTGCGTAATTTGTTCGAATAGTTTCGTGGCCGGAACTAGTAGAAACGCAACAGCAATCATTCGATTCGATTTCGAATCGAGCATCTTATGTTACGCTGTGTACCTATCATTCCAATACTGTGCATGTTTGCATAATTCGGTCTATTAATGGCTCGTAATAGTTCGTCTGAATTGGGACGATGGTCTTGACGCAAGGTATTCGATTCGAACGCGCACGAAACGAACATAATTACAACGACACAGGATACACGGACCATAGAATACACAAAACGATTTAGCAAGTACAGTTCCATGTGTAATACCCTGCATTGCGATTTACCTTATGTCGCGAATACGGTCAGACGTCGTCGTACAATCGACAAGTAGATATCGAGGATGGAAATGTTTCCTGACGTAGTATTCAGTACGGATGATTTCGTAAATGCGCTTATAAGCGTGGGTGTATCGTTGGAGCACGCACGAGCTTCCAAGGTACAGTTGCTCACGAAAATATTCGAACGCTTATAAAAACCTCTTATGAATATATTATGTGTGTTATGTATACAGAATATTGAAAATTTTCTAATTTTATAATCAGACTCAATTACCATGACTATATTATTTGGTGAAGTTTGAAATAAACTTGAAAGTGTACATAGAAGCTACAAGATATTTGCTGTAACTATTATAGTTTAGTGTAAAGTTTATATCGTTTAAAATGACTATGCATGTTATCATATATATTAACTCTTTGCTAAATATAGGTATGTTTGCGGTAGATATTTGTAGCTTCTATTCTGATGGACTTCTAGTTTTATCACTATAATCGTGTCTTACTACAGTAAGAATGGAACTTCGAATTGTTTTATATAGGACGTATAATACGTAACATAAATATTTTCTGTACTCTCGTAAGCCACAGCATATTACACGCGTTGAAGAACGTGTACGTCAAAGGTTGAGGAACGACCGTACGAATAATATCTTAAATCATCGTGGAACCGAACTTTCGACGCTGATTTTCGGGCATTTATTATTAGAGCTTAAAGCGCCAACAATGCCACCAGGTATTACGGAAAATTCCTTCTGAGCATCGATGATCGATTACTTGGCGAACATGCAAACAGAGTAAGGGAGTCGGAAAGAAGAGAAGAAAAGAAGGAATAAAAGGGGAGAGATGTGTGTACGGAGCATGGGGTGGGTTATGTAAATGGTACCGCCTACGTGGCCTAGATTTTTACAATAACTATCGCGGTTGAAAGGAATGTGGGATGGTACTAAAATGTTTGCTCAAATTCTATTAACGTATTTTATTAATTTAACGCAAGATGGATTATATTACTGCCTGTTTTCTCGTGTAATTCAGTATCAGGCAGGTTAAAATTAATATTATATTATTATATTTCCAGGACTACATTTTTTTACTCCACGAGAAAAATTGTTTTTTAATTAATTATGAGTAATAGGATACATTTTTCCGTTTGCTATACTTTTTGTTTTTTAAGAAGATATAATACCATGCAAGAGACGAAAGATGTTTTTTCAGAAAAGGATTAAAACGTTGCTCGAATAATGTAAAATGTCCAATACAAATTTCTGCTGTTTTCGAACATTCTTATTCCATTTCCTGCAAATAATCGTGCTTTTGTGATTCATTCAGACTCGCAGAATGATACCTTACTAAGATTTTACGTGTTGGAAGAACCATCATAAATTTGACCATTTTCAACCAACCTCCTATCCCTATTTCAACGTATAATAACTCTGTTACACTAACTCATAACGGAGGTTACATTCTACCGTGGTACGTGCTAAACGCTACAAACGTTGAACGAATTTATAAATCACTCCGCCAGTTAGTTCCGGCTAGTTGAAGATTTCTACGGATTACGTCGATTAAACACGGAAGCTCTATAGGAAAAATAGTTATCTAGAGCATTGGTCGGATCGAATTTTTCTGTAGTAATTTGTCGCTGTCAGTCGCAGCAGCAGACGGTACTAATAGTTCGGCACAGAGCCGAATACAAAACGTTGAATATCAACATCGAACTAAACTGTCTGGAAATATTTGGATACGATGCATCATCATCCTAAAAGCAGAAGAACAATATTGATTCCTATCGTTTCCACTATGGGCGAAATCCATTTTGTTTCTGAAGAGCGAAGCTACAGTGTATCTCGCTGCAGGCACCACAAATAGATCTGTGATGCCTTCGATAACGGCAAAAAGTAAAGAGAGAAACGGGGAAAAAAACGAAAAAAAAAGAAAAAAACCAAGAGAAAGAGTGAGAGAGAGAGAGAGAGAGAGAAAATCGCGCTGCCACGATTTCGTTTCAATTTTTTGCAAAAAAGCCGAAGTAATATCTCTTCTGCATCTGTTGTACGGTGCACGGTGCTCCCCAAATGAAACGGGTAATCGATAGAACAGTCGATTGAATCGAACACGTCCGTTCGATAAACCGTGAATCGGACTTCGGATAAAAGTCAACGATACAGTTTTCTCATATGAAAACTTGCGGCGACCATCGAGACTTGGCGGTAACAACGCCTAGCTCTCTACCCATTATGATTGAAAATTTCATTTCCATATCCGAGCTATTTCTTCGCCGAGCCAATTGCTTAACAAGCGAACTTTAACCAGTCTACTGTGCCGTCTTGCTGTAATTGCTGTAGCAGCAGCTACGCGTTCCTTGGCCCGGACAGGTTTTACATGGTAATTTACCTCGTAATATCTAAACTCTTTGAAGCCACGTTTGCGGACACGACGTGCAAATTACGTCGAACCGCAACCACGCTGCTCGCCCATGCTACATTCAATAATTTCTTAAGTAAGAACCGCTTCACCATTAGAGGTAAATAAACGCGTAAATGGCAGTGTGTTTTTTCGTTTCGAGAATCGTTAGAGAAACATACGCGAACGGAGGATAATTGTGATCCGTGGAAAGTACTGCTTTTTAGTTTCAGATAAGATTTTTTACAAGAACAAATGAATACAGATATGTAACGTATATTATATCATACTTAAGAAACGCAGCTTTTCCTCGAAATAATAGTTTTCCAGATTTTTATGTTTAGTTCTAATTTGCATTGTATTCTTTGTTTTGTGAAATTATACTTTGCTATTTTCTAATGGATGTCTTTTGAACAATTCAATTTTGAAATTAAAGATTCCATAAAAGTAAATTATCAACTCAATATATTATTATCGAAAATATTATTCTACTGATTTGATCACAAGGCGTGCATCGAAATGTGGGAGTTAAAAAAAAACGATCTATGTATGACAGATGAAGAGGCTTGGCGAGTGGCAAATGAGAATGTATCGGCCTCCAGAGTAATATAAAGAAATTTTGCGGGGCCATTCTGCATGGAAAATGGCGAAAATCGATGGGTTCTCGATAAATGGGTATCAAGCTGAGGAATACGCATGGGAGGTAATCCTGAAAATGAATTTCTCCGCAAACCGGATAACGCGGCGAAGACATTGCACGGTTTGTCGCTGGGATGAACGCAGTCTCGTTCCTTTTTTATCTGAAGACGATGAGGGGACTGGGGGAACAACTTCAGGAAATTACCACTTCGTAGCTACTTTCTCATTAAACGCAATGAGATTTTAAACTTTATAATTTCTTTACAGCAGTCTGAACTTTTTTACCTTGTTTGCGATCTTCCGTTGCTTCTCGATACACACAGAGTGCTCCGTAATAAATGGCATAACTGAGGGAGAGAGATGATTTTTCACGATAAAATAAATCAGAAGCCACATTGACGATATTTTTCTTCCAGATATTGTCCGATTAAATGCGAAATATGATTATACGTGATTTACTAAATACATATGGTTTTAGTAACTACTTACGTATTGTAGTTACATATTAGTATCACTTACATATGGTTTTCAGACTGTTAATATTTGATACATGTACGAGGAATTTATATGTGCAAATATATACAGCATAAATCTTATTTAGAGTCTCTTATATTTTTCAGATCGGTTCATATGGATTTGGATATACGAGAACAATTAGATTTATTTTCCGAATAGAAGCAACTTTATCGTTTATAATTTTTACATTAATAAAACTCTAACCACATATAATGTATACACTAACAAATTTTAATCAAACAAACAAAGTATCGATATTACAGAGCTAGTTACAGCGGTAAAATGTCAGCATTAATACATTCAATGTATTAAAATTATTCTGCCTTATCGATTGACGTTTGATGTTTGACGTTACTTGATCTAGCGCTGTTCAACTAAGTACTTGAGATAATCTGCTATCATTGCCCGATTATAGAATATACATCCTCAAGAGCTCTAAGCTGATCTTAGTCTAATCCGATTACTACTTCTAATCCTTTCTTACAAAGCTGGTCCTGATGATCGATACCTCATTAGTCGACACATAGAATGCGCACTCTGTCTAGATTCTCAGTAATAGTTCGTACAGAAGTGGAGCTTTGTTCTGTCTCTGTGTACGTATGTGAAAGCAGCTTGTGTACTCCTAGGGGGTGGTTAATCGGAAGAGTAGTGGGAGTAAGAGGCGCGACCAGGCGAAGCCCCGTAAATCGTGCTCTATGTAACGATCGGGCATAGTAATGAGGACAAATGAAGTGGCTGAATTATACGCGAATGTCCCTATGGGAAGCAGGTACCCGCTGCTCATGAGTTATTCATGGGAGTCTATCATAGCCACTCCATCCAGATTGCGAGATTAATCGAGCGCGCGTACTCCTTTGCTCGTCCATCCCGCCTCCTGCCCATCACCGTCTGCCTCTTCATCTTTTCCTTGCCTCCGAACTCACCAACGCCTTCCTTTAACACCTCGTCGGACCGGCGATGCCGCGACCTCCCATCCAACAAACGAGTTTTTCTCGCAACGACGGAGTCCTCAAGTCGAGCATGTAATTTCATTCTAAGATCTCTTATTGACACGGTCATCGAGTCAATTTGGCGGGATGCGAAGAGGTTGAGAAACGAATTGGAACTTCCGTTATGTTATCGTTACAGGTAATTACAAATTTTGTATGATATGTGGGGGCTGGGAATGTAATTAAAAAGATTGCGATGTGTGACGAATTTGTTGCGCGAAAATTGTAATGCATATACTCGGGAAAGTCCATTATTTGGTTACGTTGACGTATTGAGTTCGTGAAAACGTTCATCCGGATACATATCTACTGTAATCATAGCTTAAGGCGATTTAGCACAGTGAATGAATAATGAATGCTGCAATGGTTGTTCTATGTTCTATTCTGCGAGGACTATGTGGCCTGTATTATATTTTTCTATTGTGGATTGTTACGAATTATGATGGAAAATTTGTTGAACTTTTTGTGCAATGTGCAATGTAACAAGCAGATGTTCTAATACTTATGGTTGGCAGTTTATATCAAACCCTGTGTGTCGAGGATTTTTAAATCCTGATGTCTTCTCTTCCATTGCATTCTCAGAGCACATTCTGTCTACAGAAGTGGAACATAGGCTCTCTGCTATGAGTGAATGGTAATTTGTTCATTTCTATGGAAAGTTCCCCAGTGGAAACTGCTAGATCGTCGGAAACTCCGAGATTTACGGATTTTTCAAATCCGACAAATAACTTCTAAACAGTATATTATGCGTAGTATAAGAGTGTCGAACATAAGAATAAAATTTTCATTTAGATTTCCTTTGATTCTATATTTAATAAAATTCACAGGAACAATTGCAAATTCCTAGGAAGTTAAAGATAACTGTTAAAAATGTTATCTAATAAAATTGATTTATTAGAAGATTTTTGTACATATATATACTCTCAACGTAGGCAGAACGTAGTCAGTTGCTAATCTATTTAATGCTGATTGAGTGTCTATTTCGGTCGCCCTTCTTGGCCAATATGCCCTAAGTAAGGTTGGTAATCGGCTAAGGATTTGTCCTCTCTGGGCCATCGAGCTCGTAAACTCAGAAGACGATCTGGTGAATTGCATAATCGCTACAAGGTAACACGTCTGCTTCTATTCAACTACTAATATTTCAGTAATAAATTATTTTAGAAAATAACGAACCAATTCGTGAAAAATTATTTTCGCAGCTTTAACTCCAATAAGTCATTCCGAAGAGGAAACTATTTATTTAATATTATCTCCATACACTTGATCTTTCACGTATTTAGATTTCAAAAGACATGCGAATATCTGAATATCAACATCTCTGTATACGTAGAGCGAATACTTGAATACATGGGATTTGAATGGGCTGCACATCAAATTGCGAGGAAAACATCCTTGAATGTGGAAACTGCTGTATACTTGGCGAAATATGAACCATGTTTATATTTTATGAGGTTATTTCGTTATTATATTACAGTCAGATAAAATTTCACCTCAATTTGTTAAACCCTGTTATTTACACATTCGTATGGGAACATAGCGAGCAAAGTTTCCTCTAAATATTTACATAATTTACATATAGAAAACTATATTTATACGTGTGATTCCTGGTATGAAAAATTATTTGATTTAGCTGCTCACATTTGGAAAATCGGATAAATCACGAGTGACAATATCGTTCTTATTTTTGCATTCCGCTATCTTATTCAATCGTTGCCGTGATACGACGTTTATTCGCGCCATAAACGAGAATTTATGGACTAAATAAATCTGAACCATGCTATCGATTGTCTCGATCTAATATCCATACGAAAATTGCAATAAAAGTATTATTGCGTTATACGTGACTTCGATAGACACAGCTGTTGGGTTAAAATTTATAATATTTTCCATTTCAGAAGTCGTACTAAAATTGTAGATACTGCCTTTGTATTTGAAATTTGATATCTTTGCGATGATTTCTACTCTGAAGTATAAGAAATGCATTGTATTGCACAATATTGTATTTTGTTGCATAATCTATACCAATCGGAGATATTAAAAATGTGTAGAGTTACACAGTTTAGGTACTGATTGGCTTCGCAACACTAAATTTTCTAAATTGCCACTGTTTTACTGCGATCTTAACTGAACTAAAAATTCGACACATTGTTATATAACTATATTTTTGATAACTATGATGTATCCGTGTTAATACAGTTCTACTAATATAATATAATATATATATATAGGTCCGAAAAATGTCATGGGTATCTCACTAATATGAACTATCAATGAGTTTGAAATAAAAAAAAAAGACACGCTTCGTGTACTTTATATAGCACCAGGTTGTTCTACAGATAATGCCGTATTTACACACGTAATTGCAAAATATTAAAAAATACCCAAACACAGCAAGCTTACGTATTTCTTAACGAATAATCAAGTATCTATCGTTTCCCACAATTGTCATTCAACTCGTTGATACTTTTTGCAATATTACAATAATTAATTTCTTTTCCTCTACCTCTGATAAAATACCTGTAGCCAGCTTCGAACAACGCGACACAGCATGAAACACAAAAAAATATAGCCGACGTAAAATAGAAGGCTATAAAGGTGTATAGGAATGCGATTCAACTTAACATCGATATAGCGTTAGGGAGATGTCACGGCGAAGCCGGAAACGATGGTATAGAGGCCGGCGTACACGCAGCATACGTGGACATCGAGGAAGATGAAAAGTAGCTTATTACCCATATTGTGAGCCGTGGGAAAAATTTATTTCGCTATCGGGGGCGAAGCTAGCTCGCGAAACCTGGCCCATACGTTTCCTCTAATCTCGACGTTCCTTATATTTGTCTCGATAGCCCCGCGAGCAACGTGTGCACGTAATTCCCCTTGACTTATATCTGCCTGCGAAACGAGTAATCTAGCAACAAGCGAATATATGTATATGTGTAATACGGTCGAAATTGAAGTTGCACCGAAGCATCGTAGAGATTCGTTTCGATTTGGTAAGGAGAGAAATGGTACAGGGTCGATTTAGAGGTTGTTCAATCAGGAGGTAAAGCCTCTTTACCGACGACCGGAAGTCCCTGTCGAAGACGATGATATCGGCAATGTCGACGCTCCGACGTCGACGATAATGGCGGTGGAGCGAAATGATTTGTCCTTGGCCATTATTGCTGCAGGAAACGGCGGTTGTCCAAGCACAGGATGGAGCGGGAACGCTGCTCGAGGGAAGTTAAATCGAGTAAAAGCACAGAGACCGGGCGCGGAAACGTAAAAGGGTTGCTCTCTCACGTACGACGTACGTGTACGTCGATGCTCGCTGTCGAACGGTAAAATAATAATGGAGAAGGAGAGAGAGAGAAAGAGTAAGGTAGAGACACGAAAGATGGTCTCCCGGTGAGCTCTCGCGTTTCCAGATCTCAACCATTTTTCCCCAGGACTTAAGCAACACGGCTAAAGGTCGTTCGAATATTTCCACGGAAGTTTATGGCCATGTGTGTATAACGAGACGTGCAACCGCGATCGAGAATAGGTAGGTAGTTTAAATTAGGTATATCGACTTAATTATTTATTTTACGATCTTTATACTATTTTTTATTCGTATTGTGAAAATTTACTTCAGTTTGATGGTCGTTTGATAGGTTTGCGTTATGATTTGATAGGTGTTCAATATCTTAGAGTGCAAAGTAGAATAGAGCACATTAATTTAGAAATTGATACAGTATCTGGAAAGGAGAATTATGTACAGAAAGGTATGAGTGTTTGTTGTGAAATCTATCTGAATTTTGAGTTTTAGTGATACGTGGGCAGATTAAGTGTTTGGAATGATTCATGATTTTAAGAGGAAAGGACTCTTTAATTTTCTACTGTTAACATAGTTTAACATACAAAACGCAGCAAACAACTCTATTTTAATAGTATTACAAGACTGTCGAATAACATTACTCGTATAAAAATATGCACGTAATAATGTAAGTTTTATTAAAAAGGTTCCCATAAGAAGAATTACTTTTCATACTAATAACATATCTAATAAATGCATTCATGACGTGATGAAAATAATAGTACACACGTTGTTATCTACATCATAATTGGTTCATTTGTGAATCTATTAAATGAGATTGTACCACGATTTACGACGATATTAAGATCCTAGTTAATAATGTATGGCGGGAGTTAAATTTTGATATTTATAGCGTGTTGCCATGCTATCGTCAATGTGTTAACCGTTTGTATTCTTTAATTATAACTTGGTATGAACGTTAATACATTTAGTATGCAATACGTATACCTCAAACCTATCATTTCACTAAAATTATGTTTCCTATGTAAAGCGAGTCTAACAGTACATTTTTTTATAGCTAGATTTTACAGCGATATAAGCTATGTAAAAATATATAGTATAAGAAACTTTTCTATTGAATTTTTGTTTGAATATAAAACATTTTATTGAAGCAGAATAAAAATAATGCGAATACTTCTCACCATTAACCGTTTTAATGTTAAATTCGCCTCTAAAGAGGCATATATATCTTTATTAATAATATTTTAATAATCATATTCGATCTAATTCAATATTCAAACAATTAATAACTTATGTACGTATTTTAATTATAGATCCATTTTAATTTCTTCTCACTTTGTATAACAGACATAACATAAAGGAATATTTACTATTCTTGAATTCTCGCAGCATAATATTTTGTCAATGAAATAAATTATATATTGTGCGCGGATAATGTATTTAGCCGTGCATCTAAAGGCCAAATTACTCTTTATACAAAGCAACCGTGGAGTAAATCCAAAGAGGATGCAATCTCGGTTCGTTTGTGCAGCGCGTTTTGTAATAATTATGATGAATGCTCAGTGAAGATCTTCCAAGACCAAAATCAAGACGGGCAAAGTTAGCTGGAAACATTAATACATTATTCGTTTCCTGTTAGAAATCCATTTAATAGAGAAGTTAGTGGCCCGTGTCTGTTGAGTGTATTTTCGTTTTTCAGACGATCCAAGATGGAAACGTAATTTCGACTCCAGCCGAGACTGGATGGAGGCCAACAACTCAAACTGTCTGCTATCGCGACACCGTCATTTTGTACGTACACGTACAGTGAGGCTATAGAAAGGAATCTCTATTACTCTATCAGCATTGATCTTTTCAATAATAGTTCAGCTACAAAAATATCCGATATACTATATATTATGTAAAAATGTAAAATGTAGTATAAAATTATTATATAAAATATACAAATATGTTATGTTACATAAATACATTACAACATCGATAAATTATATGTAGTATATGAAGATGTCTTAAATAATTATGATAATAATAATAATAATAATAATAATAATAATAATGGCATACTATGATGTTACTATTAACCGTTAACAACGAGAATAGTAATAAAAACAATTATTACAGTATTAAATTTATATGAAAATTTAATGTGAAATTAATGCCATGTTACTTGTTTTGTTCTTCTTTTCTCGATTGCTTTTCTATACGAATAACATACTTAATAAACATATGTATATTTTCGTTCAAAAGTTATGAAACAATTATCAAATTTGTTTGAAAATTAACTATTCACAGATACGAGGGAATATCTCATTTATTATTAATTGTTTCTATCAAATAAAATACAGAATACAAACTAAAGTTTCGTTTAAGCTTTTATGATTCACTTACAACCAAATAATACCAAATAAAGCTTAAATTTTAAATAGAAAATCTATTAAAGAGATCCGTCAATGTAATCAAACTGTCTGCGTTTACACGAGTCATTTCACGTGCACCGTAATCACTATTTACTATCGCGTCGGTACGACAGTGGTGACAAAACAACGACGTAAAAATGAGTGAAGGGAAAAGCAAGGAGAACACGAGGAAATCGTTGCGCAGGAGAAAACGAGACGTTGCATGGTTGGGAAAAAGGGAGAACGAGATGGAGAGAAAAGGTCAGAATACCAGGAGGACGGTCTCTACTGGATCTTGACATCGGGTCGATCCGAGGCATCAATTTTCCTCGACTCCATCGTGTAACCCCGTTCGACGAGCGTGCACGAACGTTTCCGGCTATACCAACATCCGCCGGCGTCTACAGATCGCGACATAAGAACGAACAAGATAGGAATTGGAGAACTTCTTCACCCGGCCACTTTG
This sequence comes from Bombus confusus, assembly GCA_014737475.1. NCBI lineage: Eukaryota > Metazoa > Arthropoda > Insecta > Hymenoptera > Apidae > Bombus > Bombus confusus. The sequence continues at coordinate 1,722,358 of JACXIV010000144.1, forward strand.
AATACACTTTGCCTAAAACGCTGGAGTTTCATAGATAGATCCACGGTAAGTGTTGTTGCCTATACGTTTCCGTCGAAAGTATGTAACGTCGTTGGATTCTGCCAACGTAGCGCTTCTTTTGCACCCAAGGAAAAAGGCCCGCCCAAAAGCTGGTGAAACGAGGAACCGCTTGCTCCTGATGGGATCTACTTAGCGTTAGAATTCAAAAAACTGCGGAACTTGGATCGTGTAGCAAGTGTTTCTGCTAACTTTACGATTTCCGTCTGGTTGATTGTACTTGTAGTTTTTGGGAAGATGAAAAAAGTTATTTAATTTGGACGCTTCTCGTAGAATTTAGTTGCGGTTAATTATTTTGTTGAGCTCGGGGCGAACGATGCTCTGATTGGTTGTAACGACAGATGTCATAATTAAATGCGGGTCTCTATAATTAATGTAGGTTTTCTTGGCATATACGTAAATTCATTTAACAAGCTGAAAAACTGACAACGAGTGTAGAGGACTGGAGCTTTTTAAAATTTATTGTCTCGAGTTTCATACGGAATTCTCCAGACTAGTATTATATGAGAAAGATATACTTTGCTTTACTCCTCCAGTAAAAACAAATTTTAAAATCTGCAATAAGTACATTATAAGAATAAAATTGTAATTGTGTTCTTTGATCCGTATACAGATTAGATTATGTTCCTTCTAGAACTTAATTTTTCACTAATAATTTTGCGAAATGAATTCTTTTTTTAATGCTCTTCGAAAAATTGAACATGTTATAAACAATATTGATAGAGTTTTCTGAAAGTATAATTTACAGAAATGCATTACTTCGCTAAAGAAGACAAAGTCTTGCAATAAATTAACAATGTTTATAAACAAATTTATATATAAATTTGAATGAAATATATTATATAATACAATTTTTATTTTATATGTCTGTTTCAAGAAAATTTACCTATTAAAAGTTACGTAGAAACAATTCCCATCACGCTGGTAGTAGATGTGTCTGACTACATACAATTCCGTTTCACTTGTTTCTACTACTGAGATCCTTTTTCGTTCTCCAGTTACCACGTATCAGACATGCTTCACTACGATTCTGCTACGGTTTAGTCTTTTACGCTACTTGAAATTCATGTAGAAATTTTAAACCTTCAAGTCATGCAGCAAGCTAGATTATCAAGAAAGAAGGGTTTGAACATTTTTTCCTTACTCAAAGAAAATTCAAGAAGAAAACTGTCACATTAATGTCACAAATTCACGATAGCTCTTTTATACAGATACAAATAAGCGTACAGATATTTCATCCTCGATCAATAGTTCTAGATGTAATTCTAGATTCCGGTTATTGAGAAATAAACATTATTAGCCACTTATAGAATCTCCTTTAACCATAAAGAATTACGAACGTTTGCATTGCAAAGTTAAAACGCCGTGTGTATAATGTTACATCATCTAATTATACTACACGTACGCCACGCACATCTCGCTCAAGCTGTGAATCGAGCCTGAGGGACGTTAAAAATGAACATCACTGAAGGGGAAAGAACGCGAAGAAGGTGTAAAGAAATATTAGCTTAGTACCCTTAGAGAGCTGCATAAGCAGCTTCTCTCGAAAAGGGCTTAACGATCACAGTGCACCGAGTAAATCCGCCTTCGCGTTACCTCAATGTGGTCCTAGGCTACGGTGGACCCGGTCTACGATAAGCGGCCTGGACCGTCGCTGCGAGAATGCGAATAATCCAAGTGAACAGTGCTGCGTGTTTATATCTTGTGTAGCTCGTAAATAATGCGATTTCGCTGGGCCGAGGCCCATCTGTAACGAGAGAACTCGAACTATGCTCGTCTACAGCGAGTGAAGATCATTGTACCGGTTTCTGGTTGTCCCGTGTTATATGCAAGCTCGATCGATACATACTCGTATAGTATAATAACCACCCCTTCAGCCTTGGATGCTATTCTACGTACGCGCCAGTCATCCATTCAAGCTAAAAGAGCGGCGAGTTTGGCGAAAGGCATGCTTCCCGCTCGCTAATAAATTCTACGTGAACTTGTATACGACGAGTCGGGTCTGGAGACTAGCGCAATTTCGGCGAACAGCTTATGATATAAAAGATAGCCGCGGGAGATACTGCGGAGACGGGCCGCCCGTAATTTGTTATCGGCGAAATACGGTATCGCCTTTTTCATTCTTACCGCTCATTTACATGTTTATTAAACGAAATGCGGTAGCACACCTGTCTTCTGGCTGCGTTTCGACTTTCCTCGGGAGAAATCCGATTTTCATACTGGGAACGTATTGCGCAAGGTAATGGAACGACATCTTATGGTGAACTGTGTAACACCGTTTGACGAATAAATTTGTACGGTAGAAAGTAGTGCGGCTTTGTTTTTCAGCTGTAAAAGTTTCTTCGAATGGAAGCGCGGCATTGTTGGGCGAGAAAAATTTCTTAATTGAATTGGCGCGTTTCGAAGTAGGTTTTGCAATTTTGATGTGAGCGAATGTTCAGGGTTTTATGTTACAGTTGTTTGGGATTGCTGTGGCCAGTATGTATGGAATCTCGGCGAGAGATTACTTTTGTACGTGTTTGTACTGTTGATGAGCAACTTTTAGTGAAAGTGGATAAAAATTTCAACTCTCGAATAGAATAGATTTTATGTGTAACATATTTTCAACAAATACGATAATTGAAGATTATACGATAAAAATGCGTTAAGTCCATTTATATCGATTTTGTGATACTGATCTTGTTTGACGAATAAAGGAGAATATTACGAAATAATTAAGAAAGGGGAACATAAATAAGTATAAACGTTTCAAAAATTGATGAAAGTAATACTTTAACATGATATATAGGATGTATTTTAATAATGTGTTAATTGTTTTCTATACCTGTATAATATTTTATTCCGAGAATTTCAGAGATGCAATTCTTTTACTGGATAAAAGATTCATGAAATTGAAGATGAAATACATATATTTAATCTTCTCTCTGCACAAACGAAAAGGTTATTCCGGCAACATATCGAGTATAGTATATATCAATATAGGATTGATTGATATGGAATTAAAAAATTGCTTCTTCATGAAAAAATGAAATTGTAACTTATAAAAATCATTCTCTTGATATTCGATCAATCACTTTTCATCAGATAAATATTTATTTTCAATGAAAATATTTGTTGATTAAAAATTCTTATTTTACGCTTTTTGTATATTCAGCTGTACTACATTTTATAGAAACACGGAGATGCATAGATATCACAAGGGAAAGTTAATTGTGCACGAAAGGAGGATATTCATAGGTGGAGAAATGATGCGTGCGAGCCAAAGAAACGCCTTCGAAATCAGACCCTAGGTCTACGGCGATGATCATAAATAACAGTGAGAGTGACAAAGACAGTGAAATTCGATGGCATCTTTATTATCTCCCGAACGGCTTGCCAGCGTTTATTTCATTGAGAAGAATCTATTGCGATTCTGGGTCTTTTTAATATAGAGAAGTAGAGAAATAAACTTAAAATATTGGTTTTGCAAAGAATACCGTGCAACTTTTGCGCACATGTGCAATCGATAGGTACAAAAAGAATCCTTTTCTATACTTTATGCTGCTATCGAAGGCAATTCTGAGATAATCCTCACGAATTGCAATGGATCAAAATTTCTATTGAAAAGTATCTAAGTTGAAATATCAATGAATTTGAGGATCAGTGAGTCATAAATTTGTTTATAACTAATAGTTAATAGTTAATAGTCCAAAGACGTTTTACAGGGAAATATTCGAAAATAAAATACGATACAATAGAATGCACACAAATTCAATTCTGTCCTTTAGAAAGGAAATCTTTTACGAAACCTTCTTCTCAGTCTTCTGTCTTTTAAAAAGAGAATATACAGATGTCTCTCTCTTTGCTATTACCAGAGACACGTAATCTCTCAGTTATATATAACTCAGTTCCTTTGTTTATAAAGTAACTTCATTATGAAAATGAATCTATTATAACATTTAGCAAAGAAATGACAAAATTACTAAACAGCAAATATCATCTTTCAAAAGAACATCGACAGAACTAACACGCCACTATCGTCCCTCTTAGCCATGAAACAAGCCAGCGTGAAGGCCAGAGGCAACAGAGAGTGGCACTTACGATTCCAGACATACCCGCGGCACGGATGGGCGGAGAGATCCGGTCCACGGTGGATTCTCGCGCGGTAAACGAATTAGGGGTTGATTTCTCGGCTAGGTAGCCAGCCGTTCGTCCACGATCCGAGCAAGAACCGCACAACGTCCACGTGCCATGGCTCTGTGTCCACTCTGTCGCCTATCTATCGGCACCGAAATCGTGGAATAAAGGGCTACCAAGGTGTATATATATATCCTACGAGAAAGAGAGTGAGAGAGAAAGAGAGAGAGAGATAAAACCAATCACATAGCACTGTACATACAGAAATTTATTGCCGCAGATTATCTGGCCGGAATCCAAATACAAACACATTTCTTCTCGGTGCATCGGACGCGAAGATAAGGTGGGTGATGTGGGGTGGTAAAGGAAGAGGATGAGGTTGAGACGGATCGAGAGATAGCCGTGCGAGGATTCAGGCACGAGGAAAAGAAAGAGAAACGTAGGAGGACACGAGCTGGTTTGGACGAATAGATGGAAGAGAGGACACGCGGAGCGAAAAGCTTCGACGATGGGCGCGGGTCGTCGAGCTTTCTATTCACTCCAGCCTTCTCTCTCCCTCTTTGCTCGCCCCCGCCCACACGTTCGGGCTTGTGCGCGTTTGAATCTCGCGGAAGTAGAGGATTTCCAGGGAAAGACGTGCATCGCTTTTTATCGTCGGATAGACCATTTGAACAACAGCCAACATAGAAAACCGAGACCCGACCGTGTACTACGTCTTTCTCTCTCTCTCTCTCTCTCTCTCTCTCTCTCTTTCTCTCTTGCCCCTTCTGTATTTCTAGCCTACTTTTTCGTAGTTTGTCTTTCTCTCATGGTCTCGCTTTGGACCGTTGGAAATCGGTTTCTCCTGCTCTCCTCCTAGCTCCGCTTCTACCTTCCCTTGTTCCTCCTGCGATCATCCTCCCCGAGGACGTCGTGAACGTCGTCGCGCGATAATAGATTTATACGTTTGTGCTTCCGAGGAAGGGCTCAGAACGTACACGTGTATCCGGCCATGGAAACGGGCACAGAATGTGCATACGCTTGTTTTAGAATCCGGCCTGGACAGGGAGTATTAAACCCGAGATCGTTGAAATATTTGTAGCTTGCGAATGGTGGATGGAGAGAGAGAGAGATAGGGGTTTGGGCAAAATAGGAGTGTGTGTTTGCCAAGTGTGATGTTGCTTTAAGATATATGGCAATGGATCGAGCCTTTTCCAAACGTGGACTAATTGCCGGAAACGTAGTTGTATATGAGAGCTTTTAGCCTCTGCAGTTATACGTTTCTTTGAGGATTAAAATAATTTGCAAGCATTCAGCGAAATTGCAGTGACGTGTATGTTTTGGCTCAGATAATTGACATGACCTGACTGATTTTAAGCAAATTAACTTAATAATTTTCGTAGGAATGTTACAGTAAATACGTGAAAATAATCTAATTTAATCTGTCACATTATTTTTCTATTTAACATTCTTGTAAGTTTAATATTGAAAGAAAACATATGCGCGCAACCTGCATTGTCGGATATTCCTATATGTCACTTTATGAGGTTTGTAAAAACCTTATAAAATGTAAGGTTCTTACAACCAACAAAATAGTTACTTCAAAGTTACTTTTTATCTTTAAATACACGTCCACTGATTAAATTTAAGAGCACTTTTTCAGTAGTTTTTGCAGATAAGCAAATAATTGTTGATATTCTTTAAATAATTACATATGTATGTCACATATATATGCCATATATGTTTATATGTACATAAGCTTATATTTTTCATGTCATAAAGCGCATTACCGCTATACCATCATTTATAGAAGAATCTCTGCACTGTTTTCGATGTATTTATAATGTAGATCCCTCTGTGCAGCGAAAAAGAGATTTATACTAATATTCATGGAATTCTGAGAACGATGCTTTAAAGAATGGTATTATAATTTTATTACAATATTCTTTTACTATGTTCAAGATTAATTATTATATTATCAAAAGCTCTATCATTATGAGATGAGACTATCTTATTCGAATACTTTTATTCCTAACTAAATTATGTTTACTAAAAAACAAAAAGCTGAATGAAAATAATCAATATTGTTATATTAACCTACATTTTTATATTGAACATATTTAAATATCTTTCTTCCGTAGAAACCTATTGATTTCGATGGAGTGAATAATTTCTATCAAATATCCTGTACATATATATAAATTTAACCAAAAATTTTGAAACGTTATAGCGAACAGGATTAAATCGTTTCATTAAATAATTTTCTGCTCGTCCCTATTATTAATTATGTAAATTAATCTGGTATCTTTGGAGAGTTAGCCATTCTACTTTAAATTCAAATGTCTATGTCAGTCTTACAAATATTTAAAATTGTATTATCTGAATTTACGGAAATAGATTATTTTTATCTGAATGATTGAATTTACATGACACGATTCATAAGTAAAATTTTAATGTTTCTCATAAAAGCACCAAATTAATTTATATACCGAATGCAATAATCGTCTGAAAAATTCAGTGCCACTGCAACAAAATAATATAGATCATCATATTAATGCCATTATCAGCTTCGATATCGGCGAACAACGAATAGAACGGTCTATATTAATCAGTGATCCGAAGGATCATATGTTATTTCAGAATCACTAAGCTGCACGCATCTATTAACCGTCAACTGTAATAAACGCGTCAGATCGGGATGTCTCTGAACGTCTTTGGACGTCATTCAGCGCGAATCTGAGGAAATGCAAGGCCTTTGTCTTCTGTTCAGGAAGCCATTGAAGACAAGAGAATCGGGCGGCGAAATCACCTGGATCTCGATGGCAGTGTGAATTCCGGATCGATCGTTAGTGAGAGACTCGGCCATACTCGGAATACTGGCTGGTGGAAGAAAGGAGATACCTTTGGTGAAATTCTCCTCCTAGAATCGTTGCTAGGTTGTTCGTCTTTAATCGAGGATCACGAGCAAATCTAAATCGTCTTATTCTCGCCGGATAAACGGCTAAGATTAAAATGCTTGAAATTTCTCAGCTACGTGCGGCACTGCCGTTTTCCATCGTAATGGACAGAAATCGATTTCAATGGCGCCAGATTAAATGAACAGCGATAACTCGACTGTTGATGCGCAATTTGTTTGAAAATAATCATAGCGGAAATAAACTGTCCATTTGATGTTACTGAATTTGGAATTATTGAACAGCTTTAAGTGCAGATTTTATTTTCGGTTCTACGAAAATTTGCGAAATATCGTTTTGAATAAATAAGATCAATTACAAATTGATATATATAAATGGCGTAATAAGCTACGTTTATTCGTTTCGTTTATCGATAACAGATAAATCAGAATCGTATATTATTTAATATCTACGGAATACGCGAAACTGTACATGAAGGAAAGAAGTTTTTAGCCTAAAATTTTGTAAGTTAGTTGGAAGATTGCTGAAACTGTGTACAACACTTCTCAGAAAGCGAAGAAAGTTACTTTGAAAGAAAGTTGCCTTTACCAAAGAGCATTGAAATATCTTTTAATTAAAAAGTTTAATGAATATTACATTAGATTTATTACGTCTTCTTACTATTTACGTAGTCAAATATAAAAATGCACGACGCTAGAGAAAAATTTAATCGTAACATTAACTAACTTTCTAGCTTTTAAGCATACTCAAATTAACAGTACTATAAGTCATGTAAAATGTTAAACAACAATTAATGCCGAATGTAATTCAAATCCCACAATAGCATTAGTTTGTTCGTTTTATGGGACAGAAAGCCATTAGATCGCCATAAATATCTACTATTTCGTAATCGAATATGACTTTGTTTATCCTGGTTAAACTGTGTTCTACCGACGATAAATTTTATATGAACTTAGCTCCTATAAATCGAACAGTTCACTAGCTTTTGATACGCTCGATAATATCAGAGTATGGTTGATGTCATATGTTTTCTAGCAAAGTTGATGCAGTCTGCTCATTTCATCGCATACAAATAACAGTTCATCGGGCAATTTCGAAGCACAGTTAATCACACATTTGTACTGGCAATACGTTTAATAACTCCACCAATGGTTATTCGCGTATTTCATGGTATAAACATCAAGAATATTTGAGAATATAAGCTTAATTCTTGTTAGCTACGATTCATAGGTTTCTCGTTACTTCGTTCGATCATTTCTAAATATACGGTAGAATTATTACTATTATTATTATAATTCTAGAAACTAAAACTACGATTGACAACAATGTATAAGAAACTAACGAGCCCAGAAGAAATGACCATTACCAATGGGATAAAAAATTTTTAGTAGCAAAATTGCTAATCCTCGTACACATACATAGGTTCAAATTAAAAATTTTCTTTCGTCCGTCACTATATATTGATAATGATATCTTGGCAATCTACTCAGTCTCCTTATTAAACGAGCCAATCGGCAATACCTGGAAGGATTATCGTGAATTACAGAAACCAGTCGGGTTTCGCGCTAATCCTTTCTATACACCGACTTCTAACGCTCCATTACCAGCCGTGGCGCGATAGATTCGAAAGGTGGCAAGGATTCTGGATCGATCAATTCAAGAAGAGGAAGAAGCAAAGGAAGAAGGGGAAAGAAGCGCTTTTTCACCGCCGCGGCAGAGCGAACCGTGTAAATTTCCACCCTCTAACCCGTCGACGTTTCTCATTAATCGCTGATCGATCTTCTTGCTGGGTGATTAACGTTCAGCATCGTCAGAGGGAAGGAACCTGCGGCCGCGAAGATGAAGAGAAAACGATTTAAGGGAAAAAGAACAGTCAACTAGAAAAATAAAGGAAAGATCAAGGAAAAAGCACGAAGCAGCTCATTCCGGCCAGGTTAGATAGATTTGTAGATTTGGTTAATGAAAAGTGGAAGAAAACCGAGAGGAGAGTGAATCCAGTTGTAGATCGCAGACGAAGAATACGATAGGTCACACTTCCTTTCTTTTACGGGAAAGCGGTAGAAAAATTCAGTACGTTGCCACTTAATTTCATGTTATCACAATTGTACTTTTATTTGATAGCGGTGTTCAATATGTTTTCGTCTTCATCATAATCTCAAAAATGTTGCTTGTCATGAATTTTAATCCTTGGTTTCTGGAAAACTTCGGCAGCTGTACTTTTACATCTAACAGCTGCTTTCTACTTTCAGCTATTGTACATGAAAATATTCTTGTTTAGTCATGAATGCATTGTCCCATTCTCACCGTACTTTTAAAAATATTGCTTATCATAATATTGAATAGTTGAAAGATACTAAAATATGGTTTTCTACAAAAACTTCGTCAGCTTATAAGTTGCTTCTAAGAGGCTTACATCCTTGGATCTGACAAATCATTTTGATTTTCTACTACGTTATCTTGTGTTATATAAAGTCAAGAAATCAACAAAAATGTACTCTTACCATATTCTGGCTCCCTGCGCTTCGCTGTTAAAGTGAGGCAATCTAGACAGGTTGGAAAAGTGAGACGTTAAGTTGAACAATGAATCGCACCTGACAACAAGATTGTTCAAGATTTAATGCGCCAATGTTATTTGTCAGAGTTTCTCGTCGTTGTACTGTAAGCTATGTATGACAAGCTGCTGCAACCGTGGCAAAACTGAATTTACATTGGCAAAGGGGAATGTTACGCATATGGTAGAGCGAGCAGGAACATGTACGTTATGAGATCCTACAACGTGGAGAACTGGTGAATTCCGAAAGGTATTGTGGGGAAACTCGAAAAGCGATAGTTAGAGCGAGGTATCCAGTGTGGTAAAGCAAGAGTATGTTATTTCCTGATAGGGCGATAACAAAGCAAATACTCCAGAAATTTTGAATTTCTTCGTGTATTTCTTCGATCATGTGTATTATGCTTCGCGTCTTGGAAAGTGTAAATTTCTCCGATAATTGCTATCAAACTTTCGTTTAAAAATATTCTATATTTCTAAAGTATACAGCCTTTTACTAGTACGAAAACTTTAGTATAGAAAAATTATTAAGATTCTAATAATAATCGTTTTAAGGTATAAACAATAAATCCTCGTATGTCCAACAAATGGGCATGGTAAAGTACATATTAAGAAATGTTCTTGTTGTTGTAGTAGTAAATGTGTATTAAGTGCTGATAAAATATAAGGAGGAAGTAGATCGATACTTGGTTCAACTAACAAGACTAAAGAAACCATGTTCGTAAAGCTGAAGTTATTCATCAAAACCACTCTGTCACCAACAATTTCCGACAGACTCGTCGTTAGTCGGTTAAAAACGCTAATTCGACAGGAGAGGCGCGAATTGTTGGACGAAGATTGCACGGTTCCCGATAATTCATAGAACGTGGTGAATTATCGTCGTAACAGTTATCCGTCTTCAGCGTGTCACGTAACTATGCATCACCAGCCACGAAGGTATTGGGGCATAAGGAGACACGCGGCATAATTTCCTCCCACTCGGGGTTCCGTCGAACCCTCGCCCTCCCCTTTCCACCCACCGAAGTCATAATGAATACGCGCGTTGCGGTCGCATAGCTACGTCACGTGTCACGGGGAGAAACTTTGAACGCTCCTCATCGTGAAACAGCAGTCACACACGTCACGTTATAACGGCCTTGTGCCGTTCGTCTGCCGCTCTAACGACGACGATGACGACTGTAACGAACGCGAAGACGAGTAGGAGAACGTGGAACGACGAACGAAGAACACTCGAGAACTCGTAGCCAAGGACTCGGGTCTCGCGGCTGCCTTTTACGCTCGCTCTTCTACGACCAGAGGAAACCCGGTTGCGCACTTTAAATTTCTCTGGCGCCTTCCTACTTTGCCCAAAGAACGTCACGTTTTCTTTTCTGCCACTCTCGCCAATCGTCCTTTTATCTCTATGTGTATAACCTTGGTGCGACCTTCTGTGTTCGTCAGACTGCTGCGTACACGTGTTCAATTGCGTTGTACGCGATAAGTTACGCTATCAAACGTTTGTACTATATAGTGACTGCGAAATGTATGCGAATATCATTGCATTTATTGTAGAACTTACATATTATTTAATTGGGTATGAGTATAATGAATTTCGCATCAACTCGTGGAACTTTCATACGAGGATATTAATTTAATATAATACGATAACGAAATGTAGATTCTGATACAGAACTACTTCATTGGAAAATAAGAGTATGTACATACTTTTCGTAGCCACTGTATGCATGCTAAACTACTAGATCATCCTTTAAGCAGTGCGATTTTCCTGATAGTTTAACCGTTAAATGATATCATCATATATGACTGTGTCACAGTTTAGGTTATATTCCAGTGAATATACCAATTTTACCATTTCCAGTGTAGTTCCACAGAATATTCCAAATTTACCAATTACAGTTATCCAAACTACTGTAGATCATTTAGGATTCAACAGTGCCACTTGAGGATTAAAATAATGGAAGTGGCTAGTATCAGAATTCTATAAAATTGAAATAGAAAACCTAATAGATGATGATGAATTATACAAAATATAGGAAGAAATTCATCATTACTTGATTGCTAACAAACAGTTTTTTATTTTTATCTAGCGTACGAAGATTCAAGACTGAATTACTTATAAGATGACCTAATTAAAACAAAGCGAGTGAAAGGAATGCGTCCGATTGAACATAATGAATTAAGTCTACGTGAATCTCGTGTATTGTTGGTCGAAGTGGTCACATCTACTATTAAGCTGACGCGTATCGAATATTTTAATGCAGATAATTTCCATATCATTCGATATACTTCTTCAACGATTATTTTCTTTCATTATTTGAGATTTATAAGAATTTCTAATTTTTAAATCTAAAAACTTTTACAACGCAGTTGTTATAATTTCTTCTTTTAGTATTCACTAGTCTTTTTCAGTTCTGTACAGCGTCTGATTCTCAGATAGTGATTAAATGGAGAAAATTAAGATCTCATTGAGGCTCGGCTAGGACGAGGTGGTTTATTGAAAGAGGAAGCAACTGGTGATAAGTTAACCGGTGATTTTTGTAGAAGAAGCTCTTTGCGGTAAGGATGTTTAGTTAGGTGATAAATTGAGAGTAGTTCAGAGGTTTATATAATTGAGGCAACTTCTAGCTACGACCGATTGCATCCAGTGATTGATTGTTCTGCTACACTGTCTATCGACAGATAGTGATGTATAATCTGTCTATTGGCGAATCTGCTGAAGAGGGTGAACTACTATAAGTTTATAATTGTTGAAGACGACATAGGTCCACAATCAATCGTTATAATTGATCCATTTATGATCAAACGACTTTTGTTGGCTCTCGTTTTAGAGAATATCACTCGTAGAATATACATGTGGCTACGTAATTTCATTTTAAGCTGAAAGCTTATCGATATGTTTGGTTAATTAACAAAGTGGAGCGTATTTTATTGTTTACTACCATGAATGGTACGTTCCACGAATTTTGTAACGAAAGTATTCAACGCAAGTAGCTTATCGCTTTTCTCGTTAATTTTATTGCGTTGTGTTATACTTAATTGATAGCGTAACAAACCAGAAAACAACTTGTCAAGGTATAATAAAATATTTGCATATTGCAAAACATTATTGATTACTTAAATATCACACAAATACTGGATAGTAGATGGATGGAAGATCAGGATAATCTATATTGGAATGAGTTACAAATTTTTAAAATCAACTCTCATAGAAAAAATTTCATTTATTTTTGCACAAGACAATTTCTACCTAACCACGTCCTAAATTGAATTTTCTCCTAAATGGAAATTCATATGGAAAAATGTTATTCAATATTTCCAATTTATTTTTTCATATAGCAGCAAATTCTCACAGTATCATCATCAACCAAACCTAACATGATGTATAACTGAAATTACGATAAAATTGGATAACAGTGTTATATAAATTGCGATAAATAACAGCATCAATTTATGATAAATATATATGGTCACTTGACTAATGTTAGAAATTCAGGTTAATGTTAGACGTGAGATTGTTAGGCTACGTCATATTTGAGTTTCAGGTGTTGGAATATATCATACATGGTTGAGGTGTTATGTCTATGATAGACAGGTAAGGATAGAGTAGGATGCACATTATACCAGAAACATATCGAGGTTAAGGTGTTAAACTGCTGTTGAGTTTATGCTAAGGTGCCGAGTCCGTAGCAGATTTAGTTGGACAGGATATAGCGTTAAATTCGTATTAGACACATTAGGTTGTCAAGAGGAATGTGCCTGAGTACAGACATTAAATCTAAATTAGGAATTGTCTGCTGGATTAGAATATTAGGTTAGAACTGGTTGAACGTATTAGGTTCCACTTAAATGCCTATTAAGGGATTAAAATGTTACGTCTGCGATCATCCGCGTTAAGTTCGTGTTGAGTTGAAATTAGAGTAGCAGATTAGATTTGAGTACAAAATTTTACGGCGTACAGAATGCTCGTAGTAATAAATTGTATGTATATGTATAGAACTGATTACGTCCATTCATTCTATATATAAAATTAAGGTATGAATTTAACATTACATAACAGATTTACGAAATGTAAGTTGCTCGATGTTCTTAAGCTTTGTCATATGGATGGCATTAAAACAAATTTATTATATTTATGTACGTACTGAGTACCTATTGAGTACCCATACGTATTCATTGGTGTTGATGTAATTTTTCTTTCATAGCTTTAACTATTAATCGTTTTTTATCGTCAATAAATAATACGAGGATACGTATAAACAAAAATCATCAATATTCTTAGAATCGAAGAAAGTATTGTATTAAATCCTCCATTTCTTTTTCTGTTGCTGCTTCTTTATTCCAAGATGACACTGATATTTTCAATCGATTCTTCTTTTTGTTGATTGCCGAAGTTTAAGACATTCTTTAAATGTTGGAACTCGCCCAGGATTTGCAGTGTTTGCGTGTTGCCTTTCGCTTAGAGAACAATAGGTCGCTGCTATAAACGGAGAAAGCGAGAAACTAACCAAAGAGCATCCGGTTCCGGTGCTACCGATAGCCCGTCCTTTCAGGTCTTCGTGTCTACGTCCTAACGCGTGTGAGTTATTATGCGTGACTCCTCAATTACTGCGAAGGGATAATCTATCTTGTCTTTCCGCTATGGAAAGGAAAACCTTAGATGGATGAACCAACAGAATATGATAATAATTTGTTACGTCAATACGATATCCGGGTTTTTCTTTCGAGATATTGGTATTTTTCATAGTATTTTGGTATAACTGCGGTATATCATGTCGAGGCACTATGATATGATACTCTAGCGTCACACATACGTACATAGATTTTACGTTTCTAAGCGAAATATTTAATTACGCTTAATGTTTCTCTGAGAGTTGCGTTCAATTATGAACTCGTCGAATTAAATGTAAAATGTAATTACGTTAATCGTTCGACGAAAGTGCAAGCTTTTTCTAATTTATTAAAAAGCAAAGGAAACATTCGTACGACTTAAGATGGCTAATAAAGTCACATTGAAATTTTTCGAGAAATCAGAACAACTGTAAAAAAAAATTCCGAGTTAGTTAAATCTCGGAGTAACGAGAATCGCTCCTCTTAATTAGAATTCTTAAGATCTCTTCTCATACAAATAAGAGTCGCGAGAAATTTAAATAAACTCTGGCCAAAGAGGGAGAAACGTATGTTTCCACGATATTTAGGAAATTCATATTTTGATCGAATTTCGTTGTTTTGCAAATTAATGTAAAACTTTGTTAATAACGTTGAAAGCAAAGATAAAGTATGGTAATTATCCAGAGGTAACAAAGTCAAAATGAATGATTATTTGTCAGTAATATGAATGAATTCGCCAGTGAAAAGCAAACCACAATAAGATCATCGCGCGCGTATACATAATTATTTATAACAATAATTTGATATCTGTTTTGTTTACTGTGATCGTAATTCAGTGAACGAAATTCCCCAATATTCCATGTATTTAAATATTGCAACCTTTCCTATGCTATGGTAAATAAATTTCCTTAATTTATTTCAATTTATGCCGATTAATTCTGACTAAATTGGCCAATTAAATTGGGTGATAATGTAAATGTCCCTATTTGGGTATTTTCCGCTTATACAATAGATTATACTACGATAGATTTTAATGCATTGAATCAACATCGATGATGTATTCGTGAAGTATATTTACAATTATAAATATGTATAATTTTGTATGATCATTATATATCGTTGTATATGTATGTAATAATTTATTTCTTAGTTATTTCACTCTTCTTTAATTTGATTAACGGTGAAAGTGTATATGCACGAGTGTGAAATATAAATAATGAAGGAAATTTCAAAAGAATACGAAACAGTATACCAGAAAAAAAGTAAAAACTCAAAATCACAATTAAATAATTAATCTTAACTGACGTAGTTGCATAATCTTCATTAGACCATGTAATTTTGTATTAAATTCTTATAGTAACTTTTTATCCTGGAATATCCAATCCTTCCCAGCGTTCTCTTTTTTAACATTCACCATTTAATTTTTGACGAGTGTTCTCTCATAAGTTGCTTTATAAAGGCATTTGTTAATATTTCAACAAATTATCCAACAAACTTCTAATAACATAAAAATTCCAATATGCGCACCTGTGGTTAAACTTCAATGGGATCGCTATCAAGCGGGCGATTGTAGCCGTGTCGATATTCTAGAGCGTGCAAAACAATGCTTGCAGCTGACGTTTTACACTTTGCAGCGGCTGATTGTGAAATTGAATAGATTCTTTGACGCAGTTTTCCTCTTCTGTATTCTGGTCGTGCTGATCTGGCCATTCAAATCTTTCAGCGGGTCGGTAGACACGTTTCGGTACACTTACAGAAATGTCAGGAAACTGCAGGTTGATTGTTTATACCTATGATGTTTGAAAGAAAAGGATATTGTTGTATGTCGTGCACAATACAGTACACGTACGGTATGCATATCCTATCAGCCGAAAAGAATATTATTGTGTCAATTGGAAGAAAGAAAGAAAAGAGTATTTTCTAACTAGAACAAGATATTGTAACTTTCATTTGAAAGTAAAAAAAGAATTCTTGGAAGCTAATTGCAGTTCGAACGTAATTTTGTGACTGAAATACACCTTGTCAAATGTAAGTTGAGACAGTTTTAAGCTGTTAACCGGGGGAGATACATTAACTTGTCAATCAGATTCTCATCGATTCCGATAACATAAATTGATCGAAGAAAAATTACAATGCGTTGACTCAACCTCGCTCTTTAATTTGTTAATGCGCTGTTTCATTTCTATTGGAAATAATTTACATCATATTCATCAACGAAAGAATTGAAATCGACTTATTTCGAATTAATCTGTCCTGATGAAATTTTAATTTTGCAGTACAAATTATGAAACTCTTTCGTTAGATTATAGAAATTTCTGATTAAGCGATGACCCGGTTAACGCGTAAAGTGGTGGTCATCCGTCGCAAAGGGCGGAAATTAATTTTAACCTGAAAGCTCGTATCTGGTTCACCTTAAACCCTGCGAGCGATAAAAAGGAGTGGAACAGCGCTGTATGTAGCCTCCGGTTGGTCCCGCGACATCCGTTCGCACCAACTTTCGTCGACACCGATGTCCCCTTGGCGCGCAATAAACACTTCATTGCCGTTATAAAACGGCGATTAACAGCTGATGTTAAAAACAACGCGAAAAGCCCGGACGAGAAACGACGAGGAACGAGAGAACGATTGGCTACGAGCAACCGCGTGGAAATTAATTAGCGAACCAATTTAACTTTAACGATCGTTCGATTGCATCAGACTTGCCCCTAGTATACACGCTGATAATGATTTTCGTTGAATACACTGTGGTACGTGTCTATTAAGGCAGTTTATCAAGGTTCGTTTCTTCGTCGCCTGTTGATTTCGAACGAACGAGAAATCTTACACGTAGCTCTGGACCATCTTTTTTCTCCCACGAAAGTTTCCTCAGACATCGGAAAACGTTCGCCGTTACGTTACTTTTTTGTACCAGAAAGTAGAAATATTTATCTTCTGACCGTATTCTACCGGACACGAAATCGTCCTCCGTGATAATTGCAACGATTCAGGAAATCGTTGGCGTCGACAAATGAACCGTATCCCGGCACGTAGCACGTTCGTTAAGGTTTTTCATGGAAAATTGACTACGCTAGCCATTATTCTTTTACGCGGTTGCACTGCAGTCTCCGAAAGGAAATTATATGTATTTTAGGGGAATTACAAGGACCTAGTTTTCTGGGTTGAATTAGTCTTTTGTTAATTACTCGGCTGTATTTTATGTATGTCTGTTGAGTGTAAATATGCAGGAATGGATTGAAATGAGCGTAAATGTAGAAGTATATAAAATATGGAATGTGAAGTAGTACGGCATATTGCAAGTATGTCATAATCATTCAAAGTTATATTATATAATGTTTATTCAAATTTCAGTTTTTTGCGAACATGTAATTAATATTCCCTTCTTTTATATTATTATATATACGGAGGCTACAAGAAGCATTTGCATATTATTTTACTTATTTTAGCAATTAACCGCAAGCATAATAAATTTCGTATGATTTAGCAGTACTTTCATATGACTAGAAAAACGTTGATACTATGAAAACGAAATGTATATAAAGTTTGGTAAAAAATCGTCTTATTGGAAAATAAGGATAAGTGCAAATACTTTTTCTGACCACTTCAGATTTTATATCCCTGAACATTCGTATAAAATATAAAGCTACGTGTTTTACGAGAAATTTAAGTTTCTGCTGTAAAACATTCCATTCTGCCTTGAATTTTATAACTATAAAATAATCCATAGGTCTCGTTAAATTATAATCTCTTGCACATTGTTCTCCAATCCAATATTTACAATTATACAAAAGGAGCAAACACAGAAAATATATATATATATATATTTTATATTTATATAAATATAGCCGAACACATATGTAGAGTTTCATTGACGAGTACAAATCATTTTATCTTGGAGCTTTTCAAAGGGATTGCGATTCATATCGCGCTCTATAACGTAAAATCAAAGCTAACGAACCTATACCTTTTTATTATAAACCAAACACGGAGGGCTGATGGTACACCATTCGATACCTTAACGAGAATGAATCAAATTCTAGGCAATTTCGCGCGATCCGTATTTTATATCTCTAAGCGGCTTCGAACTAGCCGGCGAACGGCGCGGTAGCGTTCATCGCATTTAAACGGATCAACGAATCGATGAAACTGAAATTTTTATCGAAGCATCGAGTCTTGTAGCTGACACGGCTTCAAAGCCCCCGGAACAGTTACAGTAAATTGTTTTTCAATTGGGATAACCTCGAATTTCCATGCAATCGTAACAGATCCGACGAAACCTTCCTATGCTTCCGTATAATGTTTATTTCAATACACGTACAGTGGAACGTGAAAGAGTTCGAACATTCCTTGACACCATCCATGAGTGTTATGATGTGTGTTAATGGAACATTTTGAAATTTCGTTACCACTCTGCTCTCGTGTTAATTCTAATAGGCGTATTTGGCCAAAAGCTGGTTTTAAGAAAAATGATTTTAACAACCATGTATCGATTTCACGTACGTCCGAAACAGAAACTGTTATGTCTTTAGTTTCAATACGGATACAGCTGTTTTATTTAATATACATGTAGATAAACTATTTTTGCGTTACCTGGACGCGATGACTTTATTTAAGCGAAAGTTGTAGATGTGTCCTTTTGACTTAACACGGCACTATGAAGAGATTCGACTATCATGATTACGTTGGTAGAGTTTGAAATAGAGAAAATGTAGATAGGAGTTACAAGGTACTTTGCGCAAGCATATATTGTTCGAAAAGTCCGTGCTTTTATTATGATTTTTTATCAAATAATAATTTTATAAAATAAATGTTCGAACAAATTCTGCTCTTAATTGGATAGTAAAGGGAATTAAGGAGGAACAAATAAAATTCGTCAATAAAACAGATTTTGTTCTTGTAGCGAGACAATGTTGAAATTCTTATATCCAGCAACTTTGGACTCATAGGTAGAACGTTCACCTGTATCTGTCTCATTTACCGAGCATAGTATAGTCTGATTATACATCAATGAATGTCTTGTAACTTCTATACGCGTTTTGATATTGGCTTCAAATTTGACCAATATAATCATGACAGTCGTGTCTCGTTATAGAGCTAAGACAATTTCAAATATTTTATATATGACCCACGCAACACGCGCATGAAAATTTTCAATGGTAAGCGTTGCAATACTTCCGTGACGTACTGTATATAATTATATTTACGCAGACACACAAACACACAGAAGGAGAAAGTAAAACAGAGAGGAAGAAAGATAAGTAAATCGATGGTTGGGCCTTTGAACGAGATTTAGCTGCACTTGCACTCTGGTCAGTCGTGTATTCTACGGCGTATTAGCCGCATGCAAACAATTATCCAGGAGGTTTGAGCAAAAGTGCAGCTGCAGCACCCCAGAAAAGTAATAGAATATCGTGCAAATATTTGCGAGCGCATGAATCATAAAATACGTCAGTCGAAATTTGCAAAGTTAATTGAATTTTCCTTGTTCCAGTACACACCGAGTGACCCACGAAGCTATCTCTAACGAAATTTCTAACCAAGGAATTTTTATATTGGGTTGCGCTGTTTTCAATCGGTCCATCAATCGAACGAAACGGACCAATATTTTCATTTCATTTTTTTCTTCTCTGCCTATTAACTTTATATATAACACAAACTGTTGCCGCTGCCTTTTCGTTTGAACGTGCGGCGTTTTTAGGCAAATAAGTGATACAATTTGTTCAGAGTTATGAAGCTATTTAAGTATCGATTTTTTAACTTGACAGAATATAATAAAAAATGTGGCTATTTTGCAAAAAGTAATATTGTAACATTGTAAGCAACTCGAACTATACTTTCTTAATAATAAAGCATTTCAGAAGGAATTTGGATTGTACTATATTATTATTTTTGGTGCAATTAATAATGCATAATTAGCTTCCTTGGTAGTGTCTTAATTTCCTTATTTTTTAATATTCCAAAATATTATGCAAATATCAATTTTACGAAGGAAATTTCGAGGAAGTGGAGGACAAGTATACATTTAAAATAAATCAATTAGATACTGCGCGATATAAGTAAAAAAAAGATACGTAAAATACTTGAATAACCCGATCAAAAAAGGGACTCAGTTCGAAGAACGTGATTTGAAATGCCAATTGTATTAGTTAATTCTTTTTCAGTCATATCACAGATAACAATTGTTTCAAACATAAATAGAGGCGCTGCTTAAAGGAGAAATCGATTATTTCCTTCCATCAAATAGTAATTCTCTACTGAATATGTATGATCATTGTAATATAATTGCATTGAATAGTGACCTAGATTTTCTTAGTTCTCCGAAATAACACTCGATATGAAGAGCAAAAGACGAATAAAGAGGAACGAAATTTATTATTCAAGTCTTTAGATTATTACCTTATTAATAGCAGTATTAAGAGTAAAATTTCTCTATCCATCAGTCACAAACAAGTCCAGTATTCATAAATTATTCATATATCAGCCCTGTTAACGAATACCCTAGTTCTTTGTACACGCTATTAGCACGTTATTAATTAATCTTCAATTAATCTATTATTATATGTGATTTTCTTCCAGCAGAATTCAGTAATTACTCGTTCAATCGCTGTAGATGTTATCCCCTCCATTTTGCATTTCTTTCCTGTCTAAGGCTACTCAAATGTGACAATATTTAAATTGTGCAAGAGAGCTTAGGTTATAAATAATCAAGCAACATCCAGCAGCCATATCTTCGAGTTAACTCAATTTACATCACGTCAGATTACTATTTGATTAAACCTTGGCTCGATGACGTGCAAAATTATTTTCATTCGATCACCGTAAGCAACACATAGCATCTCCTACTGAAGAATATTATTTGGCTTACGCCAGAGCTTGTCTAATTTAATCACCAAAGAATGGAGACAAATTCACGACCTGATGTTTCACAGAAACATCGATATATATTACTCTAGTATTCGTGAACATGCATAGCTGGGTCTTACGCTTTGTTCAAAAAGACTCTGTTCCGAATATCGTGTAAGAATTCGACCACCCCCTACACGCGTTTCCATTTGCATAACAGAAGCGCAGTATAATGGGAATTGGTCTGCGTTGTATAACACTGTGCACCTAGGACGTTTGTATACACCTACAACTCACAGTGAAAGAGAAAGGAATTTCTCTCATTCGCGTGCTCGCGAATAATTAGCGGACCTGGCCGTGACATGAAGTTTGAAACTGCCGCTGACTGG
Source organism: Bombus confusus (assembly GCA_014737475.1). Taxonomy (NCBI): domain Eukaryota; kingdom Metazoa; phylum Arthropoda; class Insecta; order Hymenoptera; family Apidae; genus Bombus; species Bombus confusus. The sequence continues at coordinate 1,743,810 of JACXIV010000144.1, forward strand.
CCTTCTCTAGTGCCGTGTTTCTACACGTTTTATTGTTTCTCCGCTGCGCGTCTTTCGTATTATTGTTTCGGAATTCGGTTGCGAAACGTTGGCATTCTTTTTAGTCTTGATTTTGCATAACTGTTGATGCGCAACCGGCGGAAACAGTGTCACGAATGAAAAGCGAAGAGAATCAGAGGGATACGCGAGAACTTTCAGATCCGTATTACGGCGATTGGTTTGATTGATATCGGTCAGTGAATACGAGGATTTATTTTACGTCAAGCGAGTACGGAAGAAATATGGTAACTAGAATATTCATGCATTTATGAAAATTTTAAATCTCCATTTATCTTCCCTTATTTAGTTTTCTTGGTAAAACAATGAACTTTTTTAAGGATTCGTAGTTTAATGGCGAGTCTTCTCTTGAGAATTTTTTGATTGATTTTGACGTCATTAAATTACGGCAGTTAAAAGGGACTGTTTTAAAATGACGCAGTTGAAAACGATAATGACCTGTTAGGTTCCCTGATATAAGCCTTTTAATCTTCTCCTGGTGTTGTTGAGTCATACTTACAATCAATATACAACATTTTGGCTCAGCTCGGATTTGAATTAAGTTATTTCATTTGCCATTAGAATAAAAACTTTGATTTCAATTCGTGTTATACATTGTTAATAGTTTCTGAAATGAAGTAACCATCCATGTGATCATCCATTGTAGTCTTCTATGTCGAAACCAATTGAGAGCTAAAGACTTGACGAAGATTTATACAAAAATGAGTGATAAGAAATACAGCTAATTCCACGACGAAAGGTATTTTTGGAATCTATTAGAAGGTGACAGAATCTCGTATGTGATTTCAAGATGGTAATATCGAAATTGGTTAACGGTATATTGAATTTTAAAATTGCTGTCCTACGGAAGCCAGGAAATGTGACTTATCTTGTCTTTTCCCTGTGGTCTTCATATATTATAAGACAGATACTGGGTACTGTACCTTTGAAACGAGCAGAAATGAAATATTACTATAACGTACTTGATATAAAAGGGATGGTTTAGTAGTATTGGTTAGAAGTAGTACATGTAATTTTAGTTCATGCTAGTACCTACCCGTAGTAGGGGATGATTAGTTATAAAAGAACGAGACCGAAAGTACAATGCAAACTTTTATATACGACACCTACATTTTCTTTAAATTAAAGAGATTCTTTCTAACCGTAACTAATTCATAAAACTGCTCTGGAAAGATATCGTATCCTATATTATATACTAATTTCAGAATTAACAATTCCGAAAATATCATCAAGTTCCGTTCAACATTGAAAGCTGTTCAACAATAGAATTCTCGTACATTACTAAACATTAGAACCGGAAAGTTTTCTCGATGAAGTTTTCTCGGTGTTAGAGAGACTCGCGAAGTAGAATTCAATGACTTTTCATCGAAAGTTAGAAGGTAAATTCAATTTCAGCCTTAAATTTAGAAGTTGAACGTTCTTAGATGTTGAAAAGAATATTAAGGATGCTTCTTCTCAAAAGAATTTGATTGACGTTTGCTTTTTATACGTGTCACGATTTCTTCGCGAACTTCACAAAATGTATACATATTAATCCTGCATCGTGTGCTTGGATAAGACTTTTATTAAGAGCAGAATTTGTTCGAGCCTTTCATTATTTGATAAAAGTTCCCAATAGAATTGATAAAAATTTTTAATACAAAATTTTCTAATAACACAGGCTTAAACTAACTATTTTCTGGTCTGCATGTACATTTTCAGATTTATTTCAAACTTTACTATTCACCATGCTATCGATATTTTAAAATGTTTCATATAACACGCGTAATGAGTATAATAACGTCTATGAGTATTTGAATACTTTCGTAATCACATTTTCAAATGTTCGGGACAAGAATACTAATCATTCTTTTCAAGCGACACTGATTCTGATAAGAAATGTATCAACGAAACCGACTATTTACGGAAGAGGTCTAATTGATCGCGAAGAAACGAATTTTTCTCGCAGAAAAGAATGCCGCGCGTTACGTCCCTATGCATTCCATTTTAATTACGTCTTTCCGCTGCTTTATGCCCGTGACGTCCACTTAGTCATGCATTCTTCTCTTTCAGTTCCATTTGGCCATTGATAAAAGCTGAATATTAATTAATCAGGGTATGCGTTCAACGATGAAATTATCTTTGCCGCGTATCGCTATGTTTTCAGAAAGTTTATATCCTCTCTTCTCGAGAGTAGATTCTTCCGGGTGCAGCTGCAGCATCACGAAATACGTGAGAGATAACGTGTGTTTTTATCTCATATCACATTCTTTTCTTAAAAGTGATGCAACTCAATGACATCACAAAATGCAATGAAATACCTTTTGTATAGAATAATACACTAGTTTATTGAAGTATTTTACGTTTCATATCAGCTGGTTCATACTTGAAATTATTTTACTTCAAGTCATTCTATCTAAAATCAAGTTATTCATATTTAAATCCATGTTCGTCCATATTGAAGTTAAGCGACAAGTGCAATTCGACAAACACGTCATTCGTGTTGTATCAATTCTGTAACAAGGACGCGCCTTATTTCGTTTCATTGAGGAAGAATAGTGATAATTTAGGGAAATGATTTCAGCGATGGGCAAATTAACGCGGTTCTTCCCGCGGTCGTTAACGATATTTTATCGAAAGTTTCGAAAGGCTCGTATAGGAGAACGCGGATGTTAATCTATGCAAATCTCTTGGCTGCGTTGTATTTAAACAGGATTAGGACAAATTTTAGTGAGGCTTTTAATTTAAAAGTTTGGCTGCCCGGTGAATTTGGACCAGTGAATTTCAATGTACGGCTACAACGGCGCCAGTACAGATTGCACTTTGTTTTTTCACGCTCCTTTGAAAATGTCCTCCCCCTCCCTCTCATCGGTGATGCTGGAACGTTACGGCGAAAACAAACGAACGCGACCCACATAATAATTCGCGATGCTCGACAATGATGTTTCCAAAAGTACGAGCATTCGTATAATTGCTCGCCGTTCCGATGCAAACTGTTATGATCGCGAGCATACTGGAAAATGTATTTTTTAAAATCGCTGCATGCAAGCCAGAAGTTTCACGGACGCCAGAAGTCCGAATTTTTATTTTTAACAGCAGTTGGTTGCATAATACTTTGAAGCACATGTAATCGATTGCCTGAGGATCGATTTTAAACGTTTTATACGCTCCAGTTTATTGAAAATTGAATATTGTTCAAATATTAAAAATTATTATAATAAAGTATATTCTCTATATTTCAGTATTTTTGTAAATCGTGAATTCTTTGTTTATTTATTGTTAGTGTATAATGGTTTAATTATTTATCCATTAAATAACGGAGAAACAAATAACTTTGCTTTATGTATAAGATAAGAAAAGGTAGAAAATTATTTACTTGATTACTTTCATTTTTAGGGATCAAGTGAATTAGTAAATAAAATTAAAAATTGAGTTTAATTCAATTGAATTTTTCACGAACTCGTAATATTTTATATTATATTTTAATTGAACATCACGAGTGGATAATCGCGCAAATTAATTATAAATTGTTTGGATAATGAAATATTCGATTAACGGATATTTCTAATTAGGGTAGTTCTACGATAGAATAAATTGACTCAGATATCGCGGTGAAACATTAAACGCAAATTTATTCTCACAAAATTATTAAATTTCGCACTTAATTTATCTTGTCATATGTGTGCAAATAACATATATACGAAGCTGACTACGTTTTGAATTCTTGCTCATTTTGACAACACCACTGCTACGGTCAATCACTGGTGGGTTTGTCTACCACAAATCATTGACTCTCCAGAGGGTTGCTACCCCGGAGAGAAATCACGGCCAATTTCGAAGAACAATGTAGCCCTAACCAGCCAGAGCCCTAAATTTTTCTCTGCTAACTATTTCAAGACGAGAAAATAAAGTAACACCTCAAGATCAATTTTAAAAGGAAAAAAACGAACCTTAATATTACAAATAAAAAGATCTAAAGTTATAAATAAAAAATTACGTTCATTTTCTATATAGCATCTAAAATATAACATGAACAATTTTCCGATGTTTCAAAGAGTTTGACAATCTCCAAACAAAATTAAATTGAAGAAAATTACAGGAATAAATTTTTGTCGAAATTCTCGTGTTTAATTTCAAGTATTCGCGTATTTAGAAAATTATAGCTATGGAAGACTCAAGAGTAGTTCCTATATATTGATTAAATATTTTTTTAATAACGGAGATGCTTGATCATCAATTGATAATTATTGTTTGAAACCTTAGCGTTTCGAATAAGAAACGAAATTTTTGATATTAATAATACGGATGTCTAGAGGCATGTAATCCCCATGGCATTATTCTATTCGTCATTCATAGCAATTTTAGGAGATCCTTTCCGTTCAACGGCGCAGAAAGTCCTACTTCCATTGTGGGACAAAGTTATAGACTGACTTCTCGTGAATGTTTTCCCCTCCCTGTATTCTACATTCCTACCTCGTTACAAAATTTTCCCCCTTTATTCCCCTTCAAGATCCATCCACCCCTAAGATGACTACACCGTGTATCAAGTTATTATTATACTAAAGGGACTATTGCAATTGTTTGAATAAATTATCTTTAAGGACATTCTATCATCGCAAAGGAAAACTTTCTTCGAATGTTATTTCCATTATTATATTTAAAATGGTATGTATTATATTTATTATTTATGTTCAATTATATTATATTTTTAAACAACGATCATTTTGCAATTTCTCGTGTAGTTCGTGATTTGTATAAATCATGCTACTTTTCTTTTCTTTACGCTAACATTTATTTCGTATAGTATCAGTAGTGATACTATATTATAAAAAATTACTATAAAAAATATTATATAATATTTCATAAATTCTTGTATTTTATCTGAATTACATAAATTTTCTTTCCTTCTTACATTAACATTCAGTTGAAAAGCTACAGTAGCAATTTGCAATTTCGTTTATTCATCTTTAGAAAACTGTAACCTAACAATAGAGACGCAAATAATGTGCCTGTAATTCATGCTGTAATTTCTAACAAAGAATGTATACTGTACCGAAAAATAATCTCCTCATGGAGATTAAAATTGCCTGAACGAAACAAAAAGAAAAACATTCATCGCAATGCACCCAGAGGAATAGTGGCAAGTTTGAATTAGCAAGATTTAGGGTCAGGTGAAATTTTTTACGAAAATATATCCGTAATGCTATCACGTGATAATATAGCTAATGTATCTAGTTCTATCTAAGTCAGCTGTTACAATTAGTTCAGTTCAAATCAGTGTTATTGTTCGCACAATAATACAGGCAGTAGTATGTTATATGCATAGATCTATGTATGTAGAGCTATTATAATACAGTTTTGTATAAAATGGTCGTACATGTAATGATTGCACTGACGAAGCCAGAACATGACCCAGAATATCAGGTACACAAGCAATCCGTGGATGAAACTACTGTACTAATTATGCTGTTTAATGATATTGCAGTATTTCTATGCATATAAAACGTTACAGTAGAAAAGAGTGGAATATACAGAGGTTATTTGTAACTTTAATCGAAGCTATTCGTCTACCAAAAAATATCGTTCTGGCTGTGAACCAAGAAAGGTTTACATCGCCTTAAGTAAGAAGTACTACCTCGATATAGGTATACAAAGAAGGTTTTTTTGTATAATGTGCTGTGTTATACATGTATTACTCTCCTAATGTATAGTTTACCTTTAAACGAACAAGCAAACAAAACGGAACGCAAAGTTGTTATATTCGCACGTCTACGTTAAACGTGAATAACTATTCATTATATTATAGTCGAATAAAAGGAAAATTATTTGTAACCTACTGTTCATTATTTTTTCATCCCTAACAAACGTGAAACCTGTGTCACATAAAAGTGTAAATTTTTATGGTTAAATTGAGCGATGTATTTTAAAACGACGAAGAAATTGGTTTTCTATCTTTTTGAATAAAGATAATAAAAGAGAATAAAATAATACTTTATGTTTAGACAGAGTTCTGTTCATGAAATTAATTTACATTCATATAAAATTCTTTAGTCGAAAAAAATGTATGTGAGTGAAAATATACGATCGTTGTTTTTCTACTCAACTGAAAAATGGCAGGAAAGGATTTGGATCGATTGGTCGTATGGAGTGATGCTCTCATTGTCATCTTTCATCTAAATTTAGTAAGCTCCTATTTATTAAAAATTTTCCACGTGTACGCTACTAACCGTATGTATCAGAACACCTATTTACGTATACATGTTACACATTCATTGAAAAACTAACAAATTTTACTTTATTTTTTATTTTACATCATAAGCCGTATATGATTTATCGTGAAATAAGGCGTATATTATAATGTTATTAGAATTATCGCTTATTAGCATCTCAATGTAATTAAATATTTTTTCAAAACATTCAAGATGATTATTCATCGTACACGAGCTGCTCATAGTTCCTGGTATATTTGTTGTTATTTAGAACGACCCCTTGTGGAAAGTTCTTCGCAAAAAGTTCACGTCAAAGTTTGCTTTGACTTGAAGTTTCAAATAGCCACGTGAAAGATTCAGAGGGAACTTCTCCGCCCCTCAATATGCATTAAATAATTCTTCACTTAAATCATAATTTCAATGCGATATTTTCATAAAAGGAGGGGTAATTTTTGTCACTGATAAAATGGAGCAGTACACTATAAATCATGAACATTGTATTATTGCAATATATATTACGAGTTTCCTTCGGTGTTTTCGTAGAACTTAAATTAAAGAACTTAACTTAAATCTTTTCCAAGAGTAACTTGACAAATTCCATAATTTTCTGTCAATATTTCTCTTATGTTCAAATATTTTTGAATCACAAAATATGTATTTAAAACAGAACAAATGTTATAATTTGCACATTGAAACCCTCTGATTGTCCGAATAATATTTCTACGACGGGATTTAATTCAAGATTCAAAAGAGCAAAATAAATAGTCGATTACGGGAACCACGTTCATCATTCACGCGATTACAGCCACTAACAAGACGAATCAAATAATTCCGAGCGACCATTTACGACACTTTCAGCGAAGAAAATTAATTGCAACATCCTTTTCTACGAAAAGGGGTTTCCAAAGCAGCACACCGTGCGACGCGGGATTTACATAATCGTAATGAATAGCGTGCAAGCAGCACGCATACAGCAAGTATCCTTTATTCCTTAATCCGTTTCTCCAAGTTCTTGCATTGTTTACCCGTTTTCTCATTAATACTCCAAACAAGAGATTCTCGTACAAATACCACGCGTCATCGCGGAATTATGTAACGTTCAACCTACCAGTGTTTCAAAATACCGAAAGTATCAAGATCACCAGGTTCGTTTAATTCTATTACACCGTCGATCGTTAGAAAATAAGATTTAAAATCAAGATTTTTCACGATCAATCTGCTTCAATGATCTCGAAGTAGAATTGGAGAATTTTAGTCAGACAATGGAACACTCACCTTCTGATCGATGAGTTGCGCCAACAATGATCAACGAGCTCCATAAGATCAGATGACGCATAGTTACCCTCATGGTTGGTGTCCTCCAGGATTCTGTTCGTTTCAAGTCACTCACATGCACAGCCGGAAAATGTACGCGAGCCGGAGTCCAGATGCAGACTGACTTGCCGTGCAAAGTCCTGCAGGAGCAACACGACACGCATGCGTCCTGGCTTCCACGTGCCTGTCTCTTTCGTGTCTTTACTACTTACGGCGGACACTTGCCGATGTTACAGACGCCTCGTTCTTCCCATCGTGTAAAGAAGATTTCAGATATTTGTCGAACGGATTGTAAAAAGTACGATCGCCCTTAAGCGCGTTACCGGAAATTTTATGCAGCCCAATCCCCAAGATATTAACCTTTTTGTGCTTCACTATCGTTGATATAATTATATATTGGTAATGAGAAAATGGGTTCATGTAGTGCTTTTATCAATAACAATTGAGGAAGGAAAGAAAGTTACTACAGCAATACTAATAACTCGAAAGCTAAAAGAAGAAACAAAGAAGGAGATTATCGTATCAATAAATCTGATAGTATAAAAATTGTTTCCTTCAGTGTTTTTGATAATTGTGAAAGGTAAGAAGGTTATTACGTAAATAAATTTTTAGATATTTATAGCGTTTTTCTTTGTGAAAAAGAGAACAAAATTCTTTTAGAATGCTTCGTTGTGAAAGCGTACTGAAACTACTGGTGGATGGGATCATAAAGATTTTCAGAATGAAAAATATTGTTAATTGAGATATGTGCAATTCATCGCTGGTCAGCAAAGTGTTAAAAGATCATATGGAAAGATTTTTACTTTTCGTAAATTAATAGCATAATCTAGAAGAAGTAAATAATAATTACTTATTGGAAAAATTAAAAAAAAAAGCTATATTAAGGGGTATGAATGTAATATTATTTTATAGATTATATACAATATATATGCATATAAACATTTAGTTGTGATACTACATTAATAGCAATGAATAGTAAATAAAACTGTTTCCACTGTATTTCATGTTTTTATCCGAAGATATTACAGAATATATTGATTTTTTGATATTAAAATTGTAAAACGAGTAAAGTAATGAAATATTTAGAACGGAAGAAAGTTACAATTTTCGTTTATTCTAAGAATGACGGGAAACATCGTGGAATGTTTTTAACGAAGGAAATTCAAGTTTCTGAAGCTATGATAATAATGCAGATTGCTTTAAATTTTGCACGCGGTGCATTCTACCTATAAATATCGCACTTGAAGGACTTAAACTGCAGAAATTACATCGCAAGAAGCATTGCGTCTGTGCTTGAAATTAGTTTGAGTCATATACATGCGTTATGAATCGAGAGGGTGGGAAACAGACGTGACTGTGTGTGTGTGTGTGTGTGTGTGTGAGGAAGCGGTAAAAGAGAGGAAAGCAAGTCTCGCTACGCAGAACTAGATGTCATGGAATGCACCCAAAATTGTGAAACATAATGGAATTAATTTAGTAGAGCCGTTAAGACGATTTCGAGACAGAGTACTAATGTTTCGAATTTACATTTTCAAAATGATACTAATACTAAAAATGAAATATAAATATTTGGTAAAACGTGAAAATAGTACTCTATCCTTGTATTACAAAAAGGGGAGAAGAACAGATTAATTATAACAAACATAATGAAAGTGCTAGCCAATTATACAGGATAAATTCATCTGATATTGTTTATCGAATTTCAAATAATTCTCGATTGATTTTTGGTTAACTAATTTGATTTTGATTCGATTAACTAATTACAAATGCTATTATATAAGATTAAATGCAATCTAAATATTTTTAACTTGTATTGATGAAACGGTAAATATAATTATTAAAGTTTTATTGGGATTGGTTTTAGAAACTGGCTTCATTACGAAAATGAATAAATAAAATTATAATCATATTTTTCGACACACTCCTCGTTCAGCAAATAAACGTTACCTCTAGAACTTCGACAATTTTGTATTCAGATCAATCGTGATTTCAAAAGTCCCCGTGAAAGATTAAATTGACGATCATCCTTTTGTAAACGCAGAGATCTGCAAATCTTGATAAAACCAAAAACCAAGAAGTTTATAATTGCTTCAAGCGTAATATATCCAGAGTCTCCTTATTCCCTTCAAATATTGAATCCATCAACATGGTGCGCTTTACGCGTTGAAAGACGTAGTTTATACGGAACGATGCGTAAGAAAGAGCAAGGAAAGTAAAGAAAATTGAGCGAGAAATCAGAAAAGGAAAGCGGAGAAACCCACGAAGGCAGGAGAATAAAGAGAAAGGCGCGAAGAAGGTAGAAGAGAAGCAAAAGGAGAAGACGGGGTGTAACAAGTGTGCAAACACATTCCACCAAACGAACATCGTTAGCGAGAGAATCACCTCGCCGACTTTTTCGCGTTTGATATGAATTTTTCCCCTTTGCTGGCCGGACATTTTTCGTTTAGTGGATTTTGACAGGAAATCGTGCACGTTGGAAAGCCTGGTGACATGGGTCTTAGATGGAGGCAAAGTCAAACGAGAAAACTTTGCGGATTAAGCGCAATCAAGTACCGATAATTCCCCGGTGAATCGTGTCTATTCTCTCTTTCTGATACGAAATGGCTGAACGACGGTCGTACGAACGTTCGTAGGTACCATCTCGAAGGGAATGACAGAATTGTTCGACGTGGAAGCTCTGTTGCCCGCGACAACTTTCCTTAGCTGACATCGAACACGACGAACGTAGTCGTGCGCGTATTATCTATCAAATTAATCGAGAACGTTCTCGTCGTCTCGCTGATTATTTCAATTATCAATCCGCGAATTGGTATTCCAATTTCTTAACGACGTTTGTGACGATGTTTCCTTCATATACGTAGCTTGGTATTTAAGAGAACTGACGCGAGACTCGATAAAGTTCTACGTTTGTTACCGTTTGCAGTAGGGTATATGTCTGATTTCTGGAATTTTGTACTTGGTTAGTTACTGTAAGTTCGAAGGTAGTTAGCATAATTTAGATTTACACGGAAGATTATTCAAAGAGGATTATTTAAATGAGCATCAAAGTGTGAAATAGATTCTACTTATGTAAGATTTTCTTTTTCTATTAAAGGAATTGATAAACTTTTGCTTTAGCTATGGTAAATTATCGTTCGCGGTCTTTGAGATTCTTTTGGATCCTTTTCATACGAGATTCCTTTCTTTAGAATGAATCGATTAGGAGAATTGGATAATCTATGTTAAATTTAGATTTTACATTTTTTATAGATATTGCCACGTTCATGAAGTATTCACGTTTCTTAAATTATAACTAAGATAGATATTAAACGAATAACGAAATGATCCAACGATATCAAGTCTTATATTTCCATATAATTCCATTTTTTAACATTCGTAGTCAGTTTATTCAAACACGAGAAAGCTAAAATATGGGAAAAATTCATTATAACATTATTCATTCGTTGCTTTGGGCATAGTCATCTTGCATTATGATGGTAAAAGCGCTTTTCATCGGATATCCGGTTATTTCACCCAATTCAATGGAAAATGATTTGCATAATGCAACGTAAATCTACAAATACGATAATGTGCAGATAATTTACAAGCGTGGAGTTTCGATAAAACTAAAAATATATATTTCCAGATTTAGATTATATTTACAGACACTCTACGAGCATTATTTACGTTCTATGCAGCCATCATCGGTCTTAATTATTGAGTACACGTATGGTATTTACGGCTGAACATTTTCGAAAACAACTCATGTCATTGCAAATAAATATTCCTTTCCTTTTCACAAAAAAGAGACGAATAAAGCGTACTCATGGAAGAATTCAAATTTCAGTCCATTATCGTACATTACATCATAATTTACTGATCGTTTAATGTGATCTTAATTTATTTCCGATAAATTATATCCAATAGCTGAATGATGCAAATTTTCCAGCAATTTTTACAAAATCAATGGAACAATAAATAATACAAGTTTCAATATTCTCGACCTCGTTCATTACTATTTTATTTAACATATATGCATATGAAGTTGATTAAGCAATTCCAAAGAAATGAACTTTACTTGCTTCTATATATAAAAATTTCAATCATCTAGTCAAATCTATCGGTTTATTCGTTTATTACATTCGTTATTATAATCCTTTAAAAACTTGCAATCTAGAAATCTGAAACATTGTTGAAAAAATGTATGTACTCTTGTTTATCACAATCTGTTTACACAAAGATCGTATTCGAATTTAGTTATATGCTTTTTGTCGATACAAATATTGTACTTTCAAACGCTTAATAAAAAGAAGGAAACAAGAATACTTTGTACATATTGAAGGAAAAATTTCCGATAGTTTCTACCAAATTTTTGTTCAATACTCGTATAACGAAGACTATGGTTTACGTAATTATAATGTATTTTTCTTTTTTAAAGAATCGTTTGATCGGTGTAGATGTTGTCCTACACTGGTGAAACTGGGTAATAATGAGACTAATAATTCGCGTCCGGAAGCCTCTCACGTTCTACGTAATTCACTGGCTCGCGTACAAATGGCTCTCGTAGCTTCTAGGTCGTTAATGTTAATATACAACGTGCAGCCACACGTAGAGCATCAGATTTCTAATTCTAATAAATCCCATATGGGGCGTGCCTGCTTGGATTGCGGCCATGGAACACTAGAAAATGATCCTTATAATTCTTTAATGAACAACCGGCACGTGGGCATAACGAACGCAGTAAGCTTTCACTCATAATTATGACCTATAGAATATATCGATTTCACTATATTTTGCCTTTCAGGAATAATGATTTCTATGTTATGAATATGATCGATTTGGAACTTACCATAATTCTTTAGGATTTCTATTTTTATACATGTAAGTGATTAATAACATTTATATCGCTTATTTATAACATTTGCAACACTTCCGTTTATATTTTTGTTTAATCGGTGCTCTAATATTCAGTTTTCCAAAATTGATAAAGTTAATTCTGAGGAAACTTACTCTAGAACTTCATCACGGTACTATATATTACTCCATTTATCAAATATAATTCAGAAGAATAATTTCATTCCTTTTCAATTATAACTGTCGTCCATTAGTTGCGACTTTCAGTTAACATTAATAATTTTTACGCTATCGCGTTTCAATGGGAAACAAATAATTCTATGCCTAATATAAAATTGTAACGGCTATAAATTAGACGATAATAATAATAATCTTCTGTAGCAATTATCATAGTCCTTGCGCGTAATATTAACATTTCCCTTCTTTCCTAAATCCCTTTTGATTAAATTGCTGCTTTCTACTTCCGTTGCTCCACTTACACTCATTATTTATGCTGCACAAACGTACAATTCTTAAAGGCTTCGTGTACAACCACTTTATAATGATAAATGCTTATAAAAGAGTGTTATTATAATTTTCTACGATACAATAATTTCTACAAAGTATATTGTATTTATTATTGAATATAATTTATTACTTATCTAACAATCAATAGCTCATTCATTCTTTTTTTTTTGTGATGTAGATAATTCCTCAATGAATAAATCATATTCTATAAGTACGTTCGGGTCAATGAATTTAATCAATTATTGGAAAGAAATGCATTAAAAATCATACGTAAACTATTCCGATGAAATACACAATGTTTTAAAGAAACAGCAATGCGGTAAAAATTGTATCATTGCAAATGACTTTTCGTACGTACCAATTCACGTAATATTTGATCGCATCCGTTGGTAAATTCCAAGAATCAGAGTCTCCGTAACTATATATTCCTTCTTCCATCTATACTCACGCGTTCTTACGTTCACTTTCGTAACACAAACTAAAGAATCCGCTTTATTCTATAGTTTACACATTTCACTGTGCCCAGTGTTTATTCCAAAAGTTAGCCACCAGTTTACAGAGCGAGAACTCGCAAATGATAAACGTCTACTAAAACAGCGTCAGTTGGTTCTATGATCCTGTTGCACACAGCCGACGGTTGTCGAAGGGACACAGGGACGAAATTATCCCTTGAATTTCTGGCCTTCATTTGTACGCACATACTCCGGATGCAGTTCACCGTATCCTGCCACAAAGTCCTCCTTGATTGCGCGTACAAGTGTGCCACACTTCATGCCTTGCTTCGAGCCTGTTCGTTAGGAGCTTCCCATCTTTCTTCAATTTAGCACGAGTGATGTTTCCATCCGTCCCTACCTTCGCTTACATCCACCAGCTTGAAGTGTAGTGCACTTGTGGTCATGTAGTACCTCTTCTTCTTTGGGAGCATCAAGGCATTTAGCCGCGAAGTGAACCCATTTCGAATGGTTAGAGGATCGCTTCTATGGACTTCTATAGACGACTCTGTATAATTAACAGAAAGGCACGCTGTGTGTTTGCTACGGCAATATTTAGTCAGCGGAGAGTATCAATCGGTTCAATACCTAGATATCGTATTGATAGAACGAAACGATACTTACACGAGTAAATATCATACGGCTAACTCACTTTCATTAGGTTACAGATATGAAAATTTATTTTTCATAGCATGAGAAATATTCGATTTTTGCTGATCTAATAAATGCAGCAATGCGTCTTTTATTGGTTAACAAATTTTTTTAACGTGCATTTTTTAACTTTCGTACCACTTGGTGACTTTTAAGAAGCATCCTAATATGTTATCTAATTGATTTAACTATGATTGAAGAAGGAAGTAATCTGATAAACTGAAAGATGTAAGTCCTTTGAAAACAAGCAGCAAGTCCGCGAAGAAACAGATAATACTTGTTTAATTGTTATGTTAGTTTAGCTTGAATAACGTGTTATTAGCATAACATCGATATGTTATTAATATTTTTCAAGCGACCGAAAGGGCGATAATAAATATATGTTTTATTCCAAAATTAACGTGATGTGTAATTTTTTAACACCATATTGAATTTCAAAATTACTCGTCCAAAGAAGGAAATTCATTATATATCGTTTTTCATCTATGGCCTGCAGATATTCTGACAACATTTACACGTAATTATACCTTTTTATCAATTATCGTGTGGCGATTGGAAGTGCAGAAGCTAATGAAACACTTTATTTAATACCAAAGAAATATAACGTCCGTATTACAAACGCTACACGTAACAGGCCACTTGTAATACATATGTAACAGTTTTCAAATGTTAAATTTTGCCTTGCACGTTTCCATCGCACGATTTCATCGATTATTCGTAGCTCTTGATATTAAATTCTCGTAGCCGGTTATGTAGGAATTATAATTATTCGTTTCGCTCAAATAAAATTAAACGGTTGTTTAATCGTGTATACTCGATCAACTTGCAAAGCGTTGCGATCCAAGGGATTGTAATCCTTCTTTCTAATTAGCGGACTACGCCTCGCGACTCGATGAAATATTTCAATCGGATGAGAATTTAGAATCTCTCCGCTAATACTAATTTTAAGTACGGTCTATCTAGCGAGAATTCTTAATGGACACGCATAAATCAACGAAGACGTTCCCATTCCTCTGAAGAATATGCCAGTTGGGATTTCTCTCTTCAATTTCAATCGTTCCACGGAGTTATGCGATTCTGCCAGCATTTGTGGAATTTCACCTCGAAGAAGACTAAGCGACTGATAGAGACGATAATTTCCTTAATTAATTAGCCACTTGTTTCGTTATCTCTTCTCGATCGTTGTTTGCAAGAACACGGTTTAACAGATTCTATCAATTCTTAATGAAATCGAAACATTGTCGTATTTGATGAAGATCGTTTCGTAGGGGTATAATTCAGCAATCTTTATTCATTTCGTGCGATATGTACAGTAACGTAATATATCGATTTTATTACTGAAACTCAATTTGTTTGTGCATCTGTTCGAATGACAACGATCGTTAACAATTAGAGAATTGTTGTAATTCTTTGTTAACGAAATAAAGAAGCGATGCGTCTTATTTATCTGCGATGTATTTATTTCGTGTCTTTTGTTTTAAACGCGTGTTATAAATATAAAAATCCTATGACGATTGAAATGTACTCTAATAGATGTAACCATAGCAATCCAAGAAGACGAAAATTATCAAACAACTTCGATATATTACAAAGCTAATTGCAGATCCGTAATACTATCTGTAATCGAAATATATAATCATTTTCAGTTTGGTTTGTTTAAATCGAAAGAAATTGTAGTTAATGGCTACTCGTACGAATTCGAACAGAACAGTTTCAGAATTGTTCAATGTAGTCGTGATAATTTTGGATGATTTACACTTCTCTCACACGTTAACTTAAATTTGTGTGAGTTTTGCAGACTGTATTTCCGCAGTTATTGGGATTCGTGCTGATATCTTGTTCGAATCTCGTTCCAGTTTGTTACGTATCTGACACAAGCGTAATTGGTATCCGCTTCAAATCTCCTCGCTGTATCAGTTTAGAAGCAATTTTAAGAAACGAGTAATCGCAATATCAACGAATCAGTGGTCATCTCCGACTTGAATAGTTTCCCTAATAACTCGAATATACGCGATTTGCAGTGAATTTCCGACAAAAAATGACACACCTGATCATCAACGAGATAATTACTGGTACTTTGAAATCAATATCTTCTCAAGATATTCGAGAATTTCAAAGACGAAAACAAAACGTGTGATTTATCATGATTTTTCATTGCGGTCTTCACTTCACACGCGTCAACGTAACAATTAGCTGATATTATCGTTGACTCGTACCACTTCTATTAATTCTCTATCATTCGTCGTCAACGTGAATTCTCGCTCTCACAATATTCCGTTGCCGCTGCCTTTGCGAATATTTCACGTAGTCCCGGTGGCTCCTCTAATGTGGATTACTAAGTATAATGATCCCTCTATTAGTAACGTAAAGCTGACAAATCGCAACAGTGCTACAAAATAGCAAACTACGTCGTATCACTCGTCCGGATCGATGGATAACGTCACTTCCGGGCCCCAGCTGTTTGCAATGAGGAGGTAGATCGAGGATACGAGGGCGTGAAAGTTGGCGAGCACGCGTGACAACGCTTTTTTTCCGCGCTCACGTTCCGTTGACAAAGCTCCGTGTGTTCTATGGAATTTATATTTACCCGGTGTTGACCGAAACCGTGTTTCGAGCGAAAGGACACACGCGTTGTTTGCGTACACGCAATTGAAATCTGCAGATGCGAACGCTACCTGCTCGAGGAACGAGAAGATGATTATAAATCTACCGGGTTCGTTTGTTTTCACGTGCAAACAAAGCCTCGCCGATGGAACGCGAACAACGTGGCCAAACGTGCGATAGACACGCGTTGCCTTTGCCCCGTTTGTTATTTGAAATCCAATGCTTGTTAGATACGAATTTCGCGAGCGTGATTATACTTCCGCGCGGAATACTATATTCTCCGTTTCAACGTGCGCTTCGTGATAAATTAATACCGTGGGAATGGCGTCGCTGTAGCTTTCGTTTAAAGTTTTATTAACAGATTTATTTTCCAGCTTGCTTTTGATAAGATGCCACTTTAATTCGACTTTAGATTTACTTTTTATGAAGCTCGCGACCGGTGGCGGCTGCACCGCATATTGATAACAGCTTCTTCGGCGAATTGAAGATACTTTTGCTAGATTTTCAGTACGTATATGTATACATCGCCACTTTGCATTAAACGCAGATTAATATTTCAAATATTTACTACATTTTACACTTTAATTTTTAATACGAAAGTCGAAAAGTATAGTGTATATATAGGATATACATTATAATATATTATCATTATTGTATTGTATATAATACAATAATCAATACAATTCGGTCATGAAACAGTAAATACGTACACAAGCTCGTCGTGTTCGGACGCTTTTGGACACTTTTTATAAATGTATTATGTGTGTTTTATCATGATTATGTTGTATTATAAAATTTAAAGTAATGAGTTTGCAGTTCTTTCTAACACACAGTAAAGTATTTTAGTTATATTAATAAATTTTCAATCAAGATCAATATTTGATACCGCTCAGATATGATTTGGATATTGAAATAATGTTAGCAGAAGGGGAAAGTAAGATTTTTTATTGTTATTGATTTCAGATGAGAGAAAACCTGAAACGTACACATAGTATATAATATATACTACATATAATATATAAAAAAATATATATATACATACATATGATAACGTAGAAACCTGCGGGCCAAAAGGAAAGCGCGTCAGCGCGAATCGCAATTCGTAAATAGAGATAGTAGCGGCGCCATACAGAATGTCCCACTTTTTTAATCGTCTATATTTCGCAGAGATGAAAGAACCGGGCCATCAGCATGAAAAATCACTCGGTGGACGACTGCTTCGATCAATTTAACCATCCAACTCGTCGACGAATTTTTTCTCACTAAAGCTCTGTAATTTTTTTCAACGCGTAGCCTACAACTGAAAAGCGTACTCGTCGATCCTTTCGACAGAAAGTTCGAGTTTCTGTGCCGGTAACGGCTGTTTGGCATATGTAACTTTTGATCCAGCTGTTGAGATGAATATGTAGAGACTTACGTACTCACGTATATACAACACACTTTATATATTTGATTCTTCCATTTTTATATTGAGATTCATGTATTGTGCCATCAGAGGTTTACATATTATACATACGTAATGAGTACACTTGAAAGTTTATGAATTTTATAATAAATTTATGCATTGTAATTTGGTACGTATTTTATATTTAAATACAATTTTTAGAAATTCACAAAAAAGATCGATCAAGGGACAAATATATTCATATTTAACATAATTAAGCAATATTTACATTTTTTGTTGGAAATGTTAATTATCCATTATCTCGATAATATCTATTCGCAATAACATATCCATCTATTAACATATTCTCTCTAAAAACCTGCTATTTCTTTCGAAATCACTATGTAAAATCTGATAAAATACGATTGCTTCTACGACCAGCTGGAGATGAATTTGATCATGCTTTCCATATTCAACGGTATATCATTCAAATTACTATTAGACTTCATCGTGTGAAATTTCGTTATGAAATCGACGTTGTTCTGTTCTAACTAGGTATACTTGTCAATTTGCTCAACTAGTTTTAACTAAATGCGCCATTTTATGTATCCAATAGTCTCTGTTTAACTTGGTTTTAAAGATACATTCATTGATAGATTAAACTCAAACATCCTGTGTGGGTGGACGTGACAGCGAGAGAAGAGAGGCCAGATTTCATTCGTTCGAAGCGTCGATGCCGAAATACGCAAACGTAAATTACACTTTGCCTTTGGTCATGCTATCGGTCAATCCACAGTGCCAGGTGTCAAATAGAAGATAGAAAAATATTCCACTTTTATGTATCGAGGTACACCTTCTCGTTCGAAATTTAGACATTCTTGCCTGCGTGTTTCGGTATAAAGCGTGAGTTACTATCGCTTAATATAACATCTATCTTTTTATAGCTAATCCCTTATTTTTATTTTGTTTATCTCATATACAAGTATCACAGTTTTTATCGAAAAAAATTACGTTTTGTATCATTCAGAAGCTTTTTCATTATAGGATATTCATCAATGTATTATCAAAATGTATTATCAATAGTTAATTTTCCATTAGAAGATAATATCGTTGATTCACAGCAAAGGCAACTCTAACTAAATAATTCAAAGTGCAATAATATTATTATATATTATTTTAATGTATTTTATTTTATATTATTATATTTTATATAATGTATTTTTAATAAATGTTTCAATAAAAACTTACTCTCAAGCGTGAAATTAAAATTTGAAGATTATTTCCTTCATCTTTATAAAATAATGTTAGCATTTATATAAATAAGGATCATCGCGGTAGAAGTTTTCAATTGTAAGTATGAAATAGTCTTATTTGATTGATTTTTACTTATCGATATTTCATTTTTTCAACAACTCTTTATTATTCCTTGTAAAATTATATGTTACGATAATTACTACCTTTTTATTATATTTTGACAAACTATTTTTGCAAATATTTCTGACGTATCTATGTCAACCGATAGCAGTTTCCGTAAACCATCAGAGTTCCCATAAAGTGCCCGTTATATAGCGATGAGTTTTAAAAAAATATCTAACAATTTAGGTTACACCAGTGGAAACCGTTAAGATTTTTTGGCTAACCCAATAATTGCCGTCGATAAAAATAGGCGTTCACGTGCATTCAACCGCTTCACATCGAATCGATAACTCAGCTCGGTGCGTTCGTGGAATAAATTGTTTCTCCCTCTAGCAAAAACCAGACAGAGAGAGAGAGAGAGAGAGAGAGAGAGAGAGAGAGAGAGAGAGAGAGAGAGAGAGAGAGAGAGAGAGAGAGAGAGGAAGAAGGAAAAATAGAGAACAAAAAACAAGAAAATGATAAAAAATCGTATACTGTCTGGTGTCCTGTTAAATTGATCGAGGACATTAAAAATTACACCGGAGACAGATCGCGTCGGTGAAAACGTCCCGACCCGACGTTCACCGTTTCTATTTGCGTGACGAGAGAACGAAAAAGCCATGTTCCACCTTATAGTGTAATCCGAAAGTAACATAACGATCTGTCTTTCCCGCGAAAACCTGACGACCTGACTGCAACTTGGTAAATGCATATCTACATACACACCTGTACAGGGTGTCCCAAGGTTTAATAACCAAATTTTATTAATATACCTCGTGGCTATATAATAAAACAGAAAGCGTTACATAGACGTAAGTTATTTGAAGCTTCGTTATAATTGTATAACAAAAACACGAAATGAACTGTTATAGGACAAGAATAGGCTTACCATAGGTATAATACTATGCGAATTGCAATTTTTTCTAACGATTTAACCAAAGATTATATAAAAAGTATACGAATGTTCGGATGATTCGAACGTAAGTGAGAAATTTCAGTTTGTCTTTTCTGACGCGCACTCCTTGAAAAATTAGAGGATAGTTCTGTTTCTGGAACATCCTTTATACACGTACATACACAGCCCGCAGACGCACACGTAGGGATTAGTAAAACGTAGAGCAGGGGTAGAGAAAGACCGTTCGTGCAAATCCAAGAAGCTACCGGAACAAACACGGACCCCTTTTTCCGCGTTCCCTTTTTCCTTACCCGAAGCATCGACCATGCTCTACTACGCCGAGTAGAACCAGCCAGTGGATCCTCGACAGTATTTCAGTGAAGTATCTAAGAAGTGAAATGAAATGTAGAGGGCTGGAGGCGTGACTCGAACTCGTATGAGTCGCGCCAGATGTTACAATATTTACTGCGGGAAGAGTTTTCTCCTATACATCCATACTCCCGTACCCATCCTTCGATAAAGCTCTATGTTTCCACCTGGATGCTTATGACGTGTGTACACACGTATCTGACAAGTACACGCACGTACATACGTTTACACGTGCGATAATATTAATGCTCCCTAATGACAGGCCGGCAAGCAGACGGAGGGAAGTCGAGAAACCGATTCTTTTCACGATCAAAGGTTGAACGGGGATAAAGTGGCTTCGTGGCGGCGTGGAAACCGAGCAGCGTCCCCCTTCGCGTCCAAGGACTTCAATTACCCTGCAGAAGGTGTAGTAGACTGACGTTAATTACCTCCTCGATCATGAACGCTAAATAGACTGCGTCACTCGACAACGTTGATGTATGGACGGAAGCTTTTCTCGCGTCACGACAATTGTTTCGGTGAACAGGTACGACTTTGTAGTTGTACAGTTGCAGTAAAGGTAATAAAATTGGAAAAAGGTGATTTCTTACGGAAAGATACAAAGTGATCGCACACGAGTCGTCGTTCTCAAGAAAAATGAGAAGTAAATAAGAAAGTAGACGAAAGACGCCATGCTGATCAACTGCGTGAATTCAAACTCATAGGGGGATGATAATTACGGATATTCATCTCAAAACTGTCTCTTGCAATTTAGAATTATTTACGCTACCTTCTTAAGACGAATAACTTTACGAAAATCAGGTTCCTGTCTCGAGATGTTGAATATTACATATATAATATAGATAATGAGAGGCTAAAAAATTTGTAAACAATTGACCAGTTACACTACTATTACGTAGGTATATATACCATTATCGCAATGAATTTTGATATTCTTATAATTTTTAGATTCTATTATACTATCGTGATTGTAATTGAAAATTATTGAAGGAACCTGTCACGTCCTGCATCGTACAAAATACAAAATCGTAAAAATATTTGCAAGATAGAAAGCTTCATCAATGTACAATATAAACTAAAATAGAACTATAAGCTGATCAGGAACCGTTAGTATCCACGGTAAATTATTAATCATCTACCATCCATATTTCCACGCAATTTAATATCCTCTATCCCTGCAAACTACAAAATACGTCCTAAACCATTTATGAAGCCGATGATTCAGCGACAGAACCTGCTTAGATTGCCAGGGGCCGAGATAACGTTTCTAATGAAAGTCGTGGTAGGATTCCACGCGATTCCACGCGAGCAGGAGAATCATAGGAAATGTTGTATTATCTTTCGAGCGATCCCCGTTGATCGAATCGTTCCGACGCGGGAAAGTAGGTTAATTGACTAATATAGATCGTAGGAGGGATGTGCTCTCTGGAGATGTCTCGATCCTTCTCAGGGTTCTCCCTCTTCCATTTCGCACATCGTCTCCGGATAACGCGATGTCGCATTAATGTGTAATTGGTGGCGAGCTAGCAAGGTGACACGATACCAGGGCTCACGCCAAGAGGGAGGCCAGCTGTGTGATGTAGTGGCGGCAGGCCTGCCGCTAGCATAGACATTTTACCCGTGGAAGACGCATGGTCCTTGCTAATATGACGTTTGAAATATGGCGCAACGCGCGTTCGAAGGTGCGAGAAGAGGTGCTCGGTGAAGAAAAGAGGCAGAATTGAACACGGAGGAGAGCTGTTGAGGCCAAAGCCGGCAAAACGGACGTAGAAAGAAAGGGAACCGACAAAAAGTTAGGCTTTCCGTTCTGCCAATGCTTTTTGCTGTACGAATAGAGGGATATCGCTACAAAAAATATAATCTCTTTTTGGGCTTTTCTCTTACTGTTCTTTATACTTTTCTTTGCACTGTTTCCCGTGTTCTTATTATATTTAATTTCACTGAAAGAGAAGATTTGCTAAGCTTGCTAGATTATGCCTCGTAAATAATATTTCATCCATTTAGTATCGAGCTCTGTGTTTGTGTGTGCGTGTGTGTGTGTGTGTGTGTGTGTGCAGCACAACGTTACAAATACATCAATTTCTTGAAATTTCATAAAATCGTAAAATCTAAGTGGGAAATATAGCAACGAAAAGTATTTCATTCGCACGGAAATTTCTATATTTACGGATGTCTTTATGGATCGATAATAAACATTCCAGATTTTAATATCTTAGATGGTATGAAAAAGATACATGGTATTGTTCCTTTCTGAAAATATATAACATGTTATTTGTTAACTGCTGAATATAATTTCATGATATTTTCTGAGCCTCTTACGTATAATGTTTAATGTAGCTGAAGTTCGCTAAGAACTAATGTATTTCGAAGATAAGGAGAAAGGAACTTTGCAAGTAGTCGTATCTAAGCGATGTTTCACCTTATCCAAACTGAAATCTACAAATGCTTGAGCGATAAATGTATTTGTTTCTGATTTTGTTCCACAGATAAATGTTACTTAACTATTTTTGGATTCGCCGTTCGATTATTACTTATCATTCCGTAAATAATATAAAACATGCCAATGGTGATACTAATAATTCAATCGTAATTTAATTAATTATAATCAAATACTGGAACCCATAAATCTAAAGGAACTTTTCAATTTATCAATGATGAATATACAAAAGTAACTTTTACAAGTCTTTACATATTTAATTTTCTTCATTAATATGACTATGGCATATCCAAAAAATACAGCAAATATAATTGAATATTTTAATTAAGACGATTCACGGATATTGAAGATTGAACAACGAAAGCGTTTCAGTGAACCAACTTTAAACGTTCCTCTTTAATTCTCTTTAATTATGTTTAACTTTCAGCTAGAACCAGTATTTCCTCGAACTTAGCATTTTATTATTCAACAGAAATTCCTAACATAATTCAAAACAGATAATTGCTCGATCCCGTCAAACGCCGAACGAAACAATATCAAGTATAAAACTGTCCAAATTCCTAAACAAACTCTAGTCAAAAGTGAAAAATCGCATGTTCTACGCCACATATACTCGATTAAACGTTGAGCACGTGTAGCAACAGTTCTTAGAAAAACTTCGCGAAATGCAGAAAAAACTTTTATTACAAATTAAAAAATCCCGTAAACACGCGCAAGTCGGGGAAGCAATTTCTTCGAGAGGGTGGTTCTCCGTCGTCAGAGCGGAAAGAATCTTTCCGTATGATCCGGGTAAGAGGCAGTAAAACAATAGCATCGAGATACTGTCGGCTGGAATGTAGCAAAAAACCTCGATGAAAGAATACGAAGTAATCGACGCAAGACCGGCTGACGGAACTGTTTGATTCGCGCTTGGGATGCGCATTCTTGTGATTCTTCAACGAAGGACGGCAAACTCTATTCCTCGACGTTTTTCTCTATCCGAGAACCGAGGCCCATCCGGATTACGGAACACGAATCTGATGGGGTGGTTTGAGGAAAATCGAAGTCAAAGCTGTGAAGAGAGAGAGAGAGAGAGAGAGAGAGAGAGAGAATCCGTTATAGTGGAACGAACGTACACTCCACACGCCGCCGATTTATTCGAAAATCCGTGGAAAGTGGCACGTTTCACCCGTTGTGAGGCGCATCTATCCCAAACCCTTCCTCGCGTCCCAGCATGCCTGTCTTCCGTGTTCTCGCACCTTCTTTTCCCTCCGCCCTCGTGTTCCTTCACAAGTAGAGTTCGCTATCTGGCTTCCTTGGGCGCCTAACGCGTTCCTAACCCTCCTCCACTCCTGAGACTCAAACCTTAGACCGGTTTAGGTATTCCCGTAGTAAGCTTGCCGTAGCCTCGGAGCCAGTTTAGCGTCCTCTCTCGCGCCCCTATCTGATTTCAATGTGGTTCGGTTACGTGCTTCAAATCAAAAACACGAACGTTATTTCTCTACGTGGTCTCCACTTTTCTCGTTGCTCCCTCCCTTTCTTACACTGCACAACCCGGCTCCTGAACCGTATACCGGTTTCCCTTCTCGCGATCGTTCCTTGTCACCCCAACAACCAGCGAGTTTTCGCCTCTCTGTATCCCAGTGTCGTCGACGTTTCTCCCCGCTTTTCGCGCACCTATATCCCTGGACTCGTTCTCACCCACACAGGCAACACCTTATAAACTTTTATTTTCGAGCACAGCTCGACGAAGAGAATCGCGAGGCAGAGGAAAGTAAGAGAGAGAAAGAGAGAGAGAGAGAGAGAGAGAGAGAGAGGAAGGGTACAAGATGGAGGAGAAGAAGGAAGAGGTGAAAGTGGGGGTTAGATGGAAGGAAGGAGGACGAAACGATTCGAGCGGGAAGGAGCGTATGTTCTGTCAAGCTGTCGCTGAGAGGGAGTTCGCCTGCCAACTTATGGGACACGTACAATGCGAGCCAAGAATATTGCAGCTCCTGTCGTCCTTTTTACCCCTTTCCGCCCACTTTTCCTTCATCCAGCCGCGTCTCGTATCCGCGGCTCGTATCTCTTCCTCTCTCTCTCTCTCTCTCTGTCGCTCTTTCTCGTGGTGCAAAGTGTCGCGTTCGAAAGGACTGCTCCCTCGTCGGATATTGAAATGTATTTAGCAAAAAAGAAGCGCATAAGTACTTGACACGGACAACCGTTTTGTAGGCGGTCCTCGCCTAGCCAGCCCCGGTTAACTTGCCGTGTGCCGAACTGTCTGCCACCGGTGCTTATAATGTTGAGAAACGTATGACGGCTGGCGGTACAGATTGAAAGCAGATGAAAATGTAAGCGGCTGGCGTCTTTCGATTTCGACACGATTCTCCAACGTGTACCGGCCGCCCCGTGCGTGAATTTCAAATCAGTCGCGAGTCGTACGCGTTTGTAGAATATGCGATATTGTCTGTTCATGGGGCAAGTAGAAAACAAAAGATACTGTGAAGATTTTAACGATGATTTTTTAACACATGTTGCACAGACAAATACCTATTTTTATGCTACTTTTACGCGAGAAAGACAGTCGTTAGACAAATCTGTTTGTTACAAATGAAATATAAAAGCACAAGTGTTCCTTCAAAATCAAAAAGTTGTAGTAAATTACGTACGCTAGTGAAAAAGACACTTCTGGTCACTTAAATAATCATTTTTCAAAGCTGCTTCTCAGTGAAAACTGTACATTTATACGAGAAATATCGCTTCTCTCGTTTGCATTAAATAAATCATTTTTAAGCCCTCACACTTATTGTTAGTCGCTATGAATATTGTGGTATGAAACGCAATGTTCTATTCATCATTTTGCTCGTACTTCTTCCAGACTGTTTGCAGCATTCGAAGTAGTCAAGAAATGGAAATCATCGTACGGTTCCTGTAAACGGTATCTCAATATCCGCGATAAATGCGAAATAATATGTCGCATCCGAACATGTAGATCATAGATTATCGGGGAAATAGAGATACGATCGGGAGAAGTAAAAAATACGAGCGGAACCATACTGTATCTTTACGCATATGTATGTATGTATATATAGTATCTCATGACGACTGAAATTAATAATCCAATAGTGATTTTATATAAAAAAATCGAATGGAACAGCGTGGAATAAAATATCGTCACGAAGACTTATGGCGTATGGAAATCGATTTGAAACAGTCGAGAAATACGTAAGCATCGCGTAAAATCTTTTTCGGGCGCTATGATTATTGCTTGGCATAAAAATTGTTAGCGAAATATGGGAAAATATAAAATGTTATGTGAAACAATAGAATATTGTTCGAATCGTATTATTTTATAAGATTCTGTTGAGTTTATATGTGTGGTCAGTGAGGAATATGTTCAGAGATATAGCTATAATTCACTTAATAATACGGTTTCATTTAACGCAATAGTAATTTATTTATGATTCTACAAAATAATTTTACACTAACGTATACGATATGTATAAAAAATTTTTCCACGTGTTTACTCATTAAAAAGGTAGCATCGTATACATATTTAAAGCAGTAGAAGCGTTACCCATTTTAATTATGAAAATAGCGTGTGTATGATTGTTATTTATTACTAACGTAATTTATTACACTACGTTTACAATACTAAGATCATATACTATATTTTGTCATAATCTTCAAAAATAGTAATCAACAATAAATTGCTAAGAAGTTCATTCAATTACACCACAATATTATATCTGATCGAGTTCGTTTGTCAAAAGCAGAAAAATACTTTTATTGCGTATTTTAAATCCATCTTCCACAGATGGTTGGTCTTTTGTCGATCGGATGATCCGCTGCCAAACACCCTATAAATCTTTGAATCCCTGTATCGTATCAGTGAAACGGAGGGTATCTTGTAGAATGCAGATGTTCCGTGCAAAGAATCGGTGGCTAGGTTTCCATCGTTAACTCCGGTCCCCACGAGTTGAGCCGCGTGTTGTCATCGCCGACGTGCGGATATAAAAAGCGGCTCGACGACAGCACTCCGTGACAAACGATCGCATTGTGAACGCCCGACTTCTTTCCTCCACCGCATAAATCCTTGTACGAGGTGCAGATTCATCTCGACTTCAGCGCCTTAATAACAGATTCGAATATCAGATTATATATGTAATTGTTGCTAATTATCTGTTACCTTGTTTTAGTAATATAATATAATTTACATATAATTTCAATTTACAGTCTACTGATTCCATAAAAAGCTACTAAATACTGCTTCTAATTATTTGTTTGCTATACGATAAAATGTTTCTGTACCGATTCAACGAAAGGAAACTATTATTCATCGTCATTAATTCCTAACTAATGTGCACATTTCAGTAATGTTCTTACAGTAGAACTCCGTTTATATGAACCTGCCGTGGGACAAGTCGATGGTTCCTATACTCAGGTCGTTTTTATAATAGGAGTCCACCTATGTCTGCCCATTACCTATGATTTTTCGTTCAGTTAACAGAAGTTCGTGTTCATATAAGGGAATTCCACGAAACATTTGCTCTTAAATACTGTTATATAAAAATACTATTAAACTTAAATACTATTATATAAAACAGTAATGTCGCAGATTCGTATCAGTTGCGAAGCGTGAGAGCGAGCATCGCATCACACCTGATCCTACTGTTTATTGTTAGACGTTCATACAAGTAGAACGACGTTCGGATAATAAGAGCTCAAGTAGCCAAGCACTACTAAAATTTCGTTCGCATAATTGGAGTTCATAGAAACGAAGTTCCATTGTATATCTTTACTATATCACGAAATTGCGGATTTATACTTCATACTTTGGATATTTTATGTATTTTTTTCGGCCTAATTATCAGAAATCGACAGAAGGATCCGCATACTCACGTTAATGTACGTATACAGGTATCCTAGCAAAAGGGTTAAGGAAGAGCCAAGCGGTTCAGAATGGCCACTGGCCGGTGGTTCGCCTTGACCGCCGCTTTTCGTAATCCAATGGCTTACATTTGTTTCGGGCGTAACACGGCCGGTGAATCTGTGCACGATTTAGTTCCCTCCGGAAAACAAATTCCATCACAGACCGCCGGTGCAGCAAGTCGAATGAATAAACGGCTATAGAAATCGCAGCTCCCTGCCAGGCGAAGGGAGAATATCTCCGGCTGAGTTTTTTCTTGCTCCTTTTAATCCAAAGATTTAAATCTCAGTAGCCGAAAAAGCGCCGGGGCGTTGCATTTTGAACCAAGGTCCATTGTAAGCTTCTCGTTGGATCTCGGAGATTCACCGGGCTGAATGATGTACAGCAGTGCGTGATTTAAATACATGCTACGTAACGAGAATTATGCGAGTCTCGAGAGGAAATCTCACCCGTTCTTATTGTTCACATTCGTAGAAGCTACCTCAGA
This sequence comes from Bombus confusus, assembly GCA_014737475.1. Lineage (NCBI taxonomy): Eukaryota > Metazoa > Arthropoda > Insecta > Hymenoptera > Apidae > Bombus > Bombus confusus. The sequence goes on from JACXIV010000144.1 coordinate 1,772,310, forward strand.
GGTGAGAAAGCTTTCGTGTACGCTGCTGGCCGAGAAAATGAAAATGAAGTAACGTGTATGTACATTGATGTATTTTTGGAGGAAATTAAATTCTATTAAATATAGATTGTTGTAACGTACGATGACGCAACAAGTAGGAAGTTATTAATAATCCGACCATTTAGCATTGGAGGAATTTCTTAATTTACGATTCAACCCTATTGTCCTTCCCCGCTTATTTTTCACGCTTGTATCCTTAAACGATATCTTTCCTTCAAGTTTCGAAATGAAAAGTATAACGTACACAAAATGTAATGAAATTTACAAATATACAAATTATTTTAAATATACAAATTTATACACAAATACAAAATATATCTCGAATAACACAAACGAAATATTCATACGCTATTCGTACTTTAGTAATATCTACTAAAATGCAATATTTACTAAAATATAATTTTCATTTGGATCATATAAAACGGGAGCAGAGAACAGCAGGGTTAAAAGAACATTTTTGGATAAAAGCAATTGTTTGTGTATTGCTTGATACTGAAAAAGAGATTAAAATAATTCTGAAATTTGCCAGAGAAGTATTTGGCATTTAATTTAGTTTAATAACGATAAATACGTAAATTTCTATAAAAGAGAGAAGAACCTGTGGTTGCTCAAATAACAGAATATTTCGGCTTTAATTTCATAGTAGCTCTAGAATTAATAGTTATATCATTCATACAAGCGAACGTGTCTCTTAATACATAATACTCATGGAAATATGAAATGTTAAAATGCGTACATATAACTTTAACAGCTTTTACTTTTAGTTGCAAATGAAAATTTAAATACATATGGTTAGAATAGGTTAATTTAAACTAGAACGCTTTAATTATGTCCGCTCTAAAATACATGAATTTATCTCAATATGTACTCTCATAAGACTCTTACTACAGTAGCTTAACCCCTTATGTGATCAGACCGTGCGCTAGCCACTGTTAATCATGACGCACGCACATTCAACAGTGATAGCTCGATTATATCACGTTGACGTATTCGCGTTCCATAGAGAATGAGAATGACAAAATAACTGAAAGGGGGGGAAAAAATCGTCATGTTAAATTTTACATGATATTCTTTATATTGAGATGTAGCTGTAAATGTAGAAATACGTAAATTACAGTATGATAACTCTGAATTTAATTTTACTAATTTCTTGCAATAAAAAATGATTATTTACTCCTCATTGTTGCATGTTTCGCTCTAAAGTGGACCAGATAATTTATTTTAAAAAAGAAATAGACACTTGCAGAAATATTTAACATTTCTAGAAATATTAATCACATAATTATTAATCACATTACAAATAATAGTAATAAGTTCGTTTCTCCGCTTGCTTATTAATTACAAATTATTGTCAACGATACATTATGATAATCAAATATAAAATGATATCTAAATTATTTCTGTTTCTAGGTATATGTATATCTTACCGTATTAAGCAATGAAATTTAATCGTTTGATTGCATTTATCAAAACAACAGTATATTCCTATTCCAATCTTGTTAAGATATTTACGACTTTCTCATACAGAATAACGTAAACAATTGATCAAAAAGAATTCGTTTTCTTAAAGTTACTTCCAGCTGATACTATTTCATCTTCCGTTTCTTTATTGTCATTCAATGAAATCAAATTTTAGTATATAATGTGTGCGAGATATCATATGGTTTGCGTCCATGGAAACGCCGATCTACTTTTCCGAATTACTCAATAGCTAGAGAAACGCAGTTAGAAATATGTTGTTGCCGTAAGCAAGCAATTACCAATGCCAGGGAAGAAAGTACATTTCGATCAGGCTATATTACATCGTGGGTATTGGTGTCTCTCAATAGAGAAGTGCGCTAGGGGATTCTGCAGAGTAAACTCGATTGTATCTTGTTTGTACGCGTACCACACTCAAGATCGAAAGCCCGATGAGATTATCGTGCCTATTATCCGGTTGCAATCATTCTTAAAATAGGGTGAATCGTAGACAACTTTCGATTCTAAGCACGTATACATCGCGAAAACAAGGAAGTGAACAAGAGAAATTTTAAAGAATGAATTTCGACTTAAAACAACATATTTATTTGCGTACGTATACAGAAGTTTAGAAAATATTAAAAAATTAGTTTTTCCAGCGAAGTAAAAATAGTTAGGGAGTAATCAATCAACATAGAAATTGAAAACAACGTGTATTTGAAATAAGATGTAAGTTTGTATCTGGCAATAATTTAAGTGCACGTAGATAGTGATAATTTAAGTATTAAATGTAGCTAATTAACTTTTGCACAAAATATCTGGTCTAACATATAATCTGTATGATTCATTTGACAAATTCTGAAAAGGATAAATTATTTGAATTTGTTCAAATAATTTATATTCTCTATTCCATTGTTTTTAATGTTGTATTAAAACAATATATTTCAAAAAAAAAGAAGATTACATTTATAAGTTAATTTGCAATATTTTGATCTATTTAAATCAACTCCAACATATTTCAGGACGTATTATGATTATCTACAGTTGATTATCTCATGATAAATGACGAGAATGTAACAACATAGAATATTTTAATATGCATTTATTGAAAAAGATGGACACTAATGAAAGATATTCTGTAATAATTTTCTGCATATGGATACGATAATGGCAAATGGCAGCTTTCCAGTGTAGCAAAAATGATTGAAATAGTGAAAACATCCATTGATCTGTTGGTACATGCATTAAACATTACTAAAACTTGTAAATATTTTTCCAAACATAACTATGAAATTATAATAACTCCAATTATATGACAATGCACAATTTATATCACACTGTAATAGAGCATCTTCCAAAATACTACATATTGCTATATTTGTCAATTATTAGTTTTACAAAAATAAAAAGCCGAATCTCTTTTTGTCCAAACAAATAAATTTTAATTTTTTTGTACGAAATTAGCTATTTGCACCTATTTTTTCAAATAAGGTTGATAGGGTACAAACATCTGATAATTTGAATAAAATTTTACAAAAGGCTAAATATAAAAAGGAGATGCAGGTATCGAATCCAAGTTTTTCTCATTAAAGGTTTTTTGGGTTCTCCATCCGTGTATCCAGGTCGAACGTGTATTCGATGTACTTTGATGGATTGAATGAAAATTGATTAGAAAAAGATAAAAAATGTTGCTGTCGTTTGTTATCCAATATATCTCTGTATCATTTAATTTTCTCGCAAAAACGAAATAACCGACTAATATTTTACCCAGCTATTTAATTTCGTTGTATTTTTGTATTTCTTTCTTTTTGTACTTTTTACTAATTTTTTTTTTTTTTTTGCCGTGGGTTTTTATAAAACTATTTTATAAAGAAAAAGAAATATAAACATTTCGCTACAATGGGGGAATAACATGTTTTTTATTTCGCTATTAATCGTTATCAAATTGAAAAGAAATTAGTGGCGAATTTAGTTCACAACAAATTCTATTTTTCAACGATTTATTATTGACACAGTATAAAAGAGAGCTTAAATTAAATCTTCTTAAATCTTATCATGTTATTTTACAAATCATAATTACAATGTTTAATAATTTATTATTTACCATTTGTGGAATCACAATGCACGCAATATATCTGTTTCAAAAACAAAATTTTTCCAGATCGTCAGATATTTTTCCTTCTCTACCTTGCTATCGTTTTAATAGTAGAATTAATTGAATTAGTTAATTACGATGCTCTTCTAGCAATCATATAAACTATATTAATTGGCAAAGTAACATGTACACCACTATAGAACCATGGAAAATATTAAGTATACATATGAACAAGTAAGTTACGCATACATGCATATATCCAACTATGTAAATAAATTACTGGAGTTATGCGACAAATCAATCGATATTAGAATTCCTGAAATAATTTATAATTCTGCAAATATGTTGAATTTTACATATTGCCAAACATTCCATATTATTGATGTATCATATTAAATTAGTCCAGTATACTATGCAGTCAGTCATATCACAGAGTTAGTTTCTCTTTATAAAAGAAGTAAGAGTTAAAATTGAATGAAGTTAAACCATTATATTAATTGTATATATATAAAGAGAGTAGCGGTATTTTATATATATATTTCATTGATATATATATATATATTTCATTTATTATTTTGTCATTTTATATATATATAGATAAATATATTTTATATATATATAAAAATATATAAATAGAATGAGTATAGAGTTTGGTTATTCTATACTAAAAAACAGAATCATAAACCGTCGGACTAATATTCCAAGTACGTGGAGCGCAACTACTGTATTCCTGCTGACATCTTTGACAGAATTCCGTCGAATCGGTAAAAACAGTATCTGCAACCCTCGGTTGTTTATTTTAATGTCGTCTCTTTGCAAACAGGTTTCAGGTATCTCTTATCGAAGACCAAAATTCTGCCGATATTGCAGGGACCTTGTTCGCCTTCCCTGTAACACCGACGAGTATGCCCGTAAAATGGCCATAAAATCTCGTTCTTAGAACATTTCATAGCATGCTGTAGGTATTCTGCTTGGTCGGGAAAGTAGATGGAGTCCAGATTCAGTCTATTCAAGTTCATACCGTTTGCAGGAAAGGCAAGAACGCAGGAAATCCAGAAACTTAGAACTACGATCGCTTGCAGCAAACGCATCCTTAATTAACAATTAACAAGCTATACAATCGTGCACTTCTTTGGATCCTGAAAAAATAAGAGGTGACTAAGATATTTTTCTGACGTGTCAAAGATATACATTGTTCGCCATAAATATCAAGATATTCAGCCCTAACAATTTATTCGACAAATTTCACTTTATTTTATATTCTGCATCATAAAACACAAATGACGCGGATGGAATAAAAGATTCGTAATAAAACAATTAGAAAATGAAAGCAATAAAAAACATTCAGTCTCTGTTAAATTACTATGGAAATTAATCATTATTGCATTGATACTATTGAAATAAAGTAATAGATGGACAGAAGATTATGTTTGTGTATTTAAGTGTTGTAATTTCGTTCTGCCAAGAGCTACTAACTAAAATTCCAGCTTCAAAGGACGTAATTATTTTTAACGTAAAGGTTACGATCCTTTTTTAGGCAATCAAGGTAGTCTTCGCTCATAGCGCTCTGAATAATTAGTTGTTTAACCTTCTCCTCTTAACGTTGAGTTCGTAGCCAATTAATTCAATATTTCACTTCTTATAAATAAGCCGAGAATATCACATTATAATTTTGATTGATGTAATTTCTTTCGGTTGGTTCGAGATTAATATTCTTTCGACGAGAAGTTTTATAATACATCTGACGTCATACTCGTTTTCGCTTAAGCGGATGTGTTTTCTTCTACATCGCACGATTTCGTATTCGTGTGACAATAATTTATACATTTCCAACGCCGGTTCAGAAATTTTTATCAAATACCAATGCTTCTATTTCATAGCTAAATAATATATAATATAATAATAAATAATATAATAAATATATTAAATGCAAAATATATAATAACTAATAACGATTTTTATGAAATACTAAAATAAATTGTTAATTTAAATGTAAAATCAGGTATTAATTTATCGACAGAGAAGCAGCGTGAAAGTTGAACTTTTGCATATATTAACATATTACAGTTGCATTTAGCAAAATTACAGGAGCCGTAATTGCTCGCAAAAGTTATACATGTTTATGCATCGAACGCGATGTAACTCATTTTCAGGCAACAGCTATTTTTACCATCCGCAAGAACAATTTCATCTCGTCAATATCGAAGTGCGTGTTAACGAAACTATTAAACGTGTCTAAACGTAGTGGAAGATATCATTTTCGAGAAATTTTGGTTAGACGTAAAAATTTCACAGATATAAATTTGAATCAATCGTAAAAGAAATATTTCACGACTGCATTTAGGAAAGTTATAAAAGAATAATCGCAAAAATTTTAGCGTATCGAAATAAGCATTCTCAAAGCGACTCATTTTCGAATAATAGCTGTTTTTACAATCCACAGACGCAGAACTCACATCGCCAGCTTTAATAATCGCTATTGAAACCTAAAATGCGATTAAAAATTTAATCTTCTGGAAATTACGATTGCTCGTAGCAATTTGTAAAATATAAGTATGAATTAATCCTGAAAGAAATCGTTCAACAAATTTATGAATATTGCGTGAGTTTTGCGAGCGATTGCTTGTCGTTTAAGAAATAATTAAAAATTGATTTGCGCAATACGCTATGAAGCTACTTTAATTATGCATCGTTGTGTATCGCGGTCGTGTTTTCGGCTTCGCAAATAGTAGTACACGCGGCATTGTTGTTACAATTTGCGATCATGGTTTTCATTCGAGCCGAAATTAAATTTTCAATCGACTTCCACTCTCGACTGATAAATTTTATTATTCAATTTTAAAGTAAGCGTTTTATCAGGCTTCGCAATGTCACCGAATAAACGTTACGTATTTATATTGTTTCTGCCGTTGATATTACGTGGAATAAATTTCATGGAATATTCATATCTTTGAATAATACGAAAATAAAATTGATGCTAATCATTAAATTTCCCGGATTAATTTCCGAGAACGACGCTTTTACGTATTTCACAATTTATGAATCGTCAAACACGTATTTTCCTTCAAAATTACGCTTTTTAAAACTTATTTCCAATGAATTATTCTATACCGTTATTATTCTAAAATCAAAACCAGTCTTAACGATGAAAACAATGAAGATATCATCCGGTAAAAATGATCAGAAATTCACATGAGAATAGCCACGCGCCAATAAATACGGAATTCTATACGCTTTCACGATCCTTACACAAATTCATTTCTCAAATTAGTTCTCGTTTTCCCATCATTGAAACACAAATTCTTGTTAGCGCGTCGACCGGGGATTTTCATACGGAAACGGGAACAACTTTGTTCGTTCGAACAGCTTCAAACGATACTAATGAACGTTTTACTAAAAACAAGCGGAGATCGCGTGTGCCATAATGACGGCAGCGGGCGACATTGTAATTCCTAAGGGTATTTATAATTTCACAGTTCGCTCGCCGCTCTCTCGATCTGCGACGCGCAAATCTAGACTTCGTGCTGTTTTGATGCAGTTTTACCGGAGTCGCGACATTACGATCGCTCTTCAGCTTACACCGAGCACTCATTATTGAACGAAAGTGAAAACTATAATTCAAAGTTGTTTCCAATTTTCTAAAGTTCCATCCTATCATTATACGCGATACATCGTACAATACTAAAACTTAGAAAGCAAATAGAAAGAAAAATATTCTATCACGTTTTCTTAAATGTTTAATTGCGCTTATCTTATCTATCGAGTGTTGATAACGATGAAATAATGTTGGGAAGTATCGCAACGTATAAAATATTCACCGAACATCAACATATGGAAAGAATTTTTCGTCTATTGAGATAAACATATAGGTGCTTCTATTTTTCATCACAGTAGACTTATTAACGAAATTGCCGCTAATTTGGCACACGCAAACTCCGCATCAAGATTCAGAGTGTCCAATATCATCGTCGAAGAGTGTGTTTAATCTGAATTTTATGAGTTCTCCGCAAGTGTACGTTGTTCATTTCTATGGAATTATATTTATCTGTTTTGTTAATTACATTTATTTATTTGGTAGAAAATCTGTGTGCAATACAACGTCTAATATGCAAGTTGCAATTTGCTGATATCGTTGGTTAGTAAATTATTACGTAACAGTGATTCAACAAATTACAAATTGTAGATTTATAATCGTACGTGAAATAGGATAATCAGCTGATTTATAATTCATAAAACGTACTTCTAAAGTTTCGTATATTTTATTACTAAACTTCCTACTGTTACGCAAGAGTATATATTTCTATAATTTGCAACTCTGTTGGCTAGTAAAATTCCATTGATAATCGGTACAATTGTATCGAATCCTGGTAACAAGTTTTAAGAGATAGAAAATATCTACAAACACCTAAAGCGTATGAGATTCCAATATAAATTACCCCATAACACAGTGTTTTATTATAGAGTGTAAACGTATCTTAATTTTCGCGACACGAATAGCCATAGAATAGCGGAAGATTTAATCCCTGTTGCTATAACAGAGTTTACTTCGAGCGTGGAGCTTCTATACTTTTACAGTTCGTCATAAAAATTTATGCTGCACGGTCGAGGGTGCAGTTTCCTGTTAAACTCAGATTTCGCTGCGGTCTTGTTTTTTTTTTTTTTTTTTTTTTTAACCGCGGTCACCGACGAACGCACGAGAACAAAGCATATCATTTTTATCGCGAATACGAGACAGAAGAGAATACGAAGCTTCGAATCGACGAATCAACCGCGAATCTCGAACACCATTACACCGTGCACGGCATTGTTCTGAATGGTAAATTAAATCCAAACTTCCCACCGGACAAATAATCCCTTGCCACCAAGAAAATTTCACGAATCGCGACGATAACAGAGGCAAACACGCTCTTCCTATCGGCGCGGTGATTTCCCAAAATTCCGCGTAATCTCGCTCCCCCTTTTCATTCTCTTCATCGCAACTTTATCGCGATCAAGAAGTTTCTCTGTTTGTACGAAAGATCAAGGAACATTTACACATCGCTTATATAGAATGTAAAGAACTGATACGATGCCTTATGTAGACTATAATCTGGTGTACTAAATGTTGAAAATAATGCAGGAGTTTAAATAGAATATAAAAAACAATTTCTTTTTTGGTGGAAAAAGATAATGAAAGGTAATTCGGTAGGTTGATCTTCTTCGACGCCGTCATAAAGGTAGAACGCGCTGGATCGAACGAAAGTAGATAAGGACGTTGTTCGTCGGACAAATATCTATATTCAGATGCTGATATCATGAGTACATCAATGCACCATATCGGACATTACGTACGTTCTAGGAGAAACTAGATAGGTAGATAGGTACCATAAGTTAGTATAATAGAATAGCATACTATTAAGGACAGCTGAACTACCTCAGTTATATTTTCAACGGAGAAGTTACATCGTGCTACTGGCGAGAATAATGATAAATTCTGACAAAGTGAAAACAAATTACAAAGTTACAAACATTAAACATTGAACTAAGTTTAGATCGAATATGTGGAATACGTTAGGGATTGAGCTTGGTGTTGCTAGAGCTAGGTAGGCAGATTCAGTAGGTTAGGTCTGGGATTAGACGCGGGTTAGTTAGAAGAGCTTGGGTTAAACTTAACTAGATAAGTTAGGTTCAGTCGAAATGGTTTAAGTAGATTGAACGTGTTAAACGTTTGGACAGATGGAATACCTTGGACGAGTTGAATGATTGATAAATGGATTGTACTGAAAGATTCTGATATAATTTAATAAAAGAATTTAGATAGAACCAGTTGAGTTATTAATTTCATACGTTCTCGCGGTAATCTGTCTTCTTTATATTTATAGCTTACCTGCTACGAAGTTGTAGCATAGTCGTTTTATACATGGCAAGAATACGTGTTTTTATCATAAATATAGGTTTCAACTTCGAGGAAACTTTTAACAGAGACGGAGTACGATATCTCTAGGAAAAATCTGAAATTCGTTCTATGAAACACAGAGTGGAAGCAGCGTGTAAATGGCTCGGCCAGGTGTAGGAGTGGCAATAATTTTAGGAGTAAGTTTTCAACTTTCCTGGACGATACAATGACAGACGCTTCCAAGAAGATAGAGTACTCCTGGGCTTTTACATTATCATTGTGCTGGTACGCTCGCTAACTCGCGATTTATTGCGTGTAGATAGCAATTAATTGTAACTCTAGCACGAAGACGGGAATTCGCTCGAGGACGATTCTTCTGGTCCTTTTTCGGCGGATTCCTCGCGATGAAAATCGCTGCGAAAGGTATTCGTTACAAACGCGTAACGGCTTTCGAAACAATTCGTTCTGCTTGTCACGCTGACTCGCGAATATTCGCTGTTGGAATCTATGCCTATCGTAACTTTTCAATACAACTTCACGGCGTGGTTATGCGAGGCAATGGAACCTTTTTAATGCGCGTTCACATTTCGTTAATAACGATACCTGAATTTTATTACGAGGTAGAATTTGCAACTGCGATATATATATATATGTAAAATAGAACTATTAGTCCTTGTACTTTCACTTTTCTTAAACTTGGTAATTGAGGAATATGTGCTAATTCGACATACAAACTGTCAATCTCTTGGATTACATTCGCTTTGTTTGAACGTCCTTTAAATTAGATGTTCGAAACGTTGACCAGACGCGTTAAGAGAACAAACGAACGAGTTCTATCCTTATGGGAAACTTGCCAAAATTCAAGGTCCATTTTCGCCTAAACTATAAGACCAAGTTCAACCACGTTTTAAAACACTCCGTATATAACGCGGAACATTCAAATATCAATAGACTTCCTTAACTCTCAGTTGTTTATTAAAATCCGATTTTAACTGCATTTCTCATTTTCAACTGAAAACGAGATAGTGATTATGTCGTGAAATAATGAAAAACACGCACATTCATTATCTTCTTTCACGTGTCACTTGGCGAATCTCATTGTATGGCGATGCGCGATTGCATAAATTTCCAATGTATCAGGATGTCCATAAATTACGCGGGAATCGAGAAATTAAAACTAACTTTGTGCAGGCTTGACGCTACGATAGCAACGGCTAACAATCAACCATCGTTGCTCACGGTAACAATAGAAAGTAACCCGATCTAAATTCACATAAGCCACGAATAATTCATCATGCTTGTTAGCGTATCAGTCCGTATTTTCCATCCAGTGTAACGCGAGTCGGCGTTGCATCGATCACGACGAGTTTCAAAGCATCACGAAACACTCTTTCGCGTCATATAAATGCGTTGCCATTCATGCGTTGCAATTAATGCTATCGACTGACATGCTGCAAGCCGCTTCTTTAGCAATAAAATTACTTTTCGCAGAAACTGCTGAATTACGTAAATGGTAATTCTCTCTGTAGATAAGTAGATATTCTAGAAACTCTTGTAAATAATTAGGTATAACGTATGTAAAACAAAATTAAGTGATCCATTTGATCAAATTTTTGATGAATTATCCGTTGATACGTGTAAAAAATGTAACAGCGTCGTTCTTTTAAATCGCACGTTTAGTTTTGTACGTAGTACGCATTAATTGAACAACTTTTTATTCCGTGTAGAAAGATATCAGAGGTTTTCATCGCGTTAAAATTATTTCTAAAACACCACTGATCTTGAATTACCACGTGTCCCTACAAAAATAGATTAACCACTTTCAAAATCCTCGAATGTCTAAAGATCAAAAGAACTGAAAACAGTCACAACCACATCGTCCGATGTCACGTAGAAGAAACAAACCACTAATTTTCTGACTATTCCGTATCCCTACGAAACTAGCAAAATCCGAGAAACTGCGAAGAATTCGCATAAAACTAGCAACAAGCACAAGTTTCATACACACACATCGAAAGGAAGATCATTAATTTTCTACATATCGAACTGATTCTCGCGCGTGTTTTAATAGAACTTCCAACGTCTGGGAAAATTCGACAGCTGCATAAAATAATCAAAGATCAAATTTTATCTAAAACCGCGTTTGCCGACGAAGAGGCTACTACGCTGAAGCGTGGTCTATTGGAACGCGGGACGTTTTACATAATTTAGATGAAACTTACACCCAGCACGGTCTCTCGCCGTGGCAACAAGATTAACGATTACTTTGCACTCACGTTTGCTCGTTTATTTTCCCCCCTGTTGGCGCACCAGTGCACGGCCGATCTTTTGTTCTCTGCCTGGCTACTTGTTCGTCGACTTTACAGCTGCGCGAGTAGCCTGTCTCGCTGCAAAACTTACGCTGTAGACTAAAGTAATTCGCCGGCACTAATAGAAATTTGATACCCGAAAGCGTACAACGTGTCCCAGCTCGCGCGTACGAATCGAGGTTCCAACGTAGACTGCGGAGGTCGCGTATCAAAAGTTAATCTACGCGAACGTACGTAAGGATCTGGCAGGCAAAGGAGGTGGAAAGCACATGAGGAAGAAGGTGGAGTGGCGTCGTCTGCCCGTAGGCATGTCATCAGTTCCCAGAATGGTGGGCGAGGGGCTGGGAATGACAAGGGGGAAGGGATTAATCCGAGGCAGCCGGTGATCACCTCAACCCGGAGAACTGGTCTGATCGTGAGAGGACTACAGTTTTCGAATAGCGTCCCGGCATCCTCTCCGGACCTCTCCGGGGAAATAAAAGAACGTATTTATGTCGGCACCGGGATAACGCTCACCGCTCGATAAATAGAATTTCTGACAACCACCGGAATTTATGCGATTAATCCCGGTGTTTAGGTTGGATAAACGAGGTGAGCATCGGTACCCAACTGATCGTTGTCCTCTGTCTATACCTTTATAGACAAGCGAGGTTTGGTTGGCTACGATTTAAAGGTGTTAGCAGCAGCGAGAAATCGATTAACAACTTTCGTTTCATTTAGCGTTTGGCGACGAAATTCAAGTTAAATGATGTACAAAGATGGAGGGGTGATAGGTGGGTTGCAGGAATTCGAAGGATGGAGTCGATCGAACGGTCGATTACATGTTTAAACGATCGTTTAGGAAGTATGTGGTAATTGAAGAACACAGGAGGAAGAGACGCGATAAGTTTGTCTTTGTTGGTTTTCTGATTTTGATGTTACTCTGTGAAGGGGCAGATTCCAATAGGAAATCAGTTGTTCAGAGGATAAGTTGATCAAATCTGTAAATTAAAAAGTACAGGAAAGTGATGATACTAAAAGTGTGAATCATGATTTTCTCCCGTGGTCCTTGATTATGATAAGTCTATAATTATGTTACTGCGTAATAAAAATAATCGCTTGTCATTTGATTTTCACAACTATCATTCGACAACTGTTCTGGTCTGTATATGTTATTTGTTTTGCGTGATGATATTTTACTATTTTTAATTTCTAAAAGTCACGTTTAAAGTTTCCAGTACAACAACATTTTGCTAGTTATTTAACATAAATTCGATGTATAATGTACGATTAGTACTACACCAATTTGCTATATGACTGTATCATTCCTCTTGAATGACTTCTCGGGTGACGTAGCGAATATCAAACATTGACGTCAAGAATAGTCGCATGGTAGTCGTGTCGGGGATTTCCAAGAATTACATCTCATTCTGCAAGCATGTTTCCTATTTTTTCTGCAAAATTGCTATTAGTATCACGGTCATAATCATAATAGCACCCTATTATTGTAATTGCGCAATTTAGGGAAATCACTAGATAACGTGAACAATATATTAAAGCATTGGATATAGATGAAAGAAATAAAAGTTTCCAATACAATTCCAAGTGCAGTTGCAACCATATAATGTTTGATAGTTAAACGTAGATTTAACACTTTTCATTACACTAAATACAGAATCAGAACAATCGAAGATTGCAATACATTGTAGTAAATTGATATTTTTAAAGATATTATTAATGACAGTAATTAAATATAATTTCAATATTATATATAATCAAAATTGTATATCTTTAACTTAATAATTTCTTAACTGTTATTTTTTTTTTTTTTTTCTTATTAGACAACGAATGTTGTGACGAATAAATGACAAACCTTGTTGTTCTACGTCATGTTTCGGAAGAAATTTAAATTCATATCTGTTGTAATGTTAATCTTTGAATAAAGAAGAAACTCTTCCTATGTATTATGTAAATGTCACGAGTAAGATGAGAATTGTAGTTCGTTGTCCTGCAATGTTCAAATGGTGCGTAATGCTATACTGTGACATAAATCGAGAAACTATGTACTCGATTGTCGCAAAAATTCACGAAAGAAACACACACCTTGGGAAGATGATTCATAGATTTATTCAAACTAGTTTAATGTATTCGTTCGCTTGAATTATGTAATGGTATTTCCGCGGTCACAAACGTAAATAGTACTTATATAGATTACAAGCGGAATTTTCTTACTTTCATTAATACTACTTACTGACATTAAAAAGAACATATATGTAAAACTTCTGCAGTTATAGATACTTATGTTGATTTGATCAGCTTCGATTCGATGTGCCTAAATCACAGTTGTTTATACACTTGTAAAAAATTTAAATCCGCCGAAATGCATATATAGCACAGAATGCATGTATTCCAAAATACATTGATTTAATTATTACATTATCTTCTTTATATGTTTTATCAAGAAGATTTAGAAGTTGAAAGAGACATTATTAGTTAAACCAATTGTAAGCGTATCTCTGATGAAAAAGGAATGAAAAAGGAAAGCTATACTTCAGTAGCAAGGATTCATCCTCTATTTAACAATTATGACACAATCAAATAATTTGCATTTTATGAATAATTTTAAATTCACATAAATAAATGCACCGCATCATATTTATCATACTTACGGATGTATGGATTGCAATAAGGAAAAATATTCGCACGAGGAAATACTGTCCGAGAGGAAAAAATGATTCATCTCTTTAAATATGCCCCGGTCTCGCTGTACTTTTTTTTACAGTCGATTCAATGCATTGGGTTTCTGAATAGCACAGAAGGTAAAAGAGTGGACCACAAAGAAAAATCTGGAATTCATCAATTGGCTGTCCGTAGCAAATGGAAAATTACTCTGTCGCTTATAGGTTTCCGTGGTCAAGTGGCTACAAAAGTTAAATAGAAACTGGTCACGTTGAAGACCAGGTTGAATTGCAGTTCAGAAAATTAAACGGATCTGGAATAATGCCTTTTTTATCGTGTTTGACATGCATCAAATCATTTCATTTTAAACGGCCTGTTCTGCGCCACCTGTAGTTAAGGGGAAAAGCAATCGGATTATTCCGAAATAACAGTACCTATATGTAGCTTTCGACCATTTAAATATTCTCAAAGCTTGAAACGTTCTGCAATTCTGTCATTAATTAGAAATTAATACTACAGATATGAAAAACGATTTCCTTTACTTTGATACATATTGGACCAGAAAATATTCTCTTTAAATTTCTATGAACACGTAGTGTTGCAAACTTTTTGGTCTATCATATTAAATCTAAAATAAAAATCGATAAAGGTGACAAAGATAGGAGCTGGTGAAAAAGATGGAGATAATTAAATCTAAGAAAAGATCATATTACAGAAACCAGTATATTCCATGATATTTATTTGTTCATATATTCTATGGTGTTAATGGTCGTTATATATGTTAATATTTTGTTAAGAGCCAACGCTTGGCGTGCTGTTTTAAGAAAATGTGAAGGAACATTATTACTTATTCTTTCATGCATTGGATTTAAAAAAATAAGTTTCCAAACAGGCACTAAAAGGAAAATCTCGTTGAAATATACGTACATACATATTTACTTAAGCAAGCATATTTGCTTAAGTCTTTCTGCACATACGATATTCCACGAGTAAAAGATTACTCAATTCACACCATGACGGGTTTTCACATTTTTCTTATTCTCGATTCAATAAGATTGCATTTAAAAATCAATACTTACTATGAACGTATGATGTAAGTAGAACATAGAAACAAATATCGATCCTATGTAGAAATCCGTAGTAAGCTGTCGATAATTGAGCTGTATTCCGTTTATGAACGTTCTGTAGCAATGCTCGCTGCGCTGTAATCAACACTCGATGCGGATCAAAAGTTAATCACCGTGAGATACTGCTCGTAAGCATTTAATCGTCGCGAATTCTGGCGTTGCAGTTCTCGCTGTAAGCGCGTTTTTAATTGCGATTTGATTACACTACCTGCAAAAATTGCTAACTGAATGCCTTGAAGCACAGTTTATTAAAAGCTGTGTCGATAGATAATATTTCTTGGAAATGTGATGGATCTAACAAGAGTAGAACTATTTAATGTTTAATCAGTCATATACTAAAATGAATATGATTGTGTTCTAAAAGGAAAAATTGCAGTGTTGCGATCAAATGTTTGAATCAGGAGTGATAAAAATCGAACAAACTACAATTCATGATGTTTATTCTCCAAATTATTGAATCATAACTCTACCTTTTTGTAAATTGAAAAATACACGTTATTTTTTATTATCTTCGTAATCTAAAGATAGCTAGAAATCCTGTTGCTCATCAACGTGAAAATCAGTTAACTGACCGATCGTTCATTAAACGTCTGACACACAATTTACATATCTACATATCTTTGAATACGTAGAATGTTGTTGACGCAAGATATTTATAGTTTTATGCCTATGTGACAAGAAGCTAAGTATATTTCAATGGAAAATAAAAGAGATATGAAAATGTAAACTCGAAGATATTCATAAAATTTTTATTAGATTTCAAGGACGAGTTCAACGTATTCTAAAAATTCGGCAAACTCGATATTTCGTTGTAATCATATCACCATAGACAGAAATTACGTTAATAAAGACAATCAAACGTGATTATCAATTTGATCGTACACTGACCCCTCCCGCCGAATTCTTATCACAGATATTTCAATCAATTTAATTAAATTTCATCTCGTTAAGAGTCGAATCACTCGATGGATACATATCGTATATTATTTCCCATTATGATTTGGATATTTGAAGTTCCCAGTTCTCGTGAACGATACGACTATCGCGTAAATAATACCCGGCCCCTTGGAATAAAATGAAACCGTCACTCCCCGGTAAGAAGATATTTTACCGAATTCGTTAATACCAGAAGTGTTTTTTATGGACATCATTTATCTTAATAATCCTTGAGCTTAAGGGCGCAATTAATCAGCCATTGAGGTCATGAATAATTCATTCGGTAGGAAAAGGAGACCCTCCCCGAAAATATTCCACCGTAACCGATCTTAATTCGTGCCATCCACCCACTGCCATTTAATTCAACCACTTTCATTGGCAGGCGTGAGCATTCTCCGTCGTTGCACTTCGTTCCGTTTAAGTTCAAATTGATAATAGTTCGGTTCACCGGTTACATTACGTGACTTCACCCTCTCACGAGGAAATAATCGGCAACTCGTTCACGCCAGGAAAAAGGAAGAGTCGTCGGAAATGTCGCTAGAAATATGTGGAAAGTGTTGAACGGACGGTAAAATAATACAGACAAATAAAACACGTACTAAACATCCATAAATATTTCGGGTAAATTCTGATATTTAATATCTTCTCTGATATTAATCGTTTATTTAATAAATATAATACGTTTATTTTCTGGGCCCACTTACGCAGTTGAACTAATATTATTAGCGTAATTTTACCAGTGCGAGGTACAAGTTATTAATATTAAGGAGATCCCTTCTATCGCAGTAACAAATGTTGATAAAGAAAATTAAATTTTGTATATCATCAGTCATTTCATTATGAAAGAGAAGTCTATAATCTACAATCTGTAAATTTACTAATATTATTAATTAATAAATTATCGTGCAAGAAGACTGTGTTATTTCTGGACTGTGATTTGTTTTGTCCGTTAAATATTATAATCTTCATTTTACTCTGGACTTGTCCTACGCTTTTGCGCATTATATTTATTCCGTACATTCTTACATTTTTAAATTCCTCATAAATGCATACACATACGTAGCGTGGTTATTTCAACCGCGTTACATGTGCATTATAACGTAAAATATTAAGTGAAGTAAAATTTACTGAAGTTCTGCGATAAATTTAACGAGTTTTCTAATATTTATGACACTATAATAAATATGGTTTCCCGTTTGTGTAAACAGGAAAATGCAATTAATACGATTTATTTCGATTATATACAATCCAATGGTATAAGATAAATATTATACATACAGTTTAGATTTTAATCTTTAGATGTTCCTAGTTTAATGAGAAGACGATCGAGCGTTTCTTGAAAATAATGAGATCTCGTAATGATATTCATATAATTATCGATTGTACATGTTTTAGGCGATTTGATATGAGAAAAATGAAATGAAGTTTTAATGAATTTATTCCAACATTGTAAGGGTATAAAAGGGAATGAGAGAGAAAGTAATTAAAATAGTGATTTATAAGCAGATTTGTAAACTCCGATTTATTAAGATTGCTGAAGTTATGAGAAAGTAGATTCTTGCAAAAGTAGTAAAAGTAAGAAATATTGTCCAATTTTCTAGTGTCGATTTTCTTCACCCTGAAATGTAGTACGTGGTTAGACATAAAGATTCTAAGGAATATATTTTCGCTTATATAAGAAAATATGGATATTAAAACATAAATACTACGGACGTAACAGAGGAACTATACATATAGTATAGTAAATATTCATATAGGAAACTTTCAAGATATTCCTAGAATTTCCTTGTATACATACCTTAAAAAACGAATCTAGTAAATCTCGATCTGAAAAAAAGTCTGGTGCAATTACAGTAATCATATCACATCCATTTAGCCTAATATCGTTTCCTTCAACTAACACTTTGAACACTTGAATCACAAATTGCACAATTTGCAATAATGATCGCTTACACGTTATCTCTGTTTTTTCTCACCGGATAAGATACAAGAGATTAATTCGAGCAAACAGTAAATTACTACATATTTAAGTAATATCGACAGCTTTTACAATTAATACGTAAATATGTCTCCAATTATAACAATTTATATTTACAAAATTGTTCTTAGCTACTAAATTTATACCTTCAATTAATGCGAAATTAAGAGACGTCAGTTCCACGAGTTTAGAGTGATTAGTGTGATAATTGCAGGAAACGACTCACCGCTAGTTGATTCACTGAGAAAAACGTGACGCGTACATCCCGCAATCCGTTCGCATCGATTAACCCAGTTCGCGCATAAGATGCTGATCTATCAGGATCACTTGATTTACCTTAGGTTAGTGATTTATGAAGGTGTTATCCAACGAGATTTTGGCCGGTACTTTAAAGCTGCACAGTGTGCTCGTCCCTTTACCCTTTGAAAACAGGCTGGCCCGTTTAGCCTGGTATTTTTCACTTACCTTATCCTTAGCAAAAACCGAGATTTAGAGAGCACCTGACCGAAGATGCATAGTGTATACTTTAAAATTCTGAATAGTTGTTCCACCGTCTTAGTAAAAGTGAAAAGTAAAATTATGCTCAGTCGCAGTGGAAAAGTTGTGAAAATTTCGAATCGTAAAACTACGTGAAACACGATTGTTGAAATTTCATTCAGTCACATTTTATCTTTAATGATTTTATAATGTGTTTTATCGCAAATAATATTTGCAATTTGGATCGATTAAAATTTTTTAACAACGTAGAACTACTCGGACATACCATAAAGTATCATATTTAAAGTATTATATATTTCGCATAATCAAATGTGATCAACGCTGTGTGTACTAGTAATATTTTTAACATAACGATATCAGCAAAATGTTCTAGACACGCAGAAATGCAGAAAATCTTGAGAATAAAGGTATAATTACTTTTTACATCGTTCATTCCAATTTCATGGTTAGTTTATTATGCCATCAAAGGATCAATTATGATCGGTAATTTATGTATTATTCATATCGTGCGCACAGCATTATGTTCTGATTATTAATCGCCACTTCTCCTAAATTATGTATCTATGAATAAACATTTACCAGGAATTTATTAGAAATTAGTCAATCTAGGAAACTAGCCACGATTCCTTGCTCATGGAAAGTACCTACTATAATAACCTTGATAACCTCGAAATTATTCATTTGCACGTCAATGCATGACGTGTTATATGAATCAACTAATTGGTTGGTCTTGGTAAAATAACATTTATATGGAAGTATAAATATACATAATATAGAATCGAAACTTTATTCCGACAAGTCCTTGACAGGCTCTTTCAACTAGTCACAACCAATTGTTAAAGCGTACCCAAACTGTATGTACGAATAATTTTAATTAAAATTGTACAATGCTGATAATATAATTATATACGTATAACGTCTTGACTCGAATGAAAATAAACGTTAATTTTATTAAAAGCACCTACATGGTCTTAGCAATCGCAAGAAACATTTAGTGTCTAAAGTACTGATTTTCGAGTCAACGTTACCTAAATGCTTTTCAATCATCTTTTCATTTACCATAAATCCTCACTTGTCTTAAATTCTCCTTTTTAATGCTCTATATAGAATAATAGCGATCGGATAAAATTTCTGGCACTTCCCTATAACGTCTTACATAAATGTTTCACCCTCATATTATAAACATAGATGCTTCTTCTCAGCATCTTTGGAACGGTGGTGCATATTCTCTCTGCAGGTTGCCTAATGTAAAATTAAAAAGTGCTGTATCACTGGCAGCGCGTTGCAACCTTGCACGCTTATCACCAGCGCGCTTCGAAGGCGGCAAGATTCATTAACATAATTAAAACGGTGGCGAAACGGAATGAAACGGAGGCGGCAATGCATATGAATAGTTTACGGCCTTATTATTAATGTTGATGCCATTAATCTATCCACATGGCGTGCCACGGGAATCGCAAGGTACGCGGCTTCTATTCGAAACGAGAATCACACCGCATACCTTGGCCTGAAATTAATTTCTACGCTATTTTCGTTGCTCTCGAATGACAGTTGACGTCTAAAGTAAATGATTAATTCTGAAATGCCGGTATCAAATTCGAATCTTGTTAATCAAATTCTGTTTGAACGTAATTTCACGTATATTACGTTTTGTTATATTAATTTACTTCGAAATTCGTGACAAGAAAAGAAGGAAAAATTGAAACTAGTGAATTGTTGTAAAATTAAAATTTCAATATAGTGTATGCATCGTTCGTTCCAGGAACTTTTGAGGAAAGTTCAAAGCTAGCACATTTTTGTACAACTGGCGTTTTATTAAGTGACGTTCGTCATTTCTTTCTGTAACTTTTCAACAATTTTTTACGTAGTTTGATAATTACATTTTTAAGAAAGATTTTTGTTCAAATACCTTTTGCATGTCTTTATGCCATTTCTTATCATTAATAAATGAAATATTATGTTTGATGAATGAAACACAAGACACGTTGTTTGCAGAATTAAAGTTATCATGTTTAATGACACGTTATTAAAATAATGAATTTTTCCTTTTACTTCATGAACTTAACGCGTAAAAGCTATATTTCTTCCAATTGAACATTTTATTACTTGACAGAAGTTCGTGTCAAGTAATCTTCTATTTTTAGCGAATACACAACAGAAATGCTACGATCTTTCCGAATAATCCAATATTTAAAAATCTATTCGTTTATAAATGACCTCGAAACATGTTCCTATATATATATATATATATATATATATATATATATATATATATATATAAAATTTTGTTCTTTAAATATATCAGGTAACTGTGAAGTTTGCGCAAAAATTAATCGCATCAATAGAACAGTTTCATACAAAGTAAGTAACGTATAGAATTATTAATACGAATAGTTCACGAAACTTTTTCTTGCTTTTTTCGAGACCAGCAATAGAGGACACTTTATGGTAGCAACGCATAGTTTCAGAAAAATATACGGTCTCTTCCTGTCTCTATAGCGCGTGTCTATGATGTCGATATTGGGTCCTGTTACGAAACGGCTGTTGTTTTCAATTCAAAAAACTTTTGGTATACAGGTTTCCGTATTCGTACTTTTTATCTGACAAACTATGTGCCATCTGCCGAAAAAATTTTCATTTGACATCGTATTCGAGTTACTCGCTCTCTTTTATGACGTTGCAAGGTGCGGACACGTTGCAAGATAACTATGCGTGTAATTAAACGCGAGATGTTCTCATATTTGTTAATTACCATAACTAAATATTATATAGGCAATTCTCTTATTATCAGGATTCTTTAAAAATATTATTTTCTATCGGTCTAAATCACATTGTTTTTAATTGTCTATTTTCTATTTCACTTTTAATATAAATTTCATATAATCATTATCTTTGACAAAAATTCAACAAGGATCGACAAAGAACTGAACATAAAGAAATGAGAATTCATTATCAATCCTATCTAGAGGGAAATGCAGAAATATAATATTCAAACGAAATATTTACTTCTTTTCCTTAAGCGAGTCACGTAAAGAAAAATTTACTCGTAGATTATTCGATTTTTCCTCTCCACGGCTGAAGATTCCTATAAACTGTATAAATGAAAAAATTTTCCAAAGAAGCCATTTCACTTGGAGAATGTCATCCAAAAAAAAAAAAGAAAAAAAAGAAAAAACGAGAAAAAGAACCATAGAACTGATTCCTTCAACTAAGAAAGCAGCAGCACATTTTCCTCTTCGATATCACGCAGATATTGAGAGAGAATGATAAAGCTCGTGGATAAACGAACCTCGTGGTTTCGTTTAATTTTCAAGCAGCTCCGGATAAATCTCTGCAGTAATAGCAGATAAGGACGTTTATGCTTTCGAGAATGAATTACAACTGGCATTTATTACGGAACATGCCGGGGTGTGTATTATGCATAGATGTGTACGCATATATGTATGTATGTCCTTATTAGCGTCTAGTACGGACCGCATAACTCGCTTGGCATCGATTATTACTTACGGCCCATAGTAAATTATCCGCAAAGCACCAACGCAGGAACTTCGAAAGACAATCTCGATAATTTCGCTGACTTATCGTTACTCCCGCGGACTCGCTCGACGTGTACACGCGTGCACCTATTTTGCATACGATGTCTCTCCACGGTTTGTCGATTAGCAACGAGTTATGGGATAATGTACACTTATGTCGCGTCTACACTCCCTCAATGTTGGATTGGAATTCAATTTGTGGATTATACTGTGAGCAAGAAGATAGCAACCGGTTGGTTATGGTCCTAGTCAGATTATTTTATCGCAATCAAACTCGATAAATCTTCATTAACGGTTAAACCCAGCTGTATAGCAGACGTGGGGGAGTAAAACACAAATACATAACCTCATGATCGGTGATTGGACAACGTTTAGAAAAGTAATCGCGATTCACGTTGGATTTAACAGCGATCGAAAGATGTTTCTCCACGGTTTGTCAATTGACGACGAATTACGAGATAATATTCACTTATATCGCTTCTACGCTTGACGTTGGATTAGAGTTCAATTTCTGGATCGTACTGTAAGTAAGGAGATAGTACTGGATGGTTACAACCCTAGACAGATTGTTTTATCTTAATTAAACTCGATAAATCTTCACTAACGGTTAAATCCAGCTACACAGCAGATCTGTGGAAGTAAAAGATGTACACGTAATTTTCTGATTGGTGATCCAACCGCATCTAGAAAAGTAAACGCGACACGAGTCACATTGGATAGATGATTAGAAGTCTAGTGGAAGTGGAAACAATGGGACGGAGCAAATTGCCTTTTGCTGACGAATAGAAAGCCGAGGTTTCTTAATGGCGGACAAAGTTGCTTGAGAGGAAACGTCGCACGATTTCGTTGAACGTCGACGCGTTCGTTAGGCTGGAATTTTGCGGCCACGCGGTTGATTGTGTTTAAGCAACGAACAGCGGCGAAGTGTTTCGTTCAAGTTCTATCATTTCGAGAGTTTTCCTGGAGTAATTTTGCGCACTGCCTCGAATCTCTGAATGTTGGATCGACCAACCGAGGATATGTTAATGAGTGTTTGATTTAAGAGATTGCAAGTTTTAATGCGAAGTACAGAATTGGACAGTGGAAAATTCAAATATAAAAATTATATTATATATTTGGTTATATTCAAATTTAGATTTATTTAGTTATGATTAAATGTAATGTTACTGTTATGAGCAGATATGTCTGTCTTTTCTTGCTTCTACACAGTAATGGGCATCTACGTCGATATCAGTATCTATATAAAAAGACTTTATTACGTTTTTCTGAATATAAGCAGTGACACGTTACTTATATGGAACACGCTACTGTATTATTGTCGCTTCGACTATAATATTATTTTGGGTCTATGTAAAATATTACTATATTTCAGAAATGCAAACCAATATTTGAGAAAATAAATCCACAGAGCCGTCTTAAAAAGTATATTGATTTTTCATCAAACGTATGTGAACCTTCTGAATGTAAAGAACTAAAAACGGTTTAAATAAATACACTTTCAATTTCCATCAAATTTTGTCAACCTGTCACCTGTTCTTAAAAAGCATCTTTGAATTTAACCCAACAGGTTCTTCCTATTTTTTATGTTATAACCATATTGTGTTAAAGCACCTACTTCCTTTTAGTTACAAGATAACATTAAAATAACAGAAGATCAGCAGAAATATACTATGTGTTTCGGTGTAATTTTGCTTCTAATGCCTCACGACAAGGGCATATACAAAGCGACTAGCGAAAACAAGTTCGTTGAAATTAGCCAGCAGGGAATATAGAGATCTGAATTCTTAACATAGTTCAATGAAAGAGGAAAAAGGAAAAATACCAGAAGCCTTTAATAAAACTACGCTACGAACGACCTTCGTTAACGCACTGCATTCTGGCTTGCAGCGTGCTCGAAATTCAGCAGCTCTCGGAATATAGTGGTGCGTCCGCGAAACGGCTCCTATCTGGTTGTACCAGGAGGAATATCACGGACGCTCGCGGTGGGAACCTAACGTGAATCGACGACTGCAGAATCGTTGACCTTTCTCGTCGTCTAATGACGTTCGTAACGACCGTCAGCTGGAAGTCAAGCAGATTGTTTACGTACGACAAAGACTTCGGAACGAACTGATGGTATACGTATACGTCGACGTCTCACCTGCCGCCTTGAAGCTTCGCCCAAGCGCAGAAATGAATACCACTTCGCGTTCTTAATGACGTGCTTTACTCGGTCTTCATTTGGTTAAGCGAAAAACACTCGCGAGACTCGCGACTCGTTCGTATATCCAAGGGAAAGGAAGGCCTGGCAGGAAGGCAACGGCTCGCCGACAGGAAAATTAGGACACCCGATATATAGATAGCGAACGTTCCGTTGGTTCGCTAGACCGATGTACATCCCCGTTCATAACTGTTAGGACACTTACAGGACGCCTACAGTGAATTACAGTGGCTCACGAAAGTATTTCAACGCTTACTTATTTTAGACACCGTAGAAGATTTTTCTGTATATATTATTGTATATATTGTATATATATATATATATATATATATATATATATATATATATGAATGTGTTGTATAAAACGTTTTGAAATTTCAATCAAAGCTGAAAACAATCAGAAAACGCGTAGAATACATGAGATATAAATATGTAGAAATTACAAGATATTCAGATCTACAATCATGGAATAAAAGGTAAATATCGAAACAATCTTAGTTAGGTGTAACGAATATAGATATAATTGACTCTCAACAGAAATGAAACTACTCATCAAAGAATAAGGAGCTCTTAAATCCACGTTCAAGAGATTGGCCATCCACATTTGTGTCTTAAAATATGTATAATATCCTAATTCTATTAAAATACAACCAACGGTGGCTCACGATAGTATTCCAACACTTACCATAAAATATATCGACTTGCGAAATATAAACGAATATACGAAAGTCGTTTACAATCTCATATATGTATTCCGACTATTCGCGCTGGACATGTAAAAAATATTTTGCACCGAAAGGATGAATGGTTTTCTGGACAATTTGAAGCAATTGTCACATCTTACATAAAAGTGGGAGATGTTCTAATACTTATGAACGATGGTGTACGATGACTAGAGAGAGGCTTTGGAGGCAGCAGGGAGGCGGCTGGGTGGTTGGTGGGTGGCGGATAGGCAGAGAGGGAAGAGACGAGGGTGAGGCGGCTTCTAGAGGCTAGAGAGTGTCGAGAGACCCGTTCTGGGAGTGTGGATGGTAGTAGGGACTCCCGAGTGAGCTGTTTGCAGTTCCTTCCACAAGCCTCCAGTTTGCATTAGTTTGCATACGTGAGTGAAAGTTTAAAGTTTAGTAATTTAAACAGCCGCGCGCTGTCCCTTTTCCGAAGAGCTTCCGTGGATATATGTGCATTCGCACATATATTACGTGCATTCTATATCGTGCCATACCACCGGCTATGCGCACCACAGCCATGGCCACGTACAGGTTACCGGCTCCCGTGTCTGGGAATATTCAACGGATGCAGTTAAGTATTCCTGCCGCTGGCCCGACTCAACCGTTCCTCCCCCTCTCTTCTCCTCTTGTCTAGCCCATCTCTTTTTTCATATTGGCACGTTCCATGAGAAAAAACAAACTGGCCCCGCATTTACTTCGCATTCCCGACGGGCTCCTTTTTTTCCTTCCCTGTGTATGTGGACCGGGTGCCCGCTGGCTGCACTATTTTTGAATATTGTTATCATATTTTCCAGATTTTTCAACGGTCCGGGAAATTGAGCGGAAAATTTCTACAGAGTTTCGAATAACGAAGAGTTTTTCGGCAAATCCTCGATACGCTCAAGTATTTTTACAGACGGTGTTAAAACTAAAATAGATTATAATGGGAATTGATTGAAATTAATAAATAAAAGTTATACGAACACATACGGCAGGGACGTTCGTTCGATTAAATGTTTAAGAATGGCGAAACGACGAATAATAACGAACGATTAAATTTAACGAGCTACTAACTAGTAATTAATTACTAAAACGTAACAGCGCGATTATGTTACGTACAAATTTGTCACAAACGCGAGATTCATTATACACATGTTGTTTATGCAGTATGATAGATATGAAGATTCATTTTGCTTGGTCCTTTCAATTCGAGTTCACACGGCAAATAATTATTGCCTAACTTATCAGTTAGTAAGCTTTCCATTAAAACGCGTGCGATATTTTGCGAATACATTTGAACGAACTGAAATAATTTTTCAGAGTGGATATTTTACACAGCATGAATAGACGGCAAACCGACAAATGGCTTGATCGTTTGTATCATTTATTGATCTTGTATTTTTTCAATATCATCGAGGGTATATTAACCTTTTTGGAGATCAATGTTTCTGATTTTGTAATATATCTTCCTGTTCCAAGTAATTAATCCTAGAATTAAAATATCCTGATATGACGATCTGTTGTCTTAGAACAGAAAAATTTTCGTTTAACCAAACATGTAATTGCAGCTGTAAATTTTCTAGTTTTATAACAAGGAATTAGCGCGTTTAACTATGAGAAAAAAAGTAACCGTATAAAAGAATTAAAATTAGTTTCTATGTACTTTCAAATAGTTAACAATAGAATTTGTAAAAGTTCTGGGAAATTTTTCACGTTTACAAAAATATACACGGTATATCCAGTCTTGAGGAATGAACTGAAACAAAGGTCTCTTACATTTATTCGTAATAGCAAGATATTTACAGTGACTACACATCCAATATTTACACATCACTGTGTTCATTACAGCATATATGTACATACTAATTAATTAGCTTCACAAAGAAAGGTATATTAAACACCCAAACATATAACTACAGAAATTTAAAAATTAAATGTCTATAGAACCCGATGGAGAAATGCATCGCTAGAAATAAAAGATACGTGCAAATACCTTTCGTAGCCGTCGTAGGTTGAACTGAGATTTCAAGACTTCTAGCCAGCTCCATATGTCGCGACAGTAATGGAAGGATTAAAATTTACAAATTTCTTTTTACACGATTTTAACCTAAAATTAAACGCGTGCTCAGCGTTCCACTTTCGCGCAATTTTCGATTTCGGTGGCGATCTTACTCTGCGGAAGCCGCTATTAATAAGAATCCTTTCGATTGAACTAAATTCCCATTTCTATTCCTTCCTCCACTATTCCCACTAGTCCTTTTGCTTGCGGCTTCCCAAAAGTACGAATTCCCTGCCACGTAGTTTCATTCCCCCTTCCCGGCTTTTCCCAAATGGCTCCTCTCTTTCTCTCTGCCTGGCACCGCCACCAACGACATAGTTATTTTTCGGCATGGGAGGAGGAAAGACGGAAGTCCGTGGATGGGGATGAAGAGGAAGATTCGACATCGATACGTTACATCTCTCTGAATATATTACTACTCGGCCACCGAACGAATAAGCACGCGAATGCATTTCGCCCGCTGCTTGGTCGTGCGCGTACTTACACGGGGCTTAGTGATTTACGATATCGCGAAGCTACTTTTCGAAGCCGAGAAATGCACTGTGGTTGAATGCTACCGAGGACTCCTTTCGGACAACGTGTTTTGTTATTTATGAACACTACCATTTATACAGTGGCTCGTGAAAGTATTCACTTATAGAAACTTATAGAAACCTTTCATGAACGTATTATGAGACTTATTTGAAACATTTTAAAATGTTCTTGGCACCGTAACGGGACACTAGTATATCGGTGACCATATCAGCAAAATTTGAAACAGACACGCCAAGAGTCATCGAGAGAATAATCAGGTCAATGAAAACGCGTCTACAGGCTTGCCTTGCATTGCAAGGTGGTCATTGTAAGCATCTTCTGTGAAGGTAATCAGATAATGGACGACAGAACACGAAACTCGTTATATTTCATAAACAAGGAGATATGAAATATATAATTATTGGAACTTCTTTTCATTGTTCTCGGATATATAATCAATCTCTAAAGTAGATTTCACATATTACGGTGCACCTTGTATACTACTACATACGTCTACTGTTTAGCTATCGTTATTTGTATTAACACCAGAAGAAGATTTGATCCATCTCACAATTAAAAAGTTAAAGAATCTAAAAATAAAGTGTTTGTCAAATAACAAAATGGTTCCGTAAGAGACGCGGCAATTTTATTGCGTATTGATTTTAGAAAACCAATTTAATCGCGTCACAATGTCGTTATATGAAGTACGTTGAATATAATGAATAAAATTATTGCATTTCGATTTATACGTAATTTTGTAATTAAAATATATTTCCTCGCATGTCCGGATACTTTCATGCAGTAGCGTAGCTCGATTCTTTTAATTAAAGTTTCATTAAGCGCGTGTTTATGGGAAAGCCGGGGATATGTTATGGCTACGATGTATGTGCGACCCCTCTACCTTTAAGTGGATTTTTTCGAGTCGACCGAAAACACCGATAAACGTGGATTTGTGGACCGTGCATTCTGTTCCGACTCTGTGGTATGGGTTTGTACGAACTTCGATAACGAAAGACTTTTTGGAATATAGCCGGCTTTATGGAATTTATTTATGGTATCGTATTTTGTTCCTACAAAATTACCATTCTCGTGAATGGTAGGAATTGGAGAATGGATGAAAATATCTTAAATTGGTAAGAATCTATAAAAGCTTTGAATATATAAATTTTGCTGTCAAGCTTCATTTCCTTAAATAAAGAAGATTATCTAATGTTGATCAATTAAGGTACATGAAGCACTATATGATATAATTTCTACAATAATTAATTTGTGTTTTACGTTTTCAATAATCGTAATCCATGCAGTTATGGTGAAGAACGCGACCGTCGAACGTTAAAGGAGATACGGTGTACTGTCTACACACATATGTCTGACCACAGACAAATCATTTCTCCTTAAATCATAGACACTGGATTTTCATTACATTCTCTGGCTTATAGCATGAACCACTTAAGTTACAGTTCTCTTTGTCATATTATAAAATATTCACAACTTACTTTCTTTTCTTGTTACGAGATTATTATATATTTATTAGTGGACGTGTAAATTTTAAGTATTGTATTAATTGTAAATGAAAGAAAAATTTATTTCGCCATATTTTGCTCTTGTATAAAATAGATAACATAGTAAAGAATTAAAAAAAATCACAAAGTATAAAATTCTTTACATTACGTACATTACATAACATTTACATACATTTACATACATTTACATACATTATGTGACAAAAATAAAACTGTCAATAAACACGATGTAAAACGAATAATTCTCAGTTTCTACTTTCTACGATAACTTATTGACTATTTATTGAATCTAATATCATGTATATGAATTTTTCTTCTATCAAACATTTCAATATTTATAGATAGGCGTATGGAGTATATGTTTAAACAAATACCGATATAAATACGATGTACTAGCTCACGCATCAGGTAAGATGCAAATTTGTATCCGCTTTAAAGCAGGCCACGAGATCTTTTCTTATTCTCGTTATTCTCCTCCGTGCTCCATTTCTGTCTTGCAATCAGTGACATCTCCTTTGCTCCATTTTCAGCTCAATTGCGCGCGTGACTTTCCTCGCTCTTGCCGTGCTATCTAGGCAACAGAAATCCGGACTTTTATGAGACGCATAATTGTCGCGATACAAGGCAACTCCAGACGAGCTACTTGCTACAATAATCATCCATACAAAGGAACAACGATGTTGCACGGGACCTCCTCCTACGCAACCAGTTTCTATTTTCGTGGTGTAAAGATTGTTCGATTTGTAATTGTCGTTACGGATAACGCAAACAGAAATTTAGAAGATGAGATGAAAAATTGACGATAAATAATTAAATTAATTATATGCTATTGTCGTGTGTAAATATGAGATATAAGTACATTTTTATACACTTGTGGAGAATTTAATGTAATATGAGAATTGTGCGTATGAGAATGTTGTGTATGAGAATTTAATTTAATATGCAGAAATATATAAAATATCTAAAATTCAGTAATCTTAGCCTAGGTGCTAGATTTTTTTAGTTGAATTCATAAAAACATAAAATAAATAAATACTGTAATTTCTTTAAACGTTAATAAGTCTTTTTAATATAAACGTAAGATTTCATTGAATAATTTGACAAAATAATATCATTGATAGAATTAGTATAGAATTTTTGTTCCCTGTGTTAAATTTGATTGCAAAGTGTCAAATCTTTTGATAAAATTATAATCAAGATTATTGTTCACGGCGAGAGCAGCCCATCAATAAAGTGCTGACCTCGTTCCACATTTCTGGTGAGGTATTTCTTAACAGGATATCTTAAAGTTATCTAACTAATTAATAGTTGTGAAGAACGAAGCAAGAGAAAAACTGAAACATGCTGTCGACAATAACGGTACAGAAAATGGAATATTAAGCGATAATAACGTTAGGTATCACTTCATCTTTGTTATGCTTCAGCAAAAGTTTGAAAAGCATTCTGTGTATTAAAATCAACCACAGGCTAGGAGATAGTAATGAAAAGCTTTTGACTTGAAAATAAACAAGGAAGAAAAATAAAAACTACAAGATTGATAAACTAAATTCGTTACAAACATTGATATACTAGCATTCTTTATTCATTTATACCTATCTTGCATCAAATGTCGGAAAACAAAAGCATAGATTTGTACATGTCCTGCTTTTTATCACTTCACTGGAACTACTCTGTGTTTGCTTTTAACATATGTCTGTTTGTCTGGAGAAGATTACTTTGTAACATATTCTCAACAGTCTGATAGCAGAATATGTGTGATCAACGATTAAGAACTATATAGTTGGCCACAAAGTTCTATCATTTGTCAGTAGTAAAGGGTAGTATTTTCTATCCTGTAGTGGATTATTGAAATTGTAAACTACATGAAAATAAACACATTTGAAATTAAAAAGTAAGAAAATTTTAAACAATGTAAATTTGATAATCTATCCACGTGTACATCTGCATAATTATTACAAAGAAATTAACTTTGTCGGAAGAATATTATAAAAAGGGAATACCTTCAATGTTGAATTTTATTTTAGTTGAAAGTTAATTGTTTCGTGTAAAAATTAAATATCTTCATTTACATGTCCAGTCTGTCCCAATACAAATCAAATATAACGTTTCACGACTCTGTCACAGTTTCACAGTTTTTCCAATGGAGATAAATATTTTTAATAGCAACAGAGTGTCAAAACTTCCAAGAAAAACATGTCCGGTTGTATATTGTCAAATAAAAAGCTTATACTAAAAATATTGATAGACAAGGCAATGCCAACGAGTTCCGTATTTGTGCACCTAAAAGTGAACTGGTTTATTTTATTTTCGCGTTAGTACAATTATTTTCATGTAGTAAAAATCATTTCAAGGTAAGAGTTATTATATTTAGACAAGTTCTATATTTTACAAACATTTCATTCCTTCTTTTTTGTTTATCTTCAAGATCTTCATTTTCGATATTTCCATCAATTCTACACTTTTACACAAATTACAATTCAATGTATTAAAGTTACTATACAAAAATACCAATTAAGAGTTAGAAACAAAATTTAGACAGTATATACCAGAATTCCAAAATGCTGGAAATAAAGTCGTAAGAGCGTCATTAGCAACGAAATATACTCCATCCGACTCTATTTCAAACAAACATTAATTTGTATGATAACATAGACGTTACAATAAAATGAAAAATTTAATGCAATTTGAATTAAAGCAGCACACCGACTATCATCGTATCTGCTGTATGACGATTACAATAACGCGTCACAACGTTGAACATAATATCACAACACGTAGCCGCTTTATCATTACTTAGTGCAGTATTTCCGGTGTTTGGATAGTCGTGCATTTTCACCACATACAACTAAAGCATCGTCAGGTTAACAACACTGTTCGCGCGTCGTTGTCCTTTCAGCTCTTGGGGGACGTCGAAGCTGTATTTCGCTGCAATTGCAGAGCTGCAGTTGATTTTGGATAATTTCAGAATTCAAGAGAGCCGGTCGGTCTCCATCAGCGGAGAACCAACCGGTCGGAATTACTCTTAGCTTTCAAAGCTGCTCCTAATTTCATAGAGACTCATCAAAGTCTGTCGAATTAGCGACCGGAGCCTATTACGTGGCGTAACGTAGTTACTCCAAACGTCAGTCGAACTGACAAAGTTTGACGATATTATCGATGATCACGATGCACAAATATTCAGGCGGCAATCCTGTTCAGCGATTATCAGATTTTCGAAAGAAAACAGAAATTATAGCATCTTGCATAGATTGCTTAATTCACTTGATGAATGTAGCGAATGTGGGAATAAGTCTGGTTGAATTCTTTCATTATTATTTTATTGGGATATTGTATCGTAGGTACTGACCACACAGAAATCAAACTGATCAACTTCATCGACTTCAGGTTTTGGTTTTTAAGCAATTAGACACTAATTGAACGTATTGATACTAAATATAAATTTTCAAAAAATAGAGTTACTTAATTAATATTACAAAATTTAGCTGATTTTATTTTCGTTGAAAAATAATCGATTACTAATAAGAAAGTGCTATTAAAAATACATGACTAGTTTAAATATCGCAGGTATGGGATTGAATTATCGATAGAAAATCGTCACAGATATAACAGAAAACGATAAAACAATTTCTAGATTTTTGTAGAGAATTTCTTTTAATAATAACTTTTATTAAAACACTGGCCAATTTGTAATCTTTGTTTGTGATTTAATAAGATGAATTTATACAAAGAACCAAATCTAAATAAATGTAGCGAGAAAATGGCATTTCCTTAAATTTTTAAGTCTTTGCATAATTGAGATCATCTGTAGATGACAGTCTCCTCGGGTAAGAAGTTCAATGGGGAAGAATTGATGACCTAGATACTTTAATTGAATGCTATCCGAACTAACTTGCAGAACTTTAAAAAACTGCATCTCCTAATCTCGGCAATTCAATCAAACGGACGGTCAACAACACTGTATTATGTTTGAAAAATTTGCCTTAATGTCTATACCTTGAATATATTTTTAGGTCTCTATACCTATCAAATAATACATAGAAGAGAATGAAATTAAAAGAAAAGAATATTGAGTAAAATGTTGATTCGGTAAAAATACTGCGAATTCTTTTTTCTATTTTCCAATATTTCAAACAATCCAGTAGATTAGCGTTGCAGCTGTTGCGCGTGCTCAGAACACATATTATTACCAATCACTAACTGCCTGTGTTGTTACTTTGTCACGCTCGATATAAATTAAGTAAAGCTCCCGAAATATTGCAACCAAGATTACTCTAATATAGCATTGATAAATGTTTCAATGCTCAAAATACTGGATATCTTAAGGGGCAAGACATTATTAGAACATCTATTACAAAATATCGCAATATCGCTGTATCGTACATTTTTACTAAATTGTAGATGTTCATGCATTTATGGGAAATTTAAATGTTCCAAAATGTACAGAAAGCACGTAATATGCAAAGATACAATATTAAATTCTATTTTTGTAACTGGGTTTATACGAATATGAATAAGTAATAAATTATCATTGTCATATGAATAAATTACCATTTACCATTAGCGCTAAGGATAACTCATTTCTTTCACAGCTAGCTCTTTAAAAATCGCGCTGTGATTTTCGTCAACATTGCAAACTTTCCAGCTGTATCGTTCCTATATTTCAATTCCATTAAATTTCAGTAGTTAGAATCTAAACCCGGAATTACGTTGTCTTTGCGAAAACAATTCTCTAAACTGGCAAGCTATTTCGACTAAAACTGCAGCGATTCGGGCAATATCTATAAAACCGGTGGAAAATGAAACGGATGCAACAACTGCCAGTTTAAAAGCGGAAAAGTAAATTGCACCAAACAGTTCCTTTGTGACGTTCGTTCATTGTTTCCTTTTTCCTTCTTCTCACTCTCTTGTCCGCGAAGAACAAAATACCAGCATAATATCGATCCCTCTACGTAAATATCTGTATAAATATTGCGATCTACCGATTCAAAACCAGCGCTACTTCATCGTTAACGAGGAAACCAGAGAGAAAATTGTCCCTATTCGTTTTCGCCCGCGAAATTCTCGACTCTCCTCTAAGGTTCTGTTTATGCAAATGTTCCAGGACCAAGAGATAGGTCGGCGGATATTTCTTTTTTTCCTCTCGTAACTAGCAAGCAGCATCAAAAGCATTCTCGATCGAGTTCGGATGAAATGGTCGACGCTGCCAAACCAGCCACGGATTTGCGCGGTCGACCAGGATAACGAGTTAAAGTTCAGCAAGCTGTTTCTGGCCGTGTGAAGTAAGAGCTGATTAGAATGCGGATGAGGTCGATCGGCTGGCTGTGCTGCCGGTACCGGTGAACATGTATATTCAACGCGGTTTCCAACCGAGAGCCGAGTCGAGGAATCGATTTCGTGCCTTACAACTCTCCGCTCTTTGAGGAGCGGACCCGGCACTGAATAAAAAGAAGCGAACTGATTTTAAT
The DNA here is from genome assembly GCA_014737475.1 of Bombus confusus. Classification (NCBI taxonomy): domain Eukaryota; kingdom Metazoa; phylum Arthropoda; class Insecta; order Hymenoptera; family Apidae; genus Bombus; species Bombus confusus. The sequence continues at coordinate 1,807,286 of JACXIV010000144.1, forward strand.
GTTAAAGAAGCGAACTAATTTTTACTATTATACTCCTTTTGTCGCGTCCGTTTCTGCTAACTGATTTATTTCCCTCTTTGGGGACTAAAAGCGCGGATTTAAAGAAATTATGTACCCGTTATGCGACACGAATGAAACGACTGAGAATGGGCTGAGAAGGGGGCAAAATCTAAATACCTCCAATGGGAAATTTTAACGATCAACGATGTCTTTTTGTATTTATTTGGCTTCTGAACTTAGACTTCTGGGAGAGATAATCGCTAAATGTCCGTAATGTCTTGAAATGATAAGCGACGAAATGCTGAAATTAGCCAAGGGATGTATTTCTTTATATTTCACTTGTGACACATACATTATTTCAACTTCTCGGTTACAAATATATTACTGAACTATTAATTTCTTCGTGTTAAATCTTAAAAATCTGCAAACTAAATAATCTGTCGATTTTCTAATTTACATTATCGCGTTTGCCAACATCATGAACGGAGCACACTGGATTTTAAAAGAGAGAGGATCAGCGGCATCAAAAAAACAAATATAAAATGCGAAATGGAACTTTTTCGATTAAAAACTCTGCAAGGGAAGCATTTCGAAAAAGAGAATTCCGCAGTGGAAAAATAATATTTAAAAGTGGGTATTTTTGAAACGCGCTTCTGAAACTGTTGATGATTGCTTTGTCTTCAACGCGAATACTTCCTTATTTCTGATAGAGTGTTGCGACCACGTGTTAAAAGAATTGTTGGCGCGTCAAATTCCGAAATTTCAAACGATTTCTACCTCTATCGACTGATTGAAATTGACGCGTCTATAAACAAGAGGTGAAAAGGAAGGAACAAATACTTTTGATTTCATTCGAAACGTTGAACGCTTTTATCGCTGGAAAAGGATTAAGTTGCTTGATACAAACGTTCCACGAATGTGATAGTACTGTATCCCGGAAAATTGATTCAACATATCGACAGATATCGAGATTAACAATTTTCCAGCGGAGGAAGTTGAAAGGTGAAATAATTCCTGGGAGCAGATCGAAGTTTATCATTTCCTTTCGTTGCACTTTCGAAATTTCATTTGACGATAAAATTCTAAATACCTGGATACACCTACATACATAGGTTACAAATGCTTGAACGCAATAAAATGGGAGAGAACGTTGGGAATACGACGTATAATGCTTGCGCAAACATTTTAGCAGGACAGTTTTCAGATTTTACGACCGTGTACTACTTTCTACGCTGCAGCAAGATATACTGGTAACCAGTTATCGGAATCGAGCAGCGGTGAAAAAGTCATGCAAAATTACGAGATCCTATTCGCGAAATAAATTTCACAAATACTTATAACAACAACAACAACAACAATGAAAAAGAAGAGAAAAAAGAAATATGCACAAACTGATGAAAGTATTCGAAAATTTGTGGATATCTTTTATGGATATTATCATGTGTATCACGAGACTCGACTATGTCTGCGTCGAAATATTCTCTGGAACCAACGTATGTTTGCTTCATGGCTGTCTTTTAAATAACGCGAATAATTTCAACATATTATTTTTAACGATTATCGAGAGCACTGGTATGTTCGACGACTAACGAGAATAATGAAGTGCTCCTTTTGTTTGAAATCTCTCTATATCTCGTTCGTTTCTTTTAACGCAACGAAAAGGATAATTACGTTGTAATTATACATTGTGAAGCGTACTCGAAACTCTGTAATGCGGAAACTTCTGTCCAGATCTGTTTGAGCACCCTCCACGACAGATATAATCGCAGGTCACTGATCGTGGTTTTGCGGCTTAACCTTACACGCTGATATTAATGGAGACTAATACTTAAAGGGACTAATTGGTACTTTTCCGTTAATTTCCTCGATTTCCTAGATACCCTATCATCTTCAACGTTCGATATAATTCTGTTCTTTTAGGATAAAACATTCAGAGTTTCACGCTCGAGTAAGCTATTTCGTTATAGACTAAAAAGCAACTTTTGGAAATAACGAAGATTGTGATAGAGGTATTGAATAGATAGAAATATTTGCATCGTAAATTTAAAAAAAGTAAAACAGAAGTTTGAAGGTGGGAAAGAATTTTTATTGATTACGTCTACAGATTTTTTAGCTTATTACTAACATTAATACTACCATTTATCCATGTTACGTTCGTGTATAGATATAACTGTATAAAACAAACAAATGTCCAATAGTTTCAATAATTCATGCAAATCGTAATAATTTCAATATTTATAAGAATGCACATCTATGAAACTTATGTGTACGTATATTATATATCATATATATATATATATATATATTAATTCTGAAGGCTAATAATAAAACTACAAAACGTCATAATAAGAGAAATGAAATTTACCCTTTTACGTGATCGTTTCATAGTTGTTACATTTACGTTTCTATAAAAATAGAAATGGCGGAAAATGATATAAAAGGTATATGTATATATAATTACGAACTCAATCTTTCCGTTTCTACTACTAGGAACTTATTATTTATTTAATTACTACGAGAGATATCTAAAGTTTCTACAACGTTATGCCTCGAAGTACTCAAGAATAAAGCAGAAATCTGTATCTTTTATCTTCTGTAAAATAATTCAGTGATTACATATACTGTTCTTTATGTAACCCTATATGAAAATGATAATCATGTTTTTTTATCATCTTGACACGTTTCGGTACACCGAAACGATTTGAGGTTAGAATACTTGCCATATACCGTTTTCTTGAGCCGGTGCTCGACTTTTATCGCTGTTATCGAACGTATACACGTTATAGATTGTATCGAGGGCACATTGTCGAGGTACATCTCGCCAGAATGTCGTTACCTTTCACCGTATCAGGTTGAGGTTTCCATTTGTGCCTTTCAACGAATTCTTCCAGGCATTTCATGCTCACTGCATTCTTTTCTCGCCATCCTCCAACCGATCTTTACCTTCTTTCATGGTTTTCTGTCGCGGACATAGGACGTCAAACAGAGAGATCTATATAGAAACAAAAGCGAATTAAACTTGGAAACGTTTGAAGTCAGTTGTCCTCAAGACATTATTTAATAACGTTTCATTTGCGAGAAAGATTGGAATTTTATCTGTAAACTGCGTTCTTTCTTAATTCTCGTTTCTTTTCCATTTTCATTTCGTTTCTTAATTGGTCGATCGGACGAAAACTTTAGTTCTCTTTTGAAGGAAGAGCTCTTAATTCTTATTGATTGTTTGGATTTTAAAATAATATTGGAATTTTACTTAATTCGCATCGTATAATTTTCATTAAATTTTTTCTTCTCCCTTTTTCTTTTTTTAATTAGTGCAGTACAGCGAAATTTTATTTTTATTCCAAAGAAAAAATTAACGATACTTTCTTTTAACTTGTTTATGTTTTGGGAACCTGAAAAGAATGTGAAGTTTTATGTAGGTATCCTTTCTTAAAACTCTCGACTTGCTTCGTATAATTTTTCTTTAGTTTTTTAATTGATTGAGAAACTTTTTAATTTCATTCCAAAGAAAAAATAATAAATGCGAATGCATTTTAAATATTAATTCTACTCCAACTTATATTTCTCTAAATAATTTACCTTTACGAATATTTAATAATTCTATCTGATTTTTGTCTGCTCAGATATATTTGATAAACGTCATTCGGTTTCGAGACAGCTTAGAAATAGCAAAAGAAAAAGACATAATCGCAATATTTCCTTTGTCAGGGAAAAGGAGTAGCTTAAGCTATGTCATTTGAAAAGACCAACCGTATATAGTAGGAGGCTTTAAGATCTTCAGTCGAGTTCCTTCTTCACCTTGCAACTGTTTCTCGATGCTTTATGCAGAACTGCCTCCGCAGGAAAAGCCGAAGGACTTGCAGGACTTAAAAAACAGAGCCTGTCAAGATCTAGCGTGTGAAAACGTGCTCTCACCTCTCCAGGATTTCGGATGAAGGATGGACAGAGCAACGAGCGGCAAGATTGCCAGCTACGATGTGCAAGAAGTCACGTTCAATTTAACACGTCCGAACGTACCTAGTATTTCTAACTGTACGATTGCCTATTGTAAAGAACTATTTCTCCACCAAAATTTCTATTCGAAATGAAATATAAGCCATTAATCACATATTTTCCTGGATATTATTATTAAAAGGTATTATTAAATTAAGAAAATTAATAAAGGTGTTGTTAAAAAGTTACATATTTTGGATTTAAAAATATCATTGAGTTTAAGCAATACATACATATTGTGATCATATGCATTTCTGACATTTTAACGAGTACAAATGTTCTTCTGAGGGAGTAATTTTGTTAAGAATTTATAGAATTAATAAAAATTGATAAGACACATTCTCATGGAATTCCATTCAATATTTGAATGATAGGGTAAGATTACAGAATTTACTAACCGTTAATTTCTTTCTATAGATTTTATTAATTTAGGAAAAATTAATTCGAGAAAAACTTTATGTTGAAATATATTTTTAAGATATGTTTCCCACAATCTTAAGAAATTTTTAAATAGAAGAAAAAAAAACACGATTGGATCGAAAATCATTTAAGTAACGCAACAGGATTAAAACGAAAAGTCAACGATAGATTTTCCGATATTAGAAAAAAGGCAAGTTTGTGCGATACATCTGGTTAATCATCGGAACACAAAAACCATATTAGCCCACGGACTTTGTTTGTCCAGATCAATTCAAGAATATTACACGCAGTGAATCACCAGAACCTCGTCACAACACATTATCCTAATCGTTTGCGGCTGATGGCGGCGAAATAATCTTTTCCTTAGCTCACCCCTGCAGAATTACCATTCTTGGCTCACACTCAACAATCTCATATCGGCCGTAATGTCGACGCCCCTGCATTATTCGTATTCTCCGGTTCCGATGGTTTTTGCGCGATCACCCAAATCGTCGAATTATTCCTAGGTTCCCAGCATATCGCCGGCTATTTCACCGTCGACTCCGACAGTTCGCATACAACTGGGGTCACTAAACTACACAGCCTAGAATTACTATTAAATTATTCCCTCTATGGTCAGGTAGTACCAATATGCAAACGAATTTTTTCTTCGCTTGTTTCTTCCTCGAGACACGAAATTACTAGGTATGTTTCTGCGTATGAAATTTCGTTTTTCTGAACTTTGATATTATTGCACGCTTTATATTTTGTGCCATATTCAATTCTTACAATTATTTGCGAATAACGTTCAATTTCTTACGAATTCAAAGAAATAAAATGAAATAAAATGAACTATGATCCATGTGTGATGAACTAATATTGATATTAATATTATGTTATATTAGTATTTGGAGTAGCTTAAATAAATGTTGGCATAGTTTAACGTTGATGTGTAGAATCCAAAACCGATGAAGTTTTATGGAATGGTTAAGCAAGAGGAAGAGCAGAAAATGATACTCTAAAACTGATTATTGAAAATAATTTATCACATACAGTGATGAAGATAGTATTTTATAAATGAAACTAAGTCATTCTACAATTAGTCATACTTATTTAATAATAATATAATTATTAAACATAAATGTATGCTTAAATTTCAGATGATTTATATATTCATTATAAACCTTCGTATCGTTAAATTCATGCGTAGAACAATAAATATTGATAAACGATAAAATATGATAATTTTTAAATAATGAAATAATGAGATTTTTAAATAACCAGCGTTTACCTGAATATTTCATTCGTACTGAATTGTATGTTATATATGTTATCTATCTTTTTGGTAACAGATGATTACATCCTTCAAACAAAAAGACAAAAATACGGAAGATTATATCTTCGGAATTAAAATTATAACACTTATGATATTATGATTTGTAAATTCAGTACAACACGAGTCTTTCAAACACGGTGAATCAAAAATACGATGTTTTCACTTCATTCTTTTTTAAACAAAAAAGAACCTCTAACAAGTATCATCACAGCGAATAAACCAAATCCAACAATTGGTCGACACAAATTCACGAGACATTTGTTTATCAATACCAGCAGAAATTGTCGATAAAATTCGGTCAAACATTGTAGAACCACCTGACACAGATACCGTTCAATGTAAAATTACGGCATCCGGATTAATTTATAGTTACGAATCCACCGCGAATCCAATGTTTATGATACGATAAATCTCGGTTTACGATTGAACGTTGCATTTTTCTAAATTGTTCGCCCGCAGCCGAATAGTTATTTCATGTTGTTTAAACGAAAGTGAAAGAGGATCAAATTCAAAGCTGCAATAGGAAATCTGTTCAGGCGTCAACAATAGTTAGTTCTAAAGCTGGGTTTATGACGCGGACGTGGTTTCCCTATTTTTTTCAGACATTCTAGTGGCGATTTTATTATATCTCGTTTTAATTTCGTTTATAACCAGCAGAACTTCTAATTTTCTGCACTTAGCGGATACTTTGTAGCTTCTATCTATACTTTAATGTTAATTGGCGCATCATAAACTCGCGAAACAATCGCTGCAAGTAGTAATTATTCCTCGACGTTATTAATGATTCAGAACTCAGTCAAGTCTTCATTGGTCAGCGTTCCACCACCTACCAGGAATAGAATTTTCGTGAACCTGACTCTCGTGGTGAAGCAACGAGGATGCAAGTTCGAGATTCTTCACAATTCGATAGAATCCCTTTAACTATGATGTTCGTCTAATCGTCATTTAATAATAGACATTCAACCATTATTGCAAAATTTCCTGTTATACTCACGGCGGTAATCACATAACTTTTAGTAATCGGATAGTCCAGTTTATAATCATATGAGAGTACGTTAATAACACCGTGGAGGCGAGTATGACGTTTGAGATTCGAAAGCCGATAGTTCCGTGCGAAGGAATAAGGGTAAATGCTGGTCGAAATCGAGCGACGTAAAGCTCTTCTAACCAGCAAGGTGTAAATTTCGACTAACCTACGCCAGGGGGAAGCTCTTTGAACCGTTGATGGCATTGGTATTGCGATTCGACCATGGGGCTATTTGGCGGCCACTGATAAAATATCGCGAGCGTAATGGCCGCGGCGCACGATGCAACTGGCCAAATGAGAGACGCATTCAACTGAAAGCGATGTTTCACAGGAGTTTCAGAACTCGGCCAGGCTTTAAGACGCACTCTATACGCCACTGATTCATCCGATTCAACCATCTCCAATTACTAACGATACCGGAACTACTGTATTCCCATCCGTTGATAAGTTCCTAAGCTTTTATTTACTAGCCAGCTCTTTTACCTGTATGGCTGCACGAAACCATTTGAACACTTACCATAAAAAACCTCTGTGTATGTGTGTATCGGACGCATTGTATAGAACATTATGAAATTTCATTCGCGCTGCAACAGAATTCGACTGTCGTGATTATATTGGTCTTTGTGGTCAATCTGAAAATGTATATAAAAGTTACACAATATTTCACCATGTCATTTGAATTTTTATACTCTCTTTTTACGTCTTTGGATTTAAAATTTTTTTTTAATTCTATAGGATTTTATCGCATCTGTTCACAGTAGCGATACTTGAACCGTTTAGATGAAACTTTCTTGAAACTAGGAATCTTGGATTTCATACGATACATAGTTGATTTAAAGTATTGATAGCTATGGAGGCTTGAAAATTCATTGAATTCATTCATTGAAAATTGAAAATGAGTAGAATATTACGAATATTATGTAATGTTTCTTTTATCTACTGTTTTAATAAGCAATGCATCACCTGCTGGTCCAATCACATTATCATATTACTACAAACAAATCATCATCTTCATTCACGTCATAAACCACTCAACGTGACAGGGAATACCTATATCTCTTGGGAGTCGTGACATCACTTTAGACATCCTGCTTCAGCTGTCACACACAGTCACACACGTACACGCTCAATACGGTAGCCAGGAAGCCGCAATCTTGATCGAACAAATGCCGCGATGTCTATAGAGCAAATTAAGATGCGGCAGGAACACGTGTAATAATTATGCTCCATCGTAAACAGGTAGTAAAACATAATGACGTGGGCGGGTAAGGATTGCAATCGTGGGAATCTTCCGATGGTGGAGAAGCGTCGGATTGTTCGCGGAGTAATGGAGTTGGTAATAAAATGTCGACGGGTGTAAGGAAACGGGCGAAGGCACAGGCTATCCAGCCGAATACAGCTTCGAGATAGAAAGGTGAATGGAGGGTATGAAAATGAAGAAGATCAGTGATAGAACAAAGGATAAATTGAGTCATTGAGAAGTCAAATTAATGAGAGAAATATTCTTAAGAAACATTTATTAGATCTATCTAAAGCTTTTAACCAGCATGCATTTTTCTTTCATGTGTCGTACATTATACTTAACTTATTCCAGATACATATACAATAAGAATTACGTAAGACACACGTACGTCAAAAATAAATGAGTACATATAATCATCTTCCTGTTTGAATAAAAGTCTACATTAATTTCATCAAACATATTTGCATATATTTGTTAATTTGAATAAAGAAAAAGTCCAAAATCCACCATTTTAATGAGTTCTACCTTTAAACTTTTAGAGTAAAAGAGTACGCAGCAAAAATTTCAGGACCTCGACAGAATTTGCAGTGGCCATAATTTCACGCAAAAAAGCGTTGAACGACTTGAAACTGAAACCCCGTGATCGTGTGTGTAAAGGGTATCTTAACGCGAATTATCGAAACGATGGCGTTCATATCGTAAAAGGAGATTCTGCACGTGTCGTGAAGCGAGGAAAAAGCAATGTTGGCAAGTGACAACGAAAACAGCAGCCTGTAAGTAAACCGATATAAAAGGTGCTCACGATTTCCTCATAAAATGCTAGATGTATACGCGTCGTTCGAAGACAGGGGGGCCATTTTTGTGCAATAACCTCCCCTCAAGGCTGGCTTCGATGTTGTTCACCCGGTATAGTCATATTCAGCCATTCCGTTTTCTTTTCCTGTCGGCCGATGCGACAAGGTACTTGCCAATCTTGGCGATAGTCTCGTCGTTGATACGGAATATCGTGTTCCTAGCTTGGAAATGGTGCTTGTACAAGGGACACTGACGTGTACATGGGATCGTACGTGTACGTATTTCGCTGCTCGATTGTGTTCTACCAGCGACAAGAACTCATAGCGACGCGAATGCAATCAGGTAAGAAGCTGTAGCGATTCTCAGTTTCTTCCTCCGCTTGATGCTTTTTCTCTCGGTTACCGGAACCGGTTCCTTTCATCTTCGCCACCTTCGTCTTCCGTGCGACGATTGCATAGTGCGAAAGTGACGATGAAAAATTGTACTCCGCAATTGATGGGATTATGGTATGGATTTTGGATTTTTTCGTGTATCTAAGAAATATTTAATATTAATTCACGGATGATGGTATTTTGGTTGGCCTTTCGTTCGTAGAACGTTGAATTTTATGTTAAAATGAATAATGGATAATAAAGCAGGTGAACGAATTTTATTTATATGGAATTAAATCTTATTCGGCGTATAACATATTTTATACTCTTCTGTTATTGTGACTTTTTATATTTATTATGAATGTTTGTATATTCAGATTTTTTACATTGATCTTATCTAAAGAAGTATCTACTTTAATACGATTTATGTTTTTTGATATTAATTTTCAAGTTTAATAATTTTGAAAAAATAATAACGCAAGATACGTTTTCAATATTTTGTATGCATTTCCTTCGTCTCAATGCTAGCTCTTGTATTGTACAAACACATTCATCGCACAGTGTTCACTGTTGGCTGACGAGGCGTAAAGGAAAGTCGTGTGAGAATCCCTGATGACTGTTGTTGCATTAGTATATCTTATGAATATGACTGAATTTTCCCTAGTGTTTATGATGGTGATATATACACGTCAGATGCAAGTATGCATATTCTACCTACGCCTTCATATGTCGTGAAGATAAACATCTAAAGTTGGTTGACGAATTTTTATACTGCATATAAAATAAATATAACTTTAATTAGTATTAGTTTCATTTAGGTTAATACTTTATGATATAGTATATCACTCACAATATTGATAATAGAATATTGTATAACACAACAGGATTTTAGAAGTACTCATGAATGATTTAATAGTTATCACGCAATTAATAAAGATTTTTATTTGCGTTTAGATGTTTCTAATATTTTAAATTCTGACATTATATTTGGCATTTTTTAAGATTGATTTAAAACGAAGAATTTAGCATAACAATTGAAAGCCGATAAGAATTCACGGAATCCCATTGAACATGCCAATTACATTGGATAATTTTAATCTTCGACAGTCATCGATAATCACGCGATAATTGTCAGAAGTAAGATGAAAACAAAGTTCGTGACTCTCCGGAATTCCGTAATTATATCTATCAAACGCAGAACAAGCCTGTTAGCTGGATTAGTTGCTTGGGAACAAAAAAAGTCACTCGTTACGGAGATTCATCTTTTGAGGAAAGAGGATTTTGACATTTCAATTAAACGTTATCCAATCCTTTGCTCAAAAGAACATTAATCCACGCATAATAGTCACTGAAAAGAATTATATTTTACACATAAGAGAATCACGTGATTAGTATCGTAAGCTATATATAATGAAATGTGTGTGTTTCAAATACTCAAATATGTATTTTACATAAAATAATATTTTCTATTTTAAAATCTGAACGGAGATAAGTAGGCTTTGATAGGCGGAAAGAGGAAAAAAGTATCATCATTTCGTTAAATTAGAAACGGTAAATAATTCATGAAAGGATGTTTATGAAGTTTGGCTATAGAATAATCAAAGTAAATTATGTTTTATTGAAAATATTATTGTGGAAATATTATTTATATCATAAAGCAATCGTTTGGTAGAACTTCAAATAATAAATATAACATTTATCATCTAATTATCGTCATCATCTAATAGAAAAATGGTAATAGATATAAGTTTCACTTCGTCGCAATAGCAAGCAATAAGATCAGGAATTGAATTTACCTATCTTAATTAACACACCTTCATATAATTTCAAAGACTTTCACATTTTAAAAAGCAACTAAAAATCCATAAAAAGATACACCGAATACTCGAATTGCAAATAAAGAGACGAAATATTTACCATTTAGATTTCAACCTAATTAATCAAGAGAACTACATATTTTCTCAAAGAGTTTTAGACTCGCTAAAAATACATAAAATTCGCTCAAAAAAAAAAGCTTAAAAACATAACAATAAGTCGCCAATAAATATAGAAAATACCATCAAGACTTACGTCAAATTCAACCGATATTATCGATCAATATAATAGTGCGATTATCGAAATACATATTAAATATGCAATTTAGTCATCGATAGGCAGCAGCTCTACAGATCGATTCGAATCATAACCGCGAGTTTGCTTGCCATCGAGAGTGTTCAAATGATTGGTGAATTGTTAATAACCGCATGCGAAACAGTACAATTCAGATGAAACGATTTTTCGGTAATATCTTCGCATGATCTCGAGGAATAATTAACCCCGTTATCCAATAGTTTCGAGTGTTTTGTCGTTAACTACCGTTAGCAGGGAACAGACAGCAAAATGGCGAGAATTCCGACACACCGCACCATTCGTTTCCGCACAAATTGGCCAAGCTTCCCGACCCTCTAGAATGCTTATTTGGGCGTGCTTCCTTCATGAATATGGACCCCTCCGGTGTCGACCTCACCCTCCAGGCCGGTAAAGTAACAAAAGAGCCGGAGAAGCGCCACAGGGCCGTTTAAGAAATATGCGCGATCATCGTCCGTGCGTTTACTGAACGAGACACACGAGTGATTCCATCAAACATAACTCCTTTTTTCGGAATTAGGAAGCCCCTATCACGGTTGCACAGTGATGTGAAAAGGGGCATTTCGTGGTCAAAACCCAACTTTTCAACTTGAATAGATAGAAACAACTTTCTTTTTTTTTTTTTTATCAAATGACAACTATACTTCGAAATCGAAATACTATATGCACTTCCTTTCTCGGATAATTCTATCGATGGAAAATAAATTGTACGCTTCTGGTAGGGAGTTTTGTTCGTTATGTGAGACATTCATCGATTGTGACACGAATCTGATCTTAATGAAATTTTACAAATTAGTAGTTATAGGGTACAATGAGGTAATAAGTTTGATAGGTCAGCTACAAGTCGGATGACATACTGTTTGGCGTTATTATATTACGTCACAACAGGAATAAACAGTTTAGAAATATTTTAGCTTCTTGAAAATATGAGGATACTTGGTATATAATAGAAAGCCGAATTCAGGACAAGAAATGAAAGAAACAGACGCTGTATCTACCATTTCGAAACTGAAGAAGCCTGCTGTTTTGCCATTTACTCCTGTCATCTTTGTCTCTCTTTGTTATTGCGTAATGGCTATAAAAGTATTAATAACGGTACGACATAAATTTACTGGAAAGGTAACAAACGAATGGTATCTAGAAAAATAATAAGATATCAAACAGATCATTTTAACTACAGAACACAGTGTGTATGTATTTAGTAATTTGCTCTCAAAAACAGTAATCCGAATCCCCTAACCGCCTACTTAAATTTCAAAATATAGGTCAAAAATAGCTAAATACAATGGTCGAGGAAATGCAGCATTTAACAGCGTTACGATTCCATTGTATTCTCCATATCGGTCGAATAATTCTGCATGATGCTATACACGTAATACAACCTAACCAGGCAGAGGGATGTATCCGTTGCGTAGCCGACATCGAGGTGCGACGAAACGGTCGGTATGTGATGCCAGGAATATACCGGAAGCGTAGAGACGTGCTCCGAAGGGTTCTCGTCGCATAACACTATCATGAAATTTCGCTGGTGCTTCGCGTGTTCGTATCATTCGCGCGCCATTAATTTCATTCCCGTGCTCAAGGATATCCTATCGACGCCGGCAATCACGACGACGATTTGCCACGTATCTATCGTGGCCGTTATAAGTATAGGTCCTCGTAGGTACGTGTTTCTGGACGAATATGGGTCAGTTGTTCGCGAAAGCATATCTTCACAGTGAAGGGGCGTATAGTGAGTGGAAGCGATGTGCAATGATTCAGGAAAGTATTTGAACACTACCATAAAAAATCTACATGCAGTTATATTATAGGTGTTATATAGAACATTTTTCAATTTCATTACTAATATATAAATTACGTGATTATATTAACTTGCAGGATAGTTATTGCAAATATATATTTTATGAGAGCATTAATGTACAAGATTAACAATCATCTGAAGCATATAACAAGCGTTAAATATGATTTCATTGATTATTCAGATTTTTGATATAATGGATAATCGACTGTTGAAATATTATATATATATATATATATATTTTGAGATCTCTGCGAGATGTATACTTGTACTAAACATCTTGCAATTTTCCATATACATATACTGATATAATCACAATAATCGCGTCTCACAACAGTGCTAACAAAATATCAAAATGTATCATGTAACATAATGTATTTCTGGAGTGTACCTACAGGCGTTGCTTCTTTCACGAGCCTGTGTATATTCTGATTTTATAATTCATCATCGATTTGATGGAGATAGATTTGAGGAAGTTGTAAAAGTGCCTTCGTGCGTAGGCACTTTGCATACGCTTAGCGTTAATAACATCTACCTACGCCAATTGGTGTCCACACTTAACGCCTTGTCGCATATTGGAAACCTTAACCGCTGACCGATTTTACGACCTCGCTATATCGCTTTCACCTACTATAATACACTATGGATCAGAGAGGGTGGCGATGGCGACGATGACGATGGCAACCAGACCAGACCAGGCCAGCGTCCGCGGAGCTGTCCACGATCCGAGAGAGGAATTATTTCGCCTGTAACTCGCCTCTCCGGTTCCAGTTAAACATATTTCATCGCGAATGAACTCGCTCGTAATTATCGTGGACAAAGCTGGTACATATCCCCTCGTGGAAATTGTCTTGCCGAGTATAATCGATACGCGTAATTGGAACAATACCTTTCTCGCAGCAAACTGCCGAGTGATTACTTTATAAAACGGTCCCCGAGTATAAAAGGCGGCACCGGGCACCGTCCGAGTTATTAAATTGGATATCCTTCCGAGTTTATTGATCGGCCTCGATGGGAAAATCGCTAATCGTTGTGGCGAGTTTGTATTTACACTGAATGGCCGATAGAATAGGTTTATTAAAAGTTCGAGAGAAGTTTTATTACTGGCCCAGAAATCGTTGGATAAGAACAGCACGATAGATGAGATAAAAGAGGCGGCACCGTGGAACACAATTGATCGTCAACTTGCCACGACGCGACTCTCGTGTTCTTTCTGTTCCTCGGTCACGTTTCGATCGATCAGGAAAAATCGTGACAATCGTAAACACACGCATACTAAGTAACACACACACATACACACACATACTAAGTACTTATTACAGCTTTGATATTATAATACTTTGAATTCTCCTTTATTAAAACGTTATTAACATAAATTGCAAACGTCCCTCACTTGGATAAAGAAACGATTAAAAGCACGATTAAATACGATGGTATTAACGTTTAATTGAGCTTTCGATTAATTTTATTGTCAAATAAAACACAATGCTTTAATATGTACGTTAATATGGGGATATTTATTACTTATTTTAACGTGTTTTATCGCATGTTTTTATCGCGTCTTCTTTCTGAACTCTGTTATACGTTAACTGCGTACGAGCTACTATGATATTTTTCTCCCGATATCCCGCGGAACTTATTCGACGAGCTTTTCTGTTTCAGTGGCGCATGGCTCAGTGATTTCTCTTTCCACGTCCTCTCTCTCTCTCTCTCTTCCTCTGTCATTTTTTACTTTTTTCTTTTTTAACGTTCCACCCGGATTCACCGCGATACATTGCATTAATTTTCGTCTGAAACGGAATCATCGACTATCGGAGAAATATTGCACGAACGTATCAGTTGACGACGTGTCGAAGAAATAGGCGAACATCCCATGGGCTTCGCCAACCGGATCCAAACGAACTTTTCGTTTCATCATTCGCTGTAATCTTCATCTATCGCGGGGCTAACGAACCTGCGTTACCATTTTTGTCGTCGTTTTACAGTTTTATGTCGCAATCAGATATTGGTTAGTTACAAAATGTGATCCTCCTAAAGCGGAGTTTAATGTTGTAACAATTATAATGTTATTATACGACACTACAAAATTATTGAGCTTTAGAACTTGAGGATAGAAAATAATTTTTAATAAGTATAGTATGAAAGGAAAATTGGAAAATTAGGGATAAGAGGTATTGGAAGGTGGAATTTCATTCTTAAAGGAAAACATTTTTATTTAATTTATAATTTTGATGTTCTAATTCACTTTTGGCTACTTTTATAGGCTCTTTTAAAAGAAAAATTAAAGTATTCTAATTGTTCCATTCTATATTTGTTTAAGAAATGTTCAAAAGCTTGATTTTATGTGTAATGGTGGTATTATCTATGTCTACTTATATCTGAAACGAAAACTTTCTTGAAACATTTCTCTGCAAGTCCAGCATTTTATTAATCTATATTTGACAATAAAACATACATTTGAATGTCGCAAAGACCACCCATTTAATCCAAGAACAAGGCCCATAGTGCTCCGTGTGCCTATGTAAATCATTCGGAAGAAAGGGTGGCAGGTAATGAACTAGCATCAATCAAAATTCATGTTTTGATTGAATTAATGCGTTCCAGAAGAAAGAACATCATTTGAAAGTCAATTTCTCCGCTGTGGTCTAATTTATTACGAAACAGTACCCCGTACAACGATAAAACTATTCAAAATAAATTTACACCATTCCTGTAAGTATAGATTCGAGAAGCGAATTTGATAAGAAAGCTGAAGTTATATTAAACGTTGTTCCGTTGTTCTGGCCAGCTAGAAGACTCCTTCTTTTATTTTGACAGTGATCGATGTCCATGTTATTTCACATCCAGCTGCTCTAAAAATGATCCCTATTTTTTGAACAGAGAAAGCTTTGAAGAGCCCCGGCGAAACTGATCGTATAGTCAATATTTGTTAAGTTACGAACAATTGTTTATTTCACTCTGCGAGTGGTAGTATTGAAGAAAAATATTTGTGTCAATGTTTAATATTCCACTGTTGTATCCCACTATTTAATATTATAACAATATTTAACACAATATATCCAATAACACCTTATATTGTACATTTTGTATTGTTCTTTTAATTCCATAGTTCTTTTTTGTTATTATTTATTTGACTCGTGATTGTTAATTATTAATCATGAGATAGAAATCGTGGAATCAGGAATGATATTTTGATATTCTTATCATAGATCTTATCATCATTAAACGTGTATAAGTTAAAGCAATTTTCTCATCTTTTAATAGAATTGTTAATTGCGAAACAAAATTACGTAAAACATAATTCTTTAAAGACAGAACTGTTGTCTATACACGACGATAGCGGCGAAATATTAACCAATAAAAAACATAAAGACCTTATGCATCATGAAAGCAGAGGCATTAAAGTAAACATTTTGAAAAACAATTTCACCGAGATGTATTTCCGTAAAGATCCGCGGGTAAATCGAGTTCAGAAATAACTCTCGGGAATGGAAGAACACGCAAGTGCACGATTCAGCTTGAGAAACAAAGCGGTATAATTGCAGTCTAAACGTTCTCGTCATTTCTGGTACAATCAGAAGCGGACGACGTTAAAAGCAGTCGTAAAAAGAGAGCGAAAAAAAAATGAGAGAAATAAGGAATGGGAACGTTATACAAATAGGTATATCACTCGAGCGTATTGGACGGAGTCACGATTCTTTTTCTCCTTTTTCATCTCTCTCTTTATAATAAAGAGGATCTGCAACAAGGCTAAACGTATCTATTCGATAAGCGTTTGTAATAAACACTGGTGAAGAACGCTTGAAATAAAAATTTCATTCAGAGGGTTACCCGTGGAAAACTGTTGCCAGTATAACTCTGCAGCCGAGTTTCAGCCGGAAATGCGAAATACGAAACCGCTAATTGAACGAGTGGATATGAAAACGTTTTCACATATCAAGCGAAATAGCGACTTCATTTTGTAACTGGAATTTAAGCGTCGGAAAAATTGCCAAGTCAATTAATTTTTTCCGCTTGCGCGGAAGAAAAGGAAGTTTGTAAATTGAATTTCATTCCTCAATAAATTCAATATTCTTCTGTACACCGAAATTAACATTCTCGTATGTAACAATTTATACACACGAGGAAATATCGTTCCATTAATCGACAACAGTATGCACAAGATAAAATCAAAGGTCCATAAACCTCAAAGGACAGCATCCGCAACGCAAGATGCGAACAACTGTCACCTTTAACCCCGTCGCCACTCTAAATAACGCTGAACAGCGCGTGGAAACGCGAACGTGTAATTTGAATTTTACGAACAGGGTCTGCACGAGCGTTATTGTTTGCACCTCGCGTCCTACTTTTTCACGAGCTGTCTCTCGTTCTGCGAGAGTCGACAGAACGCGTTCTGGAAGCAGCGATCAAAGTTGTCGCGGCATGTAGATATCTGTGACAGAAACGGATGCGCTTTTCTTTCGTGGAAAAAGTCGATCGCGGTCTGATAATAGTCCGTTTCATCGGTTGTTAGCATTATATCCGGCAACTGGCTCGTCTCGTTGCCAGTCTCTCAGCGATTCCTCTGGCTGGCTCGTTTCATCAACTGCGCGACCGGTTGAATACACCCCCGTTCCCCTTTTGTTCGGCTTAATAATCACAAGGATATAATTGCCATTGAAATTTTTAACCAAAAGTCCTTACTTCTTTGGTCGCACGATCAGTCAAGGGACTAGATATTCGACGATTCAGCCGCATTCAACCGTCGTAGCAGCCGCCTCCGCATTTTGTTCCCTATTCAGCCGCCATTCGCCTTTATGTTTTGCGCACTTAATGCGGCCACGAGTGCAGGACAAATTCGCAGTAAATCGTTCATAAAGACGGTGCCCTAGTGGCGCGGTTGAATATCGTTGTTTTTGCACTTTATTTGAATTTCAATGCGACTCGCTAAAGAAGACCAACACCGATGCGTGGCATACTTCTAGGGTTAACCGATCCCGAATGCTCGCGTCACCGGAAAACTCTGTTTCTTCTCATTAGCGTTGTGCATTTTCAACCGCGTTGCTTTCTTTGTCCGATGTTCGCCGAATGAATGATCCTTTCAACAGCAAGACACAAACGAACTGTTCGTTTCATTACCGATCCTCTCTCGCCGTGGAACCTTGATGTCAATGTTCTATCATAGGGCCTTCACAGACATATCGTAGAAAGATTGCGGTAGACAGTTCGTGTGATTCTTGTTCCACAATAGTTCTTTCGCTTTGAATCAGTCTGTTTGGATTCTAAAGGATTACTTCTTGCGTACTCTCAGACAGTTTGCTTTATTCTGGATCTCGTATCGTGGTTTTTCGGCTATCAACGCCGGCTGCAAAGTTCATCTCAAGGTGTCTTATCTGGCTTGTTTTTTTTACTATGATTGAGGTAACTTGTGTAAGTTATGATAACATTGAGTCGCTTCGAATAAATGGGAATATTTGAAAGGAAGAGGAAATATAATACATAATAAATATATAAAATACATATGTACATATACGTATTATCTTTACGAACATATATGTATATTTATGAATATATATGTATAATCATAAAGTTTAATTTATGAAAGTTATTGTATATTTCCGAGGTAGGGGGGAAAAATATGTAGAACGTATTTTAAACGCAGCGAACAATATTTAAAACGTGAACACGCTGCGAAGTTTGGCGAATGTCTGGGACAACGTGCACTTTGAATAATGCTAGTTCCGCAGGCAGAAATGGCTTTCATTTATCAGAGAATACAACGACTGAGTAGCTTAATTACGCGCCACGTGAAAAAGAAATAATGAAACACATACACATAATGGCATGTATACTCCATGCGTTCCGATAATATTTGGAAGTATACAATGGGGATGTTAGCAATTACAGTTGTTTAAACGATATATAAACGTAACTATAAATGTTTATCACGAGTCATAAAAATGCGCTGATTTTTACATTTCTATGTTAACAAACCCACCGATGTTAATAATTCGTAATCAGGCTTAATTCCTTTCTAAAAATGTAATACATTAGTGTTCAGAAAGATAGAAGGAAGATTTTAATGACAGCTAGTAAAAGTAAAGTAAAAAATATTTTCTGAAAATAGATACTATAATAAATTCTTTCGGTGGAGAATACGCAATTTTGTATGTTTTCGCAAATAACATTTCAACCGCTTAATGTACAACTCTTGTAAGTCTATTATTTGCCTATTTGGTTTACCAGCGCGTATCGAAAGCATAGCCTTCATTCTGTTTTGCGCAGAAATTGTATAAATACATCTTCATTAGTATCTCTCATAAAATTTTTACTTTAATCCAGTTTTATCCAGTAATTTACTTTTTTTACTTATGTCCATTTCGCGTTAAATGGCTTTATTAATTTGTTAAATTTACTTATTAGGAGTATCGATGAGTAATATAGTCGAGTTACATTTTTAATTAATAGGAAATTTACATAACAGGAGCATTTGAAACTATACATAACTCGATTTATCAAACCGCTCTTACAAGGGACGAAGTAAAATTACCAATTAGTGCAATTTCTACTTCGTTAATGACAATCTTCAGTTACGATACGATATTTTTCAAATTATTTTCCATATTTACGTTTAATCCTTGTTTATCTACTCCGAAGATTGTTATAACACGACCAATCAAGTTTTAATATTCACAGAAATAAGTCGAGAATTTCTCGATAACTTCATCGTACAAATACTCAATCGCAATACTTTCACAAACATTCGAACACATTTACGATGCTGCAAAATCGCTACAAAAGTATCACACCAGGAAAAGCTTAATCGCCTTTTACCAACATAATACAGTGTGAAACAATTAAACATTCGAAATCTCATTTCTCAAGCAGCAAATATTGGCCACATAAAACCACTTGAACCGTATCCAGACTAACAGAAAGAACATCATATGGAGCTCATGTTTGTACTCATTTCGCGTACAGCATTATGATGTACACGTACATACCCGGCACGAAATGTATAGTTAGAAAGTGAGGAAAACATTTCGTGTTTCGGCTAAGTGATAAAATCTACAAAAGAGAGGACACAAGAAACAAGACGCTCGATTCGATGGTAACCGGTGAATAATACGAGGTGCGTTGTATTGTCAGTCTTGAAGGAAATTCTAGGGTAAACCAAAGACACGCTAACATTCTCAGCAGCTAGTAAAGGCAGACTGAATTCGAGTAGGCAGAGGATGAAGGAACTGTGCAGCGCTCTGCTCTTGTCTATCCGGTTGCCAGTGGCAACCAGCTAGCTGCAACGACGACGACCTATTAGACTTTCAGAAGGGTGGTTGATCATCGAGCACATACCACGATCCAGAGTTTACACATCGTAGACAAATACCCCGCGCAGCCCTTATGGTAATACTCTAACCCTTCGGCACGGCTCGTGTACGGCGACGAATGCGAGCGTAAGTTTATTACAGGGATCAGGGAAGCTTAAATTCAGATTGTCCGATGCTTCCCAGCAAACTTCGGACAATTATACCTGCGAACTGGAACGCTTTCGGATGATCACTGTAAACCAGCCAATACGAATCGGATATGCCTTAACTGATAATAGACGCGGGAAAATGTCGAAGTTTCATTTTCTTGAACGTGTTTCTGTTATTTCAGTTTGCTTTCGGAGGCCGGTACCTGCGATCGTTGCAGAATGCTTTTTCGATTGTTTTGTCGGTTTTGATGAATGGAATTTGCAAACGACGATCGTTTGTTGTCAACGGTGCACTTGCGATGCTGTGGGATTAATTTAGATTTATTTACGTAGAATTCGCGTATATTTTACTGCGCGCTTGGTTAAAGGAAATAATCCTTGAATGGTTACTGTTTGCAACAAACTGTATGTTATCATGAACAAGCAATGATTGGCAATGTAATACAATTATGATGAAACATCAGTTCAGTTTATAATTACAGAAAAGAAAACGTCGAGAAGTATCCTAGTGCTCGAGAATACTCGAAGATATCGAGTATTGTCGCATTTTTTTAATTCTAAGGAGGATGAAACTTGTGATATCAATATAATAAAACAATATAACACGAGTGATTAATTATATTTCATGATTTCTTATTTAATTTGTTTTTGTTAGTGATTCATGATTGACGTAATGGATATTGTTCATAAAAATTTGTAAATTGAATTCTTCTTTTTTTTTTTTAACGAGTAATTTCAGTAGAAATATTCAATTTTGGTTTTATGATTTTTAAATTGTTTAATTAGACGTGTTCTCCTTTTACTGCCCGCTTCAACGTTATTAAGCATAGTTATATATTTCGTATTCGGTCTTTGCAAGTTCTTCTTCAAGAGAGAGAGATTATGTTTCTCTCACCCTGCCCTCTTAATAAGAAACCCCTTCTACGGTTACAACTTTTGATTAAATTTGAAGAAAGAAATAATATTTTCGTCAAGTGAAAATTCTGAATCAAATTCAATCATATCATTCCGTATATAAATTTAATAAAGCTGCATTACGTTATTTTCGTACCATAAAAACATACATTTAACTTATTAAATAATAATATCGTACGTATAATAATTAAACCGCGGGAGTTTATGCATTGATGGAAAATTTAAGTGGACAAAAATAGATGGAATATACACAATATATCTTAATGAACAAAATATCAATAACGTAATAATTGAACAATAAATTACTTAGAAAATTAAAATTTTCGATTAATATTTTGTTTTCTTTTTGAAAAATAAGAAGAATAATTTCTTTTTGTAAAACAGAATTTTAGGTAAAAACGTTTAACAAACAACGGACGGTACAAGAGAAACTTGGCCCATGAAAGAGCGTATCCACTTTCATCTTGCCACATTAACGTTCATATTTATCGTTCATAGCCGAGGCGAGAATAAAGTCAGCAAATGCAAATTTTGAAATGAGTAAAACAGTACAGCGTAAAGTGTAAAATAACACGGGCCGCCTTTAAAACCCGGAGACATGATCTCTTTTTTATGGAAATTTCACTTTACGCAAGAACTTTAAATATAAAGGTTGAAAAAATATAAGGAGAGGCTATCTGTTATTACCGTAAACGTACGAACGTCATAATTCGAACGAGTGTAATTTCCATGTTGGCGTGTAACCATCTTTTTGTTTCCTTGTAAATGTAACTTTCTTTTTCCTACCCTCGGTTCTTTTTGCAGAGTCCATCAGCTCGCATCGTTTTCCGCGATAAATATTATCTTCCGCGTATTCGTGGCGGATCGCCACGAAAAATAATCTTGGCCGCCATATGTATACGACGTTTTTATCGGCGCGTCCACTAAAAAGCATTTCCATTATTTCTGACTATCCGCCAATCTGAACTCCATGTAAGCAAAATCAACAGCTAAAGCTTCATAAATTCGAGAGTCATCGTTATTTCACCACCGCACTCGCTGATAGATCGATTTGTCTGGCTGAATTGCGTGTCAAGATTTGATAAATTCCATTCTCAAATAGGGAAAAAGAATATAACGCTCTAAAGTTTTTCATATAATTTACGCGCCATTATCAGAGCAGGTCTAACTTGAAAATAATAACGCTATTAATCTACGGAATGTAATTTGGAATTAGTAACGGGAAAGTAAGTTTAATAACTGTTTCGTTTAATAGCAATAATTCAACGTACTTCAACGTGATTAATTATTTCGATAGCTGAAGATTATTATAGGAATTAAATAGGATATTTGTTCAAAGTTGAAATGTATTTGGAACTATGAAAGTTCAAATATCTACTGTTTAACTTTTACCAATTGCACTAATTGCAAAATTTCTCGAAGTTTTAATTCCAAACGTTCCCCGAATTTCTCATCGTTTAATTTTACGCTTTTTTTTCGTTCAATTTTAAATTTTATATTTCTTCTTCTTCGCGTTGAATATGATAAAAATAAGATGAAAATATAATATTTACCAAAAAAATATATTTTTTAGCGATATCTCTATTATAAATTGCCTGAAACAATTAGTTAGTTTGCGATGATATTAGAACAGAACAATAGTATTTAGAAGGATTCACATAAAATGAAATTTCGTCGATGATGGCCTTAAAGAAAGATATGAAACTTACAGTACTATATTTGACGATATATCTTAGGTTGTGTTGTTACAGTACTGAAACGCGATGTGCGAGAATATCGTTCGTTTTGTTCGTAATACACAGTTCGGAATGAAGTTCTTTTAATCTCGTCCTGTCAACTGAACTGACCCCAGCTTTTATCAAACTTCAAACGTTATCTACGCATACTTCCTTAAGGCGACATTATTGAAAATTTATCTTCGACGCTGTGTTTCGATTTACCAGCTTCGACATATTTCAATATATCTGCCTGTCGTCCATGTTGTCGCCGATGTATTCTCGTAATCTCGAGATATATCGCCACGTGTACATCCACGTATCAGTGCTCACCCTCTCCTTAAGGTATACAAGTCGAACGTCTTCCTATATCCGTTATCCTGTCCATTTTAATAATTCCTTCGAGTGATACTTTCTATCGAAACGGATTTTCTCACTACGTTTTATACTATCGTTTATATTTCGCGCTTCGTCCAATATTGGATCATATTCCGAGTTCTCTTCCACGAGCTTATTTCCTTCAGTTCTAGACATCTTTATTCGAATTTTGTCGACTGTTTTCACGCAACTAATTTTTCTTGATTTTCCTTCGTTGAATTAACAGAGAGCGGCTGTTTATACGTTTACGAAAAATTTATAGAATGCATACAATCCGCAAAGGTATATAAAATATCGAAAGATATTTTTCGTCAGACTTTGAACAACCAACAAACAGATCTAACGCGTTGAACATTTTTCTAATTGTTCGATTGCATTTTTTAGCATGTAGTCTTTAACACGCGTCATCTAAGTATCGTAATAATAATCATAATAATATATGATCTTTTTATCTGTAATTTTACAATACAGTTGCAGCCTATCAAGAACAAGCGTAATCGTTTGAACGGTATAGGTTCGCATCTATCCCAGAAAGAAAATTTAATTTCCAACGTCTTATTTTCCAAATACTTCTAAACCGATTGCGATATAACTTCAACCAAACTTATGCGATCTTCGAATTTCCATGCTTTATAGGGTCAGCAATTTGGCACTGGGGCGAGAGTAAAATCGCGCGCTTTTTAAACCGTCCCGATAATTGCGTTGTTCCCCGAAGAATCCATATCTCAAACGGAGTGTAAGAAAATCGAGAAACGTTGCCCTCGAAACCCGGACATATGCGTTTCCTATAAAATCGTAAAATTCGACTTTAGCCAATTTCGAAGTTTCCCGCAGCTACGTGTACCCCGCAACTAGCGCACCGATTTATCTATCGATCTTTCGCGATCACACCGTGAAAATATACGTATAGCCTGTCCATCTGGTTCCGCTTTAATAATTCCTGAAACTAAGTCTTTTACGTTTTATAACGACGTTCACTCATCGAGGACCAAACTGTGGAATAATGCGTAAAAGAAACACGCGAACGTTATCGCACAATAGAAAATTTCATAATACGAACACTCGGAAGTTTGATCATTTGAAGTTCCGAAGATTTGAGGATCCGAAAGCTTGAAAATCTAAAGGCTTTGAAACTTGAAAGGTCGATGATGCGAAGACCTGAGAGTCTGAAAATCTAAGAACTTAGAAATTTGGAAATTTGAGAATCCGAGACTCCGGAAACTCGAAGATGAAATGCGTTAACACGACGTATTGGCTCGTAATGCTTTATCGCGTCGATTTCGCTTCGATTGCAGCAGGAGACGAAAGAAGAGGACAAAAGAGAGATTTTTGAGGTAGAAAGCGGCGAGATGGGATTCGCAGGGATTTCAGTGATGCCTTTGAAAACTTTGCAGGTGGGAACAGCAAGGTGTAAGCCCCGACCCCTGTCGCTGACGTTTTTTGTCGTTCGACGAAGATAGAATTTCATTGTTGCCGTTTATTACTTTCCATCCCGGAACGGAAGAGCAGTGTGAGCATGTGACATAGGGACCATGTCATTTTACGTCAGCTTCGCCATAAATTCGATAATTACGTGGTTCGAAGTGTATCCCTGCGAGTGCATAGATAGAGAAATAGCGCTTGAAAGTAGGGTTTAGAGCGGTATAAATCTGGCAAATATTCCGACCATGTTCAGACATACGATAAGGGTGTTGAACATGTTAGACGATTGATATAAAGAACAAACATGCAAGCTTATAAGCGGCAATATATGTACATTGTACACATTCGTAAAACTATCAATTCCACGATATACAATATAAATCAACGTCAATTCTTCATCAGCATCGATCCTCTGATCCAAACAACTCATAGACAACTAACGGATTGTTATCCATCATCCAATTACAACTTACCTGTACAATCCCTGGCTTCGTTGTAATAAAATTCGAACGGTGCTTCTAGAGATTCAATGCTCACTGAACTCGTAAGCCACTCGGTAACCGGTGCTTCGTATCTAATCATTACAGATTCAGATACCTTGCTCGGTAACGGTGTTCAAAGAGCAGTTCGCTAACAAGATTCTGACGAGAGAATGGCACCAAATTGGCCGATATTTGCGGCCTGAATGCAGTCACAGAACTTGGTCCCATCGTTGAGATTCGAGAAAGGATCGTAAACTCTGAAATAGTAAAAGCAAAGCTTCTTACTGATAATGGAAAAAATCATTTGGTCATGTCAGGGTACGACGTACAGTAGATTCGTACGTCGTTCTGATGAACACATATATGCAGAAATCTGGATGTCTTGGTGGGATGTCTTAACACCAGATCGCGGATTTTGATGCATTTAAAAGTTGAAAGTGCAAAATTACCCAGAACGCATGTAATATGAAAAGATATAGAAAATATCCGAAGTATAGTGCTATTTATAATACTTGATAAGTAAAAGAATTTTCTATCCTACGCCTTTAATTATATTCTCAAAATTACGAATTTGTATCAAAAATCCGCAGTTTAGTTATCACGCTAACACTGTTTGAAACCGGATAAGTATCAGTACGTCTTATCATCCCTCATAAAGATAACTGTAACGTTGGCGAAACGTCGAGGAATCCCTTCTTGTTGAACACGGCTTACACCCGGAAGCCTCAAACAGCGTTAGGCGCAACGATGTATAATGTAACAGTGTTAGGTGTGAACTCATATACAGTAACCAACAAGAGAGAGATTATGAAATAAAAAGTATAGCCACCGTACTTCTACAAAATGGATCTTGTATTTAATAAGAGCAATCACTAAATGTAATATATACCACACAATAGATGACTGTAATAAATATTGTACAGAATCGTTAGTACAAAATACCCAAAAATCCATAACGTATCGATTTTAACTCCACTTCCATCTGCCCGCCACTGTACAGATGCTTATTAGTGTATACATTTCATTCGGTAGAACACACAACGTAACCATAACCCGTGTCACAATGTTAGTTGATCAGAAAACCTATTGACCGTAACCATAACCTCGCGAAGAAGTTTATCATGGTACTTCTTCTTGGCCTGGGTGAGATCTCGAGAAATGCCGTACAGGCCGACATCGTATTTTTCATGCGCGTCAAAAACAGTCTGGCACATTTATCCGGCGGCCGGTACGTGTTTGAAAAATTACAGTTACTGGAAAAATAAATAACCGGCCACCGTAACCGTTCTAGGTCCGCCTACAAACGTATATTTTATAGAAGGCTGCGTGATAGTTGAAAATAGCGAGAAGGGATTTAAAATACGAGAGTGGGGGATGAATGGTAGACGGCGATGGGTAGAGCTGGGGATTGGGTAGAGGTTTGCGAAATAATTGCAGGATGACAAAGTGTTGTCAGCACGAACGTGTAACGAACCGACAGGAATTGCAAAGATGAGAGTAGAATATGACGGAAAAAGAGCATCCAGGATAAACCGGGAATGATGTATGAAGAGGGGAGGGAATAGGGGAAGGCTAGGACATCGAATAACCACGAGGACTGTGTAGAAATGCCAGCACAGTGAATCGCTTTTCGTTTAACAAAATCATTCTTTTTCGCTGGCTTCCTCTTTATACAACATTTTTCAAAATTTAGAAACATATAGCATCCATCGAAACAAGCAGAGAAGTGTTAATAGACATGACCGAATGAATATCAATATCCAAATACCAAAGCCTCCAGGATTATGAAATGTTTTCAATTATGAGCTTATTGCTGCATAAGAGACTTTAATGCGTGTCTACTTATAATATCATATATGTTTACCATACGTGATATTAAAAGTAGAAATTGGTAGGCAACTAATGAAAATAAAGTAATACGAAAGGACAAGTAATATGAAGATCGGTACATTGAATATTTGAAATATTTGTTAGGTATATTAGGTATCTTTATCGTGCGCTTACGAATAAAGAAATATATTTATAAAAAATATCTCAGCTCCAAATTTTCTATATGTATCCCAAGTTTTGAAAGATGGACCATATTTTTGACCTATGATAAAAAAAGATGTCAAGTTTCGATAGAACGTAGATCGCTATCAATTTAATTGAGGAAACCGCAATCGGAAGCTCTCGTCAGTGGCATACAAGAGAAGCTCGGTGCTATTCGATATTCGAGGAGCAAAACGTCGGATCGGAGCAACGTAAAAGTACAGGAATAAAGTCGCAGGTCCGTGATTCAATTTATCCACATTGAATGTGGATGTTTCGAAATAACATTTGTGCGAGTACCGAGTAACGTGAAGGGTGACTCACCCTCGATATCGAGAATATTTTACGGCAAAGTACGTCGCAGAGTGTATTGTAAGAGCAATGACAGTTTCGAGCGGAACTCTTCCCGCCGTATATGAATAATTTCGAACGACCTACGGGTCAAGAACAAAATCGTCTATAAATTTCTTGAGAAGAATACATTGTTATCCTTCGCTGTAAAATTTCATTTGCATGTTCGACGAATTCAAGACGTATAAGTTGATTGAATATTTTACAATTGTTATAATTAAACAAATATTGTACATTTTTCTACAGGAATACGTCCAGTTCTTGTATCACTAGACAATAACTGTGAAATGAAATCGAGGAATCTTCGAAGGAGTCGAGGTTTCAAGTATGTTCTTGAATTAGAAAGAAATATTCTCCTCCTATTTTTAAAAGCTTTTATTCCAAAATAGTTTGTTTAAAAAGAACAAATGAGACAGGAATTATCGAAAAGAAACAATTTAAGTAAATATTTCAATACCAAATTTTGTTATATTTAATGAATTATCGTACTAGCATATCGAAATGAGTATCGTAAATAGTAAGTACCTTAAAATTAAACACGAAAAAAAATATAAATTGCAGTTATCACCTACTTTTTATTAATTAATTTCTACGTGAAGAAAGAAGAAGATACTACCATTTGATATTTACTAACTTTTACATAAATTACAATTTAAGCATATTGAAGCATCTGTTCAACAAGTTATTCTGAATTAAAAGAAATGAAATATAGGAAGAAGATATGAACACAACTGATAAAAAGAACGAACGAGGGAACTTTCGAAGTACATAACACGCGGTAAATAAGAAACAATTAAATCTCGATCAATTTGGAAGATCTTAAGAATATTTATACAACTTTATAATCGAAGAGTAAAGCAGGCCAAGTCAAAAGGATCACAGATGGTTTCGCTCTTGCTTTTGCAGACAGTACATTTAACCTTTCAATTACATCCAGCTTACGTGATAGGAAATCTACAGAACAGAATACGGAAGTTAAAACCTGCTTGAGTACCGGTTTGAATTTCCAATTGGAAGTTCACGCGATAATTCGTTTCGATTGCCTCGGAGAGGACGACGTGCCAACTCGGCTTGAATGGCTACTAATTTTCTGCTGGTCGATTCTTTCTCTCCCTTTTTTTTTACCCAACCCTATCTCCGGTTCAAAACATGCAAAACCATTCGACCAAAGTATTGGACAAACAGTTTGTATCGTTTTACCTTCTGCCATTTTAACCGTGCAAAAGTTTCGCGGTAAACGTCATGGAATGTTGAGTGCCAGTTTGCGATCTTTTAACCTTTTCGTTTCACTTTAGAGAAACTTTGGCAGACAAAAGACTTACAAATTTTAGAACAGGGAAGATTAAAACTGGGATGATTCAGCTTGAGAAGTTAAAAAATTTTTTTACCTCTTGAAATTGAGATTTATGTAAATGTATATCACTTAATATGATATTTCTGTGGCGTATTTTTAAACTTATCATATAGTTGAACAACAGGAAAATTACTTAACAAGACTTGTAGGTTTCTTATAATGATTCGAATGATTTTAAGTTAAATTATTTTGATAGAATTTCTTAATTACTAGTATTTTTATATTAGTTTTAATTATATGTATATAGTCCTGACCAGATCGTTTTAACTTTCATATTAAAAATTTGTAAAAAATTATCCAATATCGTCATGCAATGTAATTTACTTTGTAATTAACTTTTAATCAAGAAAATTTCGGTTATCCACACTCTCAATAGTTAAAGAAATATTAAAGCGACAACAAAACTCGTTTATTACTCGTTTATTATTCATTCACCATCTAAATAGTTATTATATTATATATCATATTGCATTATATAGTTATTCTATAGTTATTATGTCAAAGTTATTATACCGCGCACAATATTTACAAGTAAACATTAATTATACAATAAGAACTGACTAACTATCAGGTACCAATCAACAATCGATCAACTATTACACAATGGTCAACTTTTTTGACGGTAACCGATTTCCTAATTTATCCAATGACTATAAAAGATGAGCAATTATCGAACCCATCGATTATGCTGGCCATTCCATTTCATAATTACCTCCGTAAAGTCATTTCAACATACCAAGGATGATAATCTCGTTAATAATAAAACGCCTCTTAATTATACCATTTTTCTACAGACACTAAATTATCTTAAAAATGTCAATATTGAAATATATAGGTATATCACAAAATGGCAACACAATGCACTTAGATCTGATCGAAACGGAGGCTAACCATCGCCATACGAATTCGGAAAGTAAAAAAGAGGAAGTAAAAAGTTTGACTCCAGCTGAGTTTCATTCTACCATATGATTTACTCGTTATGCGTACACATAGCAACACGACCACGCCTAAATTATAATATCATGTGAATAAATCGAGCGAAATGATCCGTTTTGCGGGACGCAGTTGCGCGATGGAGTGGCTAACGATGCAATTTAGTCCGAGATCGATTTACACGGGTCAAGCAGCACCTGGCCATCTGACAGTAGCATTAATGTGGCGGCAGATTGCACGTCTTTCATCATGTCTGCCGGGACGTGCATGTATCAAGAGTGTCTGAAGTTAATATTCCTCCTAGGACGTGGCTAACGACCATCGAGTGTAAATTAATTGCCCGGCTATTAAACTGCAATAACCCGCGTAACTTCTCTTCCATTGCTTTCCCTTCTGACGCTGTAATTTCATTATCGATCTACATACGTGTATCGGTTTTACGATCCGGTAAAAAATATTTGCTTCCAGGAAGGAACGTGTCTGACGGCTGCAAGAAATGGAACTGACAGTCTCCGTTCGCCGAGTTGCATGTTAACGGAAACACGAGGAAAATGAATAGTTTGTTACAGCATAGTAGTTCGATATTTTCATGTAACTGATTAATAGAGTTTTCAGTATTGTATAATGAACTTTATATTGGAAATTGTAATGCGATAAGAGAATAATAATTGGAAATGATATAGTGATGTATTATAACGGTTTCTATAAAGTAGGATATCAGTTGAATTACTAATTGTTTAATCAAAATTTCAGTATAGAAGAATAGATATGATTATGAAAATTAATAGAATATATTTTTGACAGATCTATAATACACAATAAATTGATTTTTATAGATTGGCTGATAAAAATAATTGGAAAATATAAATATATTATATAATATAAATATATATATATTTAAAATAAATATATAAATATATATATAAATAATAGATAAATATAATAGATTGGTGATCATGAAACGCTTAAATATCATTCAAATACTTTTTAAATCATATTTATACAGCGAATAATATTAATCAGTATATACGTACAAATATATGCCATTAGAATTATATCAGAAATTTTATCATAAATATTCTTAGACGATTTTTCAACAAGAATTACAAGAATACAGAATTCTCCACAATTTTATTTAATTTACGTATTGCATAACTTGTTCCTTCAAGTCTGTCTGCATAAAATATCACATGCTTTTCAATGCACTTCTTCTGAGATTACTTTTTTATGTATGTTAATTAAGCATACATAGGACACCTGCCTCGCTGCATGAGACAGCTCTTGAAAACGATTCCACGTCTTCAATTAAGATGGAAGCAGAGCGAAAAAGAAACGCGTTCTTTTATCTTTCCTCCTCCGTACCTTCAATTTTAAATTTCAAAGCAATGTAAGACTTTAATCGCTGAGAAAGGTACATGTTAAAAGTATTTATACGTTCGAGAGGTGTGCTACACACGAAGAAAACCAAGTCACGTGTTTGTGACAACGAGAAGGAGTTGGAAGTAGTTAACGCTATTATTATGTATCGCAAAGGATATTGCTCTGTTAATGTTTTTTATGCCAGAGTTATAAGAAAAAGAAACTGAAGGTAAAAAAACGATTAAAACGAATTGCAATAATAATAAATGCGGAAAAGTGAAATTTCACTTTCATATTAATGTATATTTTCAATGATTCATAATGTAGTGCCCTATGTTTGCGTAATATTTAAGTAGAACATGATTCTAGTAGCAAGAGTCTGGTTTTTATCTCTCATCAGTCTCTCATTTTCTCAACTTAATTTGTTTCTTGATGGAAAATTGAAATAACATACAGATGAGGGGCGAAGAAAGAATCTAGGTAACAGGGCGCACAACTGAGAGCAGGAGGAACGAAACTGTAGTAGTTACGTGAACAATAGAAGCATTTTTAATGCGGAAATTAATTAGATGGCAACTGTGATCTAATATACTGCCGAATATAAAGCTATATTTTACTCCAATGAAGCTATTTTTATACAACGATTGATCTATCATACCCAATAAGCATTTTTATTCCTCTTAATGGAGAGCGTAAGTCGAAAATGTTCAACCCCCTATATATCACACGTTCCCTTTATAAATGATATTCAAATTACGCTCCACCAGCAATTTATTCTAAAACCACTAATTGCTTCTCCACTTTATTAATCAGACCGATGGCTAATTATTCATCAAACGTCTGTTACATCGTCGTGCAACATGATTTCTCGTCAGCGCATCACTACACCTTGTACCGGCTGACGCAACCGGCGCTTTGTCACTTTGTGAATATCGATTATTAATTGTCTAAGGCGTGATTACCCGATCACAGCATACTAATTTGTTTTTGGTAAATGACTATAAATAGGATATTACCCCCCCCCCTCCCTAGATCACATATCATTCTCGATACTGCAATATACTATATACCTCCTCTCTTATCATACAAGTTCTTGATGTCATCGTCGATGTTCATCGCTACGTATCGAAATCCCTGTCATCCGACCTTGAACAAACGAGATCTCCAACTTTCTCCGCGGAGAAGCAGTTACATACACTAGCGTATCTTCGCCACGACTATCTCATTATGGTTGCAAATGCGGTATTCGGAGCGAACGTAAACGCGCTTCGAGCACTTGGTAAAGATGCGGAGAGTAAAAGCAGATACAATTTCATTTATTATAATGCGAACGTCGGTCTCGTCTCAGCGAGCTTCGCGTAATAATTTATACGCCCCGTGCATATTTATAACATATAGCCCGTACATATTTGCGTAATCTTACTTGTCTTTCAAAATGTTTCGCTTGAACACAATTTTCAACTGCTTTTATCAGATTACCCTTTGACAGAAATATGTTGAGAGTAGTAAAATTCTTGACTGATAAGTTTTTGACGTTTTTCTCATTTCAGAAGGACGAGGATGTTGGACAAAGGATAATCTAGTTATAGGATAACAATGTAATAATAAAAATGTGATCTTGACTTAGTATTTTTTACAAAATGAACAAAGTTAGATTACAAACTAGAATTGAAAAGCAGATAGAACCGAAGCTTTGTCGTCTCCGTTCTATTTTGAGTTACGAACCGCTCATTCAACGCCATCGATGCCTGACTAATGCCAGTATACACTACTAGCGCTGGTGTTTCATTCTGCATGAAACTTCTATCGACTTCGTTTAAAATTCCATAAAGTGTCCCCAAACGATCCTTCGGCGATGTGCTGAAAAAACAATGAAGGTTAACAATGTTCCACGAGGTTTCATCGTTCCTATTGAACTTTCTTATCGGGCGGCGCGTAATATCCTTCCACAAATTTGCTCGTGAATCCTGGAGATTTCCAGCGGCTGTGTAAATTGCCTTTGAAAATTCAACGACGACAATCTTCGAGCGCGGAACCGGCAGTTTTGGCTTCTTTCAAACGAAAAATCAAACGATCGACAGTTATGCTTAATTGCGAACACGTATCACTTCGCTCATATCTGCGTAGGAGGTTGACCTACCATTCTGTACAGAAAATACAGCAAACGACAATAGAATTTAGTGGTTTAATTTCTCAAATGAAATACTAATTACGAACAGAACAATTGGCGCGGCAACACGTAAAAATGAATGCCACGTGTGCAACTCTAAATTAATTTAATTCGCTTACTAGAAAATCGTGAACTCCAGCAATAAGTAGCTGCACAACATGCTGCTATAAAGCAGTATATTACCACATAGTGGTAACGTAGAAACTTTCCCGGTAATATTATCCAACTACATTCCCTTATTGTATGGAAAAGTTGCGTTATACTATTTATTCTCCGTTAATTGTTTCGATACAGGCAAGCTTTTTCTCTATATTTTTGAACATATCTTTTGAATGAAGAGTAAATGAATCAATTATGTATGCATGCTAAAAGCTATAATTGAGAATTATTAATTGTTCAACCTTTTGTTACGACAAAATGTAAACTGTAAATTCAATTTCCTCTTTCTGGATAAACTACAGAAATATTTAACAACACGGAAACCTTCATTATTCTTTCAATAGACATTCTCGAAACTTCACATGGTATAACATTTGTAAATCAAATTTTCCACAGTAGTATCGAATGATCTGTTTTTGAAAGTCTTTACTAATATATCTAAAACTAACGAACTTTCCGTAACGAAGAAAAATACGTGTTCCGTTGTATTAACGATAAATGGTAGAAATACGGGTAAAAATTGAAGAATTCAATGGTTTTCTCCATGCAGCATACACGTGAAACGGACCACGCACACGAAGTTCGCTGAAAAGCCGAAAATATTTTTGCATTGCTGTACATATTCAAGCTGGAATATGGTGGATCGTGAGCTTCCGTTTGTAGAATAACGTAGGGATTGCAAGCATATGCATGCTGTTGGCGCTGCGTGTGCTCGACAAATTAAAGATACCAAACCGCGAATTGCATCCTCCATTTTGTTGACAACGTTCTATCAGAGAAACCCTGTGGTACAACGCGCAGTTTGCTATTCATATGTTACACAGAACGTCCAATAAATTCTGACTACGACTACTAGTGATGGGATCAAACATATCGCAAGCAACATGGAAAATTGATGTGGCACGTTCGAAATCGGACGAACGTGTTAAATTGCAGTCTGGTATATTTCGATACAAACGTCGTAAAGAAGAATGAGTCAAGTATAAATTGTATTTATCAGTTGTGAGTAAATGTTCATGCGTTTATGAGAAAAAAATTCATCAAAAATTCACAAATGCGTATACGTATGCATGCAAAACATCGAAAACATGATATTTAGTAACTGCGTTTACAAAAATATACATTTGCACAAATATCCGTAGCTTGGTTACGAAAGTACTTGTCGACATGCTGCTATGATAGAAATTTCAAGAAATATTTCGTTTAGGATCCTTTAGGTGATAGAATTTTTTAACAGAATTCGAGAATAAGTTTCAACGTATTATTTCGGAAGATTTTTAAATATTATGTTGCTTGGTACTCTTAACAGAACAGAAACAATATTGAAATTTCATGAAAAAATGTATATGGCTCATACTTTCGATACTACATGCGATTACGTGTGACTATTCTACATTTATATGTGAATAGTTCTCGTCATCATTGCTATGTAGTATTAAAACAATCTTGTAATGTATTTTCATTCCATAAAGCATATATTTCTTCAAAAGGTAGCGCCATGTTCGAATTCCATATTCCAACATATAGAATGCAAGTATAAAATTAAAACACCATGACGCAAAATTATTAAAGTGACATGGCATACTCGTCTGGAGTCATTACAGAAAGTAACGAATTTCACGTGGTCCAAAGACCAAAATGAAAAGAAAAACTGTACACATATCGTGGATTTTTGGACGCTTTTGTTATTTGCAGTTGGAAGATTCTTTTGTTCCTGTCTGCTTGCATAGCTCGAATTGATGTTGGTTATAATAGTTTACTATGCTTGCTATTTTGTGTAATTTTAGTAAAGAAGACTAAACCATTAAAATCCTAACTAATGTATTATTCATTTGTCCACGCAGATAAATGCAAGAAATAACCTGGTGCAAAGTTACGTGAAAAGATTATTTCATTTTAGAATTAAACATTATTAAACTTATTCTATCCCCAATGGTTTAATATTGCTGTAATTTCTACCAGAATTATGCAGGAATACATAAAAAGTAACTAATTAGAATTCTTCGTAAAGTAAAATTTTTGGCAAAAAATGTTGTATAAATCGTCTTTTATTTGACGTAATTTGTCCGCAATTAACTAAATCCAATATTTGTATAAATAGATACATGAAACTGGTTCTCCTTAATCTTTTCAATTTTTTTTACTCGTGTCATATTTTCTAAGAGGTATACGCATATATTTGAATAGTTACTATTCACTGCACTCTTTTTTCTACGTAGTTTGTCAAATTTGCAACATAAAACGCCTGAATCGAACAATTTTGAATCGTTTTATCGAACACGAGCGACACATGAAGAGCTCTGTGGATTGACAGATAGTTGTTCCATAAAGAACAGGCCAAAATTGCCAGGCTTGTGAAAGTACATGCTATAAATGTAGAATAGCCAGAAAAAAAAAACACATTTGAATTCATGTCTCTTTTGGCGATTATTCACCGCTTTTACATACAAATATGACATGATTCAACATCCAGATCAATAACATAGAAGCATTGTAAAAGCTCTAATATATATAATCACACAAAAATAGAGTTTTATACGAAAAGTTACGGGATATAAATTACTGTTATTTGTTTGACCGAAACCTGTTACTTTCAATTTAAAAATTGTGATTCCAAAATAATCCTCGGTTAACTTTAACCGCATAATATTATAACTTTATCATTGCTGTTATTATTATATTATAACTTTATTATTTTTCAAGGCATTAATTCTGTCTCAATTTATATTCGATATTTATATTGAAAAATTGAAAATATTAAAAGTCTACAGTAATAAAAGTTTGGTCAAATGCTGTTCCCTCCTATTTAGCGCGTATATGAGTTTATAAATATGGTATAACAGCGTTTTAAACAGCGAATAAAAATATCAGTAACAATTGGTTGGGGTCTTGACATATTTTGCATCGATGACGGCGTGCGATCGAATGCGAAAAAATCAAATGTCATATTCACGAAAGCGTATTCCTGTGAAACAGTCTTTATTGATGTGACGTTTTCAATGCTTTGAACAAGCTGTTCACTGATTCAATAGTTCGCTTTTGTAATTTTCATCGATTATACAGAATGGTCCACTTGCCTTCATTGTCCGAGAAACGCTTATGTTAAAAACGCCACTTACGTTAAAAATTCAAAACATATTTTTTCCTTCCGTTGAAAAGTTTCGCCGATTCATATCTCATAAACAAAATTTTGAATTAACTTAACTTCTGAAAGATGAGTCGGTATAAGATCAGAATCGTTCAATTACTGCACTATACTATACATACATATACACGAGAAAAAATACCACATACAACAATATCACTACCAATACTAACATCAATCTATGATGATACATTGCTCTCATCGCTACAGAATTTCGAAAGTCAAAAACCATTTCATTTTCGCAAATCTCCCAAAAGATTCTGTTAGAAACCATTTCTTCATTCATAGATCCATATCATTTCGAAAAGCAATCCTATACGCCAACGTAGATCTACATACAAGATAACAATTCTTCAAAAATTCTCGGTTTCATCCAGAATCCTCGACTTCAACCGTCCGCACCTTTTACGGAAGACTAGAAAAAGAGCTTATGGTAGCAGAAAATTTAGAACGATGCCGTCTCCTAAACGGGTGGAAGTCGTCGTGGTGAATTGGCTGCACGCGCGACGGCAGTGTGCCACGGATCTTACGAGGCTATCCGGATAATTCGCATCAGAGCTTTAACGAGGGTCCGTAAAAACGTACCGGAGGTCACGTCAATTCCATTCAGCAAGTATGCAGGGGGAGGGAAATGGCGACAGCGTCTAACGGCCGCGCGCCCCCTGTCCTCGTGACGCGCGCCTTTCTATCCCTAGTCCCGGCTACCCACCAGGCAAACAGAAATTAATTAGAAGTAGTGGAACGTTTGCTCTCCTTACGACAGTTCACCGGTGACTCTGAAACAAGATTACCGGATTTGTTGTTTTTGTTCGGCCGCGCAACGTAATTCGTTTGCAGCACTCGAATCGTCGTCGACGTCGTCGTCGACTACGACGCCCGGCGTCTTCTGCGTCGACTTCCCCAACGACGACGCCCGGATGTCGACGGCAATCGTGTTGCCTCCCCGTCCCTTCCTCTTCGATCCTCTCATTCCACCCTCCTCCCTCTTTCTTTCTTTCTTTCTTTCTTTCCTTCTCCCAGTCTATCTCTTCCTTTTTTGTTTCTCTTTCTCTGCAGACCTTATTTTCGCTTCTCTTCCAGCATCATCCGCGCTCGAAAAGGTATTTTTGTTTCTTCGTTGACAGTTCAGGGAGAGAACAGAGACGAAGGGTCTCAGAATTTGGCAGAAGAAGCATCGGGGAAACGGCGCGACTTAAGTTTCTGATTTTCCACGGAAGTTGCCACCAATTAATTGGTTTACTTCCAACGAATACCACGCGACCAACGAACTTCTCTTCCGGCCTGTTTTGCCAGCGATTTACTCACTGGAAATTGTCACGCTCTCTCTCCCCCCGTGGTTTCCGAATTTTTTTTGGAAATTTGGAAACGTCGCTCTAAATTGTTCGATTTTTTAAAAGAAACGTGGCTCAGCTGAATCTCCTTAAACAATAATTTATCATCTGTTAATATCAGTGGATTGACAGGTTACTGGTTGTAAGTTATAGACTCCACTTTCGTAACTTTACCAAGTCTTATACGTGTCTTATGTCACGCGTGAAACCGAATTTTACATCGAAATTTTAAATTAGGCAATTACCATTCTTGAAGGTCTGATCTGCATAGAGCAAAGAGAAGCGTTAAGTTATTAATGTTATTAATCTGAAGACAGCGTTAAGAGAAGCATACCTATCATTGACTGTGTTAAAAATATTGTTCATAGGGGAATTTCTGGTGGGTAAGATTGATTTTTTTTTTTTTTTAGAAGTCATACACTCTTTTAAATGGATCCAATGCCACTCTGAGTTTATCGAGTGGAACTTTAAGAACACTACGCTTGAATTAAGTTTATGAGGCGTTACATATCCTATTTTTTAGATTTCGAACTTCTGTTCGCCATTACTTTCATACTTCTTACTTTCCCTTTTATTGTAAAAGAATATCAGACATTTTAGTTAGAATTCGAGGGATTGATGGATCTCTGTCTATTTTTTTAACTCGCATGAATAATACAATTTTGAAATAGTATTTCCTACAATTCCAAAAATTGGAGACACACTGTAATTGGTTCGTGTGATACACCTTCGCGAGCTAAGAAACTGCGTTTATGTATGTTAGATCTAGAAAGCGTCTATATTCTTTACTCGTAGAGCTTGCTATTTTTCAAAATATCTCGACAATAGAATGTTAATTTATCTTAGAGATTACAGTCGGCGATTCAATTTAATCTTAACAATAGAAACATTTCGGCGCCTGCTATATCTGAATAGCGAAGTAAAAATAGAACTTAGTAACGAACAATTGAGAATTCAGAGGATAAACGGTACTAGTTACAAAATCTTCCATTTGAAGAAACAATAAATGTATCTAAATTTTAATTTAAAAAGTATGTACCAAAGATCAGTATGTTAACAAACATTGAACAGAACATATTACTGTAAGTATTTATAAATTCTAAATAAATAAGGATGTATCATTTTCTAGAGCCACCTCCTTTTTTTTTAGAACTTACACTGGTATCATTTTTCAATCTTCCTTAATCATTTATTATAGCAAACTATAAATGCAAATATACTTTACCGAATTGGTATTTTTTGAATAAATTGGTAACTTGTCATTTTTTAAAGAATCGTTATCAATAATTACGTCTGTACTATAACAATAAATTTTATAAAAATATTGTCTGCACCTAACATTTTCTGAATCAATGGAATAATTATAATTATCAAAGAAAATGACAACCTAGATAAATTTAAAACGCACTGTTCCCAGATAATATTTAATACTTTAATTTACCTTGTCATCGAAATATTTTTCACGTGTCGAAAAGTATTTTACTATCCTATTCGCCTACGAACGTTTCATCTCTCCCTTTCAGACATTTATTATAGTAAAAACGAAATTTTATTCTGTAGCATTTTATGGTGATGTTACACACAAAGCGCATCACTCCCATTCTATCTCCTTTCTTTTATACGACCATCATAATCGTCCTAAACTTTGAAATATTCCATCTCGAGAACCAACCATCCTACAAGAAAAACTCGACTGAAAACTCTGCCGCGACAAAAAAATAAATCTCAAGCCCTGCTGTTCAAAAATATCTCCCTCCAAACTCTCGTGGAGCGCGTGATACGTACATTTTACGCACTCCCATACTCCAAGAAGAAAAAGATTCACGCGATTGAAAGTGTCGCGTCGCGGGGCTGTCCTTCGACGAAAAATGGACCGATTATACAAACACGCGATGGAAAGTTAGGCCAGCTTCCCACTCGATGCGTTACGATATTTCTGTTTACCTCTTCGCCTTGCCATTTTTATTTTTCCAAACACGATATCCACTTCGAGTAGATTTATTCGGAATATTGTAAAGGAGACGGTGGTGAGGGGAAACACAAATGAAGAAAATCAATAGCGTTCGGTAAACTAACATCTCAGGTATAAGGGAGAGCCGTGCCATCGAAAAATATTGATACTTTAACTAAGGAGGAAAGTTTAGTCGGTCTACCGAAGGAGGGAGGAAATGCTGGCTTGCGAAGGGGGTTGCAAGGGTGGATGAAGGCAACTCGGCATCTGCGGCGGCTGGTATTGACGGGTCTCCAATTCTATCAGACTTCGGGAAAATATATATGTATTGGATGGCACATTATCGCATATTAGTCAGAAAACTTTTTTCGCCGACTCGAAAGAAAACCGGAGTAAATTTCGACCGTGTGTCAGATGTCCGGGTAGATTATCGACATTTAAACAGCGTTAATCATGCTATTGTAAAGCTCGAAATAGATCAAGTTGTGACTGAGGCGGAACGAAGGTAATTTTTTAAAGGACTTGCCAAATTACGAATTGCAATTTTAATATTTCAATTTTATTCAGTGGAAGAAAAAACAAGTATAGGTTTTAGATTCAGCAGCGTACGAGATTATTACTGCGAGTATTAATTGACCATGGCATTTATAACGCGTTTACAAAAGCGGTTTCATTTCGAATGATTCTGAGTTGGTTTTTGTCGGTTTATTTAAATTAGTAGAAAGTGGAGTCGCCTCTTCTTGCAATAGCTCCTTCAATTGATAATCAATAGTTGAGTAAAAGTTAGCACTGGTGAAACAAATTTCATTTAGAAAATAGATCAGATAATAATAAAATAAGATAAATAAATTTTCGAGAAGAAACTTCGGTAGACCATATTGGCCATATTTTATAATTTTTAGCTAAATAATATCTAGCAGGTTTTCAGAAAACAAGAGAGAGAGAGAGAGAGAGAGAGAGAGAGAGAATAAAAGTACATACTTGAAAAATGGAAAGCAGAAATTTACGATAAATGTCCGCTTTAAAAATAAACTTAACGTAATCTTGGACCTAATCCAGTCTTAGCCAGAAATGCATCCCTTCAGTCTGAGGTACTCGTGATCCTGATCTAAGCTCGATGTAAATTGCTTCACTAAATCGAATCTGCTTTTTGCCATATCACTTATATAGCCTAGATATAATCTAGATAACATTTACTCAATCACAGTCTTCAATATTTCACTAAATATTTTTACTTTAATCGATCTATTCAACTAATTTTATATTCAGATGGTAAATTCCACTAAGAGAAGAAAAATAATATATAAGAAGAAAATGTACAATATATCATTATTGCAATAGATTTATCAAAACACAAAATTGCACGAAAATACCGTTAGGTACAAATTTATATATTAGACTTTCGTCTTCAGTCACAAAATAATTAATTTATTCAAAAGAATCACTATCACTATCACTATTACTAAGATAAAAGTAATATTGTTTTAATGTGTCACTGGTTCTAAGTAAATTAATTCCAAGCGTAGAACAGAAAATTAGTAGAATCAAATTATATTTAACAAGAAAGGAAAAAGTCAAACATAATTCTTATAGCTAGTATCCCTAAAGCATAAGAAATGGTACAAAGGTAGAAAGATACGAGTCAACCGTGCTAATAAATCATTGTAAGAACATTAAACAAGGGGCCAGTTCACGTTAAAATCGTACATGACCACGAGTGTCGTAGATTTGAGGCTTGTCATTCACAGATCAGTGTCCGCTTGTATCACAACTATCTGTACAAAGGAAAATAGAGCCGTCGCCTGACAGACGGAAGAAATTACATGTCAGTCGAAGTGGTTTACATGGTCAGGTGTCCATAAGCGATGAACGATTGACAGATATCGACAGTTGGTGTTAACTGGTCGATGCTAGATACAACACCAATGACTGACGTTCATCGCTTATCCTACTAACATGTTGTTCACATCGTTGATGAGCTCAGTGACTGTACAAGGTGTCACACTTTGTAACAACGCAATATGCCCGGAATTACTATGACAACACGCTGCCGGTACAGGTATTGGCTAATAAATTTATGATTTCGCAGCATGGGATTAGCATATCCATGGTCATGTGACACTTGTGTCTTTCAATTTGTGTCAGAATGAAATTGCTTATAAATATTGGTCTTCTCTCTATATCTATCACTATAAGTTTGCGATAAAAATGTGCGCTCTGAATTGGAAGGAAACGCAGTAGAAAAGATATTTGAACATCGCTGTATTATATCATGTAATTAATTAATTAAATCCAGGTATATCAAAACTTGTATCATTTGACAGTATTTTCTTATGGCTACAGAATTTGATTTCCATGAAAATGGAATATCGAGCCAGATAAGAGAAAGTACCTTATTGGAAAATAAGGCTATGTGCAAACATTCTTGTATCTTTTTGTATTTCTTACATTTACAGAAAGTTTTCATTCCCACGATGTCCTACGCAATGTCCATCGACCCCAATTTAATATTGAATTTTATAAGATGCAAGGAGAAGAATTACGTAGCATAAACAACAGAACATTTTGCAGAGAAATATAATTGCAGAATGCAATTTTCATGAGTGGAGATTTATTTATTTGGATTTGGAGTGACGCTTTCTCAAATTGTACGATTGCTTAAATGTTTCACAAAGAATCACAAAGATGTCGACACACGAGGGGATTAAGTTAGATACACGCGCATCTAACAAAGCTACGCGAAGCCCGGGAAATCTGCTGACTATGTTCTCCCAAAGAAGATTAGGATAAATTGCGCATCGTTTTAGAGTCAATTTCAAATCTCCCTACATGAATTTATTTTCGCAAAGAGTTCTGCAAACTCTTTCAAAAATATTTTACTTCAACGAAAGCGTCGTGTTATTTTTACACCGGCGGAAAAATACTGTCGAAATTTAAAACACTGTCCAAAATATGCATGTATTCGTTATCCATACAAATATGATACTCTACTCTAGTTACGTGCTTTTGGCCGATACAAATATTCCCGATATTTGTGCAGCTGAAATAAACCTCGAAGTTTCGAACACTTAAAAATACTTCAAAAATAGAAAACGAATACACCGACTCTTTAGCCAGAGACCGTTAAATCGTAAAACTCGTAAAACTCGTAAAACTCGAAGCGGAGCATATATCATACAACATGTTCCTATTAATACAGTAGCTGGTTCGATATATCGACACTACGATGGCATAGGTCGTACATCACCAAGCCTGTGTTTCCTTTCTACGAAGAACATTAAATTTCTCTATTCGTTAGTAGAGTGGACGACCGAACGTGTTCGCCGATAGTTCCGGCATTTCTCCGCGTTTCCGTGCAACTTCGATTTTCAAACGGCTACAGACCGTAGGAAGAGGAGAGCGGTATCACTCTGGCTATTATCCGCAGCCTCGAAAACTGTATACCATGAAAGTGTACGGGCCACTCGAAGCGATACGCCATGAATCACCGAGCGTGCCCGTGCGGCGCGCGGGTTGGACAACGGATTTCATTTATAAAGCAAATAAATCTTTAAGGCGAGAAACCACGCGGGTCAGCAGCCGTGCAGGCAGCCAGCAGGGGACGGAAAGAGACAAGGAAGAAACGAGAGAATGGGACGATAGAACCAGTGGGGAAGATTTGCGAGTGAGGCACGAAAGTATCTGAAGACTAATATTCACGACGACGCATCAAATTGGCAAATTGTCTTAGATACGAGCTGCATACGACGTCGTGT
Organism: Bombus confusus; assembly: GCA_014737475.1. Lineage (NCBI taxonomy): Eukaryota > Metazoa > Arthropoda > Insecta > Hymenoptera > Apidae > Bombus > Bombus confusus. The sequence goes on from JACXIV010000144.1 coordinate 1,851,282, forward strand.
GCCAGGCATTTTTCCAAGAAATGACGAATCACGGAATACCAGCGTGTCCATCTTTAAAACAATATCTCAGCGGTTAAATGAAATCCCGCGCGAAGAGATATTTATGTGGGCTCGTTCGTCGCCAGCTGTGCGGTCGAATTAACTGGTCGCTTTGCGATTTTTTTACTGGCTACCTGCTGGAACAGTTAGTTGGCTATTTCAGGCGTGAGTAGGGAAATACACGGGGGAATGATAAATGTTGATATTTTATTATGTGATATTATATTATATAATATAACTATATAGGTATTTATGTACGGGTATGTCTGAAAGAATCCATATACGTTTGCATAAATCAATTTTGCAATCGAACTGTAGTTTATTGATTACGTATAGTACATAACTGTCTGACACGTAATCAGTCGTTCATGTGCATGGTGTATACTAATTCGGTAATCGAAACATAAACTTGTTAATCGATTAATTGAAAAACGGGCGATCAATTTAATTAACGAGCGATTATATATATTAATTAAAACTTGTACATATTGATTAAGATAGCGTAAAGTACTTAAAATTAACAGATCAGTTTATACACAAAATACTGCGAGTCTTTTCGAAATTGCTTTTATAGAATAATTGAATATTTTTCTTCATGGAAAAATTGCTGTTTCTCAAATTCTCATGGATGTCACAATACTCTACTCTAACACTCACTCCTATTTAATTTTTCGAATAATCTAACGTAAAAATCCTACTATTCTAATTCATAGATTCGATACGTGAAAATTCAATTACATTTAATAATATCGATACGACATATGCGATTCTCTCGACTTCTTACCACTGTGCTATTTAGGGCGGACAAATGTTCCACGCTCCATTTCGCGTGTCTATAGAAATCGGGTAACAGCATCGATGTACGAAAACTTTTGATCGGCAATGTACTTCACCTTTGCTCAGCTATCGGAGTCTGCACCGCTAAAGCAAAAGATCGATGACACGATTCTTGCTCGCATGGGCGGTCAAGGAAGAGGTAGAAGGGTACCCTTTTTAATCGCGAAGTAAAATTGTTATGATCCTTCATTGTTGCCAAGTGGACGGCGTCCAAACGTTTCGATGTCACTATGGTTCATCCAATCAGGCGTAGCCACGTGAAAATAGCTGTTTCAGCACGGTACACCGATTGCCTCTACGTGAGCTCCAGCATCAACGTAGTACACACAAGCTCGCTGGCTGATTCGCTTCTTGAGCTTGTAATATACCTCGTTCTATTCGAACATTACGTCTGTCCTCTGCACTACCGACTTTTCTTCTTCCTCTATCTCTCCATCCACCAACCTTTCCTCTTTTGAATCGTCACGTAATTTCTCTTTCTTCGGAAGTTCACGTAAATCAACGGTGGTTCGAGCAACGACGCTATCTCCTTCCTTCAAAGTTCGGCGATTTTCAATTTTCGCCCGATGTATTTATCCGTTTAACCATTAGAGAAGGGGCCGCAGAGTTGGACGAGAGGCTGGAATCAATGAAGCGGGCAGCTCGCGCCATCAAACGTCTCCTCTGCTTCCCTTCCTTTTCATCTTCAAACTTTCTCTCTTTCCCTCTGCGTGCTTATTCCGTGCTATTACCTAGTCTTTCGTTTGATACGACTGTGCATTACGGCCCCATTCAATGGCTCCACGAAGAACGAGTCGCGGTGTACGCGGTAATGGTTTTTACAGCTATTAACGTTTGACTAACGAAGGGAAACTCGCGGCCGGATAGTCGATTGCGTTGTAACGAGAGAGTCGTCGGGAGAGTTTCGATAGAGGCTTGGTACCAGTACACAAGGCGCAGGGTCCGGCCAGAATAATTGAGTTTTCCATTTTCTAACGACCGGCATCTTTCACGTCCGCCGACTAAGAGCCGAATTAATTGAGCAGACTGAAAGGCAAGGAGCATTTCCACAACAAGGGGCGTGGAAGATGAGTCGCCCTCTCGCGTGATTTCGTTGCTTCTTTCTTTTCTTCCAACCGAAAACTTACCTCGCTCGTTGATATTCCAGTCTTTCTCCTCCTGCTTCTCTTATCCCTTTACTATTTTCGTGTTTCGCCACGATCAAGTCTGGCAAAATTGAATTACAAGCGACGACGATTCTCCAGACTAATGGACTTCCTGTGTGGGAACACTGGGATATCGTTCGAAGCAGAGGAAAAAATGAAAAAAATTGAGTAAAAAAAGGGGAAAGGAAAGAGCAGAGAATGTTATCGGCCTCAATGAACGATCGATCGGTTCCACCAACGACATTTGGTCTCTATCATTGACGTCAGAGGAACTTTCCTTCCCTTCGTCGTCAGAGGCGAAGCAGAGAAAATTGAGTTACGATACCGCGCCGCTATCCTCTCGAATGTCGCTCGATATGGAAACGAGCCGAGACCCGGAGCCGACCGCGAAACTTCCTCGTTGCTTCCATTGCTTCTGAAAACTATCCCGGCGTTTTTTGCCTATCGATCTAGTCGCTTCACCCTAGACAATCGAAACACTTTTCAACCTTCTCGTTTCCTTTTCACCACCTCCTGTGTTACGTTTATCGCTCTATGATTATATTTCTTTTTGTTTCGTTATAATACGAGTGTAACCAATCCACATTTGTCCAAAATTTTATAATTTCTCAATTTCATTATCCAAGCACGCGATTAACGCGTAATTTTTCAGAAAATCGAACTTATTCCTGATGAATTAATAAGATGATTTTTACAAATTTTAGTCTTGCTTTAGTTTCTATCTCCAAGTAGTTCGAGAAACCTTACCAAATTATGTATGTTTATTTTGTAGTCAAATTTTCGGACTTTTTTCCAGTCATATAAATTTTATGAGTTCTGAGAAATCAAGTGATATATGAGCCATTCAGAAGCCACATTCATCAACTCCGTAAATTGAAAAGTACAGAAATGCGATGATGTTTCAGACGCTGGTTTTTTAATTTATCTTAGAATTGATCGTTATTTTTGCTTTCTTTCGACGACTGCACTTATGGAGGCAAGTCATTTGTTTCTTGAGAATTGAATATCGAAGGTGAAGTTGATTAGTTCGTATATATTTTACGAGAACTATATAATGCGTTTAATATTCAGCTGGAATCGAACAGCGAAAGTAATAATTCATTGCTGCTTTTCTTCATAAAAACGTAATTTACACAAGGGACATGATGATAATCAGAGTCCATCGCGTGTTTCGTGCATATTCTGCGTTGAATCGAAGATTTCGTTGTTCACCATTATATGATCACCACGATTTCTGCAATTCGTAGAAGCATTAAGCTTATATATTTGTATTATACACTGGACTAGTTGCTCTGAGCTGTTTGGCTTAAACCACGAATCCTCCTCATACAGATGCTTTTGTGCCTTTGAGCGCTACAAACAATCGCATCATCCTACAGGCAACGACTTATGGTTAATATCACTTTGCGCGATATTGATATAATTTTCGCTTATGTGAAACTGAGCATATATACCAAATTACAAGCTACATGATCTTGACGACTCTTATCGTTGTTTGGAAATTTTAGTTAGTCTTTGTTGCATATATTTGTTTATAATGGTGTTAAATACTCGATCATTTTTCATACGCTAAAACAACGCTGCAACTGGCAGAGATATATACCTTATTTATTAAATATACAGACTTTTTAAAATAAGACACAACAAGCTGAATAACGCTTATGAAATTTCGCGCGAGAAAAAATATTCGAAATGTCTGAATATTAATACGAATCGCTGTAACTATCCAAATGCCTGCTTCTATACAAATGCGTATACATAGAGTATCGCTAGTACTAAATTCCTAATTTTCTTCTACCTGATAAAAAGTCTTTACATGTCCTGTGCGCAGAAGCTCGAAGCGTGCAGTACTCTGTACGTGATCGACCTCGATGGTGAAACGATTGAATTTTCTTCTGGTAATGGCTCATTGACCAGAAACTGTTAAGCTAATTCCACGATACCGGAAGCAGGGCTAGGATGATGGCGCGAGCGAGAGGGGACGAGAGGAAGAGCGAGAGAAAGTAGGAGAGTGAAGATATGAACGAGCCTCGGGCGTAAACTCGCAGGGACGGCAGGAAAGCTTACAGCCACGGCAACGAAGTTAGAATCTGATACGAGGCGATCTAATTTTGCGATAGGATGGAAGTTCCGGCAATCATTATCGTGTTATACCGCGAATGTTGGATTGTGTATAGCTAGACGCGGCCCCCCTGTCTCAAGTGTATGCGCGGAAATCAAAGGAGCGCTACCCCGTGACAACTCAATTTGTACGCGTACGATGATAATAGTTCGTTGACCAGCTTTGGCACGCCTCGCGACTCTATTAATGGCTAGATGGGAAAGCGTATCGATTGAAAGTTATATACACGCGGCATTTCCTCGCTTCCGTAGAGTTTTAAGGTGAAGTTCAAGGGACCACATACACGGGATTGCTATAGACACCGAGTGCTAGCGAAACTAATTACACGCGATTACATTCCAGATGATTGAAAACTCTGTTTCACGCTATAAGAGACGATCTAATGAAAATTACGAGCATATTTCACAATTTCGCGATTTATTTGAACACAGCTCTTTCGTGATATAACAACAGATACATTTACAATTGTGTAGTATGACGAATATTTTGTGGAAACAATTGAAACGGATTGAACAAAAATTAGAGATGCTCAGCTTTCTTGAAAAAAGACGAACACGGACAAAGGTTATTCCTCTTACAATACTAATGTGTCCCTTGACAATACTAATACACTGTGACTCGTAAAATGTCACCAAACGAACCATTAGATAAATTATGCAAAAGACAGCCGAACGAGAATCCTGCGTTTTTAAATGGAGAAGAAAGGCGTGATAGTGACGGAAGCAGAGTTGATGACACGCTGGGAAGGAGAAGGAAGGAACGTCCCTCTCGCATGTGTGAGCTTTCCAATGGCGGAAACGAATGCAGTTGCATCGGTGTGTAGAGTCATCGAAGCGAATAAACAGGTCATCATCGGTGTTTCCGCGCGGGCGTGCCGATCGATAGGATTAACCCCTTACGAGTCGAACTTTATTCCGCGTGTAATCAAGCTTGATTAACGATTACCGGCGATTAGTTCACATTAGTTGATTAACTCTTGTAAAGCACGACCGGCCAAACGTGTACGAGAGAATGTATCAGATGTGTACAATTGTAAGCACTGTCGATTATCCGCGCGTGCGTTTAGCAATTCTCCCCAGCTACATCTAAATCTTCGTGAGAATCGCCTATGAAACTATGCGTTCACCGTTAAGCCTTTCGCGCAATGATCACTTTCGTCGAATTGCAACGCGTTCGCGTAATCATGCTGATTTATTCGACGTGCATTCCTCTCTCTCTCTCTCTCTCTCTCTCTCTGCGCTTGAAAAGTGATCTGGCTTGTTTGCTTTGTTATGGAACGCGACGTTCCAGCGTTGAACAGAATCGATGAAGTCGACGATTTTGAATCCTCGTTCCGATTATTAAAGTAATACAATGGAAATTTGGAAATTACTGTTAATACTTTTGAATTTAAGCGATAAGTTGTGTACAATGAAATCGTAACGGTAGAAATGAAAGTTTGATGTGAAAGCAGGAATCGTAATTGAATGGGAATGCAGTGGTGGAATTTATGCTTGTCTAGCAGATTAAAACTATGTTACAAAAACAGTCAGATGACATATTTATAACATATACGTATATGCTGGTTTTGCTTGGCTCAGCTGGCTCAAATAGTCCAACTTTACTGTACTAATTGTAAGATTTGAAATAATTTTTAAACGTTTTTATAGTCTTCCAATAACTATTCATATTTTGAATTATTTGTAAGTGTCTTAGAAAAATCGTTTACCCCTAAAACATTTGCCAATTTTGCTTTGAAATAATACTGGAATTTTATTTTACAGATATACGTATATCTGTAATATAAATTAATACATCACAACCCAATTAAAAATAGAACATTGCCATTCCGTAATCATCAACGTCAAAATCGAACAGATAGCGCGGTAAAAGCTCGGAAACAATGGCCCCTCCTCATCTTCCGGTATAAATCTGCATCATTCGCAATCCACTTGGCGATATTCCGAATAAGTCACAAGGATATCCAGCAACGATCCATCGTTTTCGATGCATTCTTGCCAAGAAACCGAATGGCTATGGTCAAAAAGCGTGGCCTCGCACTTTCTCATTCAAGACACGCGACATATGTAAGTACATATAACGTACGAGGAGATCAGCTCGGCGTATTTGCTTTTGCCAGCGATCATTGATCCAAATACGAATCCTTTGCTTCGATAGCCTTAGCGTGCAGAATACAACAGAATATGTTGGGCGAATCTCCGGCATGAAATAACCCGAGCGATTGATCTTCTTTAAATTAGATTCTATGGATTCCCGATTTCATATTAGCGGAAGGTTTAAAATCAATCTGGTCACAGAAGAAGCGTTCCAAGCGAATTAATCTATCCATATCAAAGCGGCCCGATCGAGAACGTGTGTCGCCAGGCTTTATAGTCGAGATTCAAGCACGACGTTTTTCCTATTTCCGCACCTTTCACGTCGGCAACGTTTTATTTCATGCATGCACGCGCCACCAGACACCCAAGTTTTTTAATCAAAATTGGGAAAACTGGTTTACTCTTGCGCCGGTTCTTTCATCCTTTGATTGAAAGATTATTTCGGAAAATTGTTTTCGTTATGAGTATTGTGCTTTTCTTTTTTCTTTTTTTTTTTTTTCATTTTTGTTATGATTGAATCTCTGACTCCGTTTTTCCTATCCATGCGCGATTTTTCTACACACAACAAATATCACGGTTTAGCGTTCACGCGATTTCCAAATGAATTTTGCAAGCGTATTTTAATGTCGGAATTTAAAGCGTCGCGACAGGTTAAAAATTACCATGTTTTTTTCAACTGACGTTCGTTCGTTTACAACTCGTGGATTAAAAATAATAATCTCTGATACACAATTTATTCTTCGTATATTGGTGATACTTGATATTCTGAGCTTTTTCTATTGTGTATCTGATTATACGCTTCCAAATGGCAAAGATATAAAGAAGACGGCTATCTTTTAAACGTTTCCTTTTCACATTCAGATGCCAGCGTGAAATAGAATTTCAAAAAGGAGATAAAAGTTTTTCAAAAAGAATCGTATGCTAAGTAAGTTTTGAAGAGTTGCGATACAATGATGCAGGCATACCTAGAAATTCGCAGAATATCTGAAACAATGAGACTATTCTATACATGTGGTGAAATATTCTACAATAGCTCTTGTACGCGAATGCGTATGTTTGAGCTGTTTCCAAATGAAAAGTTTTAAAGAATTGGCATGGAAACACGACCAATTTGAACTCCATCCTTGTCGGTTTTGGGAAATTCATTTTATCTTAGAAAATATTACATTTACATGAAACTGTATAAATTGATTCTGCATGTAAGATAAAATGATAGAAATCATGCTAAGAAAAGAAGAGAATAAATAGTACGGAGAATATTATGGAGGAAGTTGAATGTTCCAGTTAAGATTGGACACTTTACGATCCAACATAGTTTTCTTAAAAGACAAAAGCTTTTTTACTCCTTGGTCTCTAACACACTTCACGTTTTTGTTTAACTAATGACAATAACCCATGTAATCGTTTGATAGGGCTATAAATAACGAAAGAAAGATAGATTTATACAATAGAATTTAATATCCGATAGTTATTAAAAAGCTATGACTTTACCAAAGAATGTAATGATAACCAACAGCAACAGTGAAAATATGCAAAATATGGGAACATGTATCTGTCAGTCAAATGCCATTCCCTAAAGCTAGAAAGATAGTCAGGTCGAGATAAATAACTGCAGAAGTGATGAACGAGGACGTCAATGGCATCGTTGCTATCTCCGGACAATTTGTCAGCATTTATTTCCTTTGCGAAAGAATCTATGGCCATATACATACTCTCTTTTTATTAGAAACCGATGCTTTAGGATAAGTGAGAAGCACTGCTAAAGCATCGATCTCTGTATGAACACTAAACGGCAATCATTTTTTTCGTGACATCAAAGTAACTCGTAGAAAACGCTTAATCCTATTTATAATCTACTCATGAAAATTCTATTCTACGTATAAACGTAAATATTTAACAAATGAACCAATTGTAAATTTTCAATTAAATGAATTCACTTATTCGCATAAGGAAATAATAATAAGTAAATAAATTGACCATTAAGTAGCTATAGATTTTAAGAATTAGAACTCTGCACGATTTTATACGATTTTCATTACAGTTTTGGTAATTTATAGATTAAATCAAAATTAAGACGAACTTTGAAAATATAACGTAAAATATAGTGCGCTTTCATAGTGTACGATAAGTGACACTCGATATTGTAGGGGAACAGAATCATGAAAAATCGCCCAAAAGATACGCGACACGAAACGTGTCATTATTCTCCGTTTTACGAGCAATATCATAAAGCCACATCATGTAAATGAACTCTGATACAGTCAATCGATGACACTGCGGTTCAGGTTTCTCTTTTCACAACGTTATAATTCCACCACATATATCGTTGCGAGGGACTAAAAAGGATCAGAAAACAGACCAAGAGCTTGGAATCTTAAATTGCTCGTATATTTGAAACTGCAGTAGGAATTTCGTTAATTACGTATAATAATATCAAATTTCCTCTATCTATGTCAATTGTCCTGCCTTTTTTTCTTCACTTCCGTCTTATCTTAAATGAAAGACGATATGTACCAGTGGAAAAAATTCCTTTTACTCGCGAGAAACGCTTGAACAGCCTAACTTTGATGCACTTGTGGAGTTGCAAAGAAAGATAGGATAGAAGGGAAAAGAGAGCACAGAAAAAGGAAAGAATAATTCCTTTTCATTCTCTGTTCGCTTGTGGTCTCGTCAATAGAACTACGTAGGAAACTTGTACTTTACAATACACGAGCACAATGTAGTCAGGTCAAATAACATGGTTCACACCAGAAACTTTAACAACGAAGCAAGTTAACAACTCAATTCTTATGGCTGACGTGTAAGACAATAAGGACCCGATTTAGGTTACTTCATTCCAGAGAGCTGCATTCCAATTTGATTGCGTTTTACCAATTATTATTTCTTGATAATCTCAACTTCTAGCGCGTTTCGTCTTGCCTACAAAATCATCCAAGAAACGCGTCCCTTGCGATCGTAACTGATAAAAAACAATCCTTCTCGCGTAACATAATTTTGATCCCGAAGATGTGAATTGTCTCACGAGTGTGGAAATACTAGCATTCTTGTAAATTAAGCTCAATCTGCAGTCCTAAACTCGCGATTAATCTACATTACACACACACAAAAAAAAAGACGGAGATTGCCACGCCCCGACAGTAAGCACAGGATCGACAGACATAGTTTTTCAAGCTCGAGCGATCAGTAGGACGCAGTGAAAATCGAAACGCGAACGAAACAAGCCTCAATGAAGCTGCAAGCTAGGCATCGTTCAGCGGGAAAGAGCTACGCAGCTGAAACGACGGTTCGTATGCAAGGCTTGTGGTCACTTTCATTGAAGCAACCTTCGGCATTCCTCATTCTGCTTTACATTGCCAGGCTTCCACGCAGAGCTATATATATGTATGCGAGTATACACGGACTTGCGGTGTTTTTAGTTGGACGAGGTCTTTTCCTTTCAAGCCTCGCTTTGCGCCAACCTCCTTCCCGTTGTCTATTCTCGAAATGGCAATTCGCTTAATACGCGACCAGCAGGGAAAGTGAAAAAGAAACCCGGGTCTGTTTCAATCGACCGCCATAGATTCAGCGTCGATTATCTATTCGTAGTGTAAGCCAAACAGATGCAGCACCCTGTTTGCGGTCGCCTGACTTTTAATACCTCCGCTCAACGGTACGGAAACTCGTGTATGCCGTGTTCGCTGAAATGGATGGATCGCTACCGTTTCCCTTTGTTCAATGCTCGATGGTTCTCCTGCATCTCTCGTTTCTTCTTACGCCACGCGCTTGCTACGTGGCTCAATGCTCTAGGATGAATCAACTTTAATTCGAATCATTGTTTAAGGGTGGCTTTCTATTTAACAGTTTATTAGGATAAGTCAGTGTATTTTATTAATGGTCTTTATGTATAAGAACAAGATAAACGATAACCCGTTATTGTGCAATTTATTGTTCGAACAACGTGTACTTCAGCTATCTTCGTTCTAAATATTTCACTTACAATTTGCTATCAAATTAGTCAAGTCTATGACTATTATACGATTCTGCGTTCTGAATTTTCTATTTAATTCATTTCAGACTTAATGTAGTTTATGATTAAGGAATTGCGAGAACAAACATGATTCTTAAATTCGTTACGATCTTTTTACCCTCGCAGATTGCTCTTACAGATATTTACTCTGTGGTTTGAATTCTGATGTATTCTATACGCTTTATATGGAACCAGTACGTATGAAGATAAATCTTACGCGTCATTTAACCCGAATTATGTTGATAAAACAAGCATGAAATAGGTCTAATACATTGGCCGAAGACATTTCGCGTGTAATTTATGTACGCTCGTTATTACGCGTTACACCGATTACGATTTCACGAGAATAATAAGGGCAATTTGGCATTGCCATCAAGATATGTGAATAGCGTTGACGAGAGTTTGAACAAGTGGAATTCGATGGAATCGCTTTGCTCTTATGTTCTCCCTGTTAATTATGCGCTCGAATGTGACAGGATGGAACATCGATCGATCATTCTGATTTGATCGGCGTAAATTACTGTTTTACATCTCGCTGCATCCTGATGGCAACTTGCCATGGTAATACATCATATAATATACAATCTACGTAATATAGTTTCATTACGGGGAATTATCGACGCGAACGTCGAGAAATTAGATCGAAACAGAGATTTCTTGCATTAAGGACGAGAACCACTCTTTAAATAGCTTCTCATAAAGCGAGGCATGCCGGACAACGCGATATTTAATTTGTTGCACGCGTGAACATTTTAACGATGACGCGAAAGCCGATATTTTCGCGGAGAAAAGTTTTAATCGACCGTAACACGCATCAAGTCGTTTCATAATTTTCTGGTAGTTTCCAAACACCTGATAGCCCCGTGATTTTTTAACGCAGTTTCTTATTAAACAAATTTTTTTAGGATCAATGAAATAAGATTTCAATTCGTCGGAAATTAAATTTGAGGCTAATGTACGTTGTATTCGCATACAATAACGTGTTAGGTTGTCGTTGATCTCCTGGGAGGTTGATAGATAAAGAAAACCGTCAATAGCGTAAAATTGTTTTCGAAATATCTGCAAAAATTGAAAAAAATTTGAGAAGTAAGCTATTTTCTAGAATAAGGTTATTTCATGTGATAAAAGTATACTATTTGGTAAGAAAAATACACACCACGATTTAAGAACTATTCGAATTTCTGTTTTAACAATACGAGATCTTCGAATACAAATTATAGAAAGAATTTTTTCATTAATAAACGACCTAATTATTAATAATTTTTTGCTTCAAGTCAGTTTCTTGTAGGCGTACTCTTCCTAATAGTATCACCCTTGCAACTGACAAATATGAAAGTTGCACGAATAAGGAATACTATTGAGAAGTATCATTCACTTAAGAAAATATTAAAGACCCCTTGAAGCGAAGGGAAAGAATTGTTTAAGAGTTTGAAGGATTCAAACACTTAAGCTGCGGTCAAAGTTCGTCGGTCCTTGACTGAAGTATTTTCAGCACTTCTTCAATTAATAAAATAAAAAATCTAGAGAATATAAGTTTCGCTTTTCTGAAGTATACTAATCTAACTCCTCGAACATTTTTTCTTGTATAAACATTCATTTATCAATCGTAAGAACGCTAGAAACATCTTCAAATTTAATTGTTTTAAAGGCAAAATACCGCAGGGTTCTTAATTTTTATTTTCCAATTGCTTGTATCGTTTTCTTGTGTATATTGATTCTGTTATTTCATTTTCTGCAGATTCTCGAGGATTAAGCGTGAAGTTGCTTTTTCTGTAGACAAGTTTTTATTTACCTTGTTAGACGAATGTCACTTGTGCGCTTTTATTTCCTTTCATTTTGTAAAATTGGATTATTAATTTTTCCATGCTGCTCTAATTAGATGTTTTGCTGCTATTAATCCTTTCGTAAAATGTATGTACGCTTTCAAGTTATTGGACAGATCCACGTTTCTTTCACACGTTGCCCGTCACGAGGGGTCTAAACGTCAGTTTCTTTCATCTACCGCAGCGGATTAGGTCTTGTGTAAACTAACCCATCGTACGGCGTTAAACATACCAGGTTTACGACTTTTTGCAACCCGCGAAGCTATTGTTTATACTGGTAAAACATATTAAATGAGAAACATGATATATTCCTTCATGCCAAAAGTAATACAATTATCATAAAGTTATCGTCCCTCGAAATAAATATTATATTACTTGTATGACGCAGGCTTTCATTAAAATAATATTTTTTTCGTATTTTAAACTATTTCAGATTCAGTTGTTAGCGTTCTACTTTGTTTTTAAATTTCAAACTTCAATCGAAATTGCATGTATGGGCGTCTCTCAAAATAAATATTATATTACTTGTATGACGCAGGCTTTCATTAAAATAATATTTTTTTCGTATTTTAAACTATTTCAGATTCAGTTGTTAGCGTTTTACTTTATTTATAAATTTCAAACTTCAATCGATATTGCATACATGTACGTTCTATTTATCTTGACGAAGTATACCATAGTAGATTTTATTAAAGAAATTTATTTCAATGTTTAGATGTTTTTTTACTTAATATAACAAAGCATTTCATTAAATATACGTGTATACAATGTGTATTCAAATGATAGTCAGCAGCAACGTGCTATTTCTAAAGTAACTTTTACCTACAGAATTAGTCAATTTAAAGCAATTGCTTTCGGAAGTCATCGGGTTACGTCGATTAGTTGTTAATCAGTCTGGGAAGTAATTACGTCGGTAATAATTAGTCAACTTACAAAGTACTTAAACTTCCGTCAGATCAGCGAGCAAGTAAGTTTAACATACACAGTTTCACCAGCTAAAATATAATTTTCATTGATATATCTATGATTGATTTATCTTCCTTTTTCTTCATAAATCTTTTAAAATTCGTTTACTTATATAATTAATTAGTGATCAGTAAAACACGATTATACAAGATTACGGGCAATTAAGATACTAATCTCTTCTTACTATATAAACTCGTAGATCTGACAATGAACCAACGTTTATTAAATTTTATCGAAATGTAACATCGAAATATGAACAAACTTATCGCATCTCATACCTGTTTATACATACAAATCGACACGTGCTTGGTTATTTAAGAAATTTCTATAAAAAGGAGACGAATGAAACCGCACGAAGCGATACGATTGAACGTGTTAGAAATACAAATGAAAAACGCGCGATGTAACATGTGATTGAACGTGTTAGAAATATAAATTAAAATTTGAAAGAATAAAGCATGAGTTTTACGTGCACACGAGTACTTCAGTTAGCTCACGTGCTATGCGACTAGTGTTTGTAAAATGAAAAATAGGCAGTTCGTGAAGAGTGGCGGGAAAAAGGGTTGCGTAATATGTAAGCATATAGTTTCGTCTGTAGCTCTGTTTGCGTTACGATTACAGCACATGTTTATCACTTCTCTATTACCAGGATCTCACAGAAGATTTTAAAAATATTACATAACACTTTATATTCCTATATTCATTCCATTTTATACTTGTATTAAACAGAACAAAAGCTTTCACTTGATAGCCAAAGCGTTAATTATGCCATTGATTTTGTATAATACTGTATTATATTATTAAGCTATTGCTTTTTAAGTTAATCGAGTAAGATAAAAATTAAAAAAACAGGAAAAATCGGCTCATCGTGTTTTCTCCGTATAGTCATCATTTGTGAAAGACAACGGAACAAAATATTGTATATACAATGCATGTATAGTTGATTAATTAGATTTTATATATAACGATCTTAACGTTCCTTTAATACTAGAATTACCGCAAAATCATGGATTTCGGGTTTTTCCTTTTACAATTATTGAAACAAAGCAAACGTGCTTGACAAAATCTACATATGTCGATTCTTATTCAGATAGAAACATAATCGCATATATACTTATTTACTTTTACCATATCGTTTTAATTGTAATCATCTATATATATATATATATATATATATATATATATATATATATATATATATATATATATAGACTATTTAAATATACGTTACAATCTGATAATTCTATCGTTAAAGAAACACAAACGAATTTATTGCACAGTTCGACATTTCCCTCTCTCACCCTCGGAAATCGATCGAATTTTTCAAGCGAGACGTTGATCGCCTTTCAAGGAACGCTTATCATAAGACGCTTAATACGATAAGGCAGCTCGTGTAGGTAACAGCAAGGCGAGAGGGAACAGTGTATCCACAGCGATACGCCAACCAAGCTTTAGGACTTTACAGTAGTTGGAAGCGGAGTTGCGAGGAGCAAGTTAGCGGATACATCACATATCGAAGGCTCTGGCGTTACCGATATCGATTAAGCCACTGTTCCACGGATCTTTAGTAGGGGTTTTGAGTTTGAAGCAACACCAACTCAAGCGAAAGAGAACCAAGAATCAAGATGAATTTTTCGTTCGTAAAAAAGAACTTCTTTCAGTCGTTCGGCGCTTTACGTGTCCATACGAGTGTGCACGTAGCTTTGAAAATCCTTCTCCTACGCATATACGAGGTGGATTACACGATCGAGGTCAGTCTCATCTGACATTTGATCAAAGGCAGGAAAAAAGCGATAAAAGGATAAATTAAAACCATCAACCTTTGATCTCGATCTTTCGTAGTATGATTTTTTAATGATTGGTTTTTTTACAAATACAAGTAATGGAAATCGGGGCAAATTGATATAGTAGATATTTTAATAAGCGTATAAAAAAAGAAATCATTATCAATTGTGAGACGACTTGCCAGTGAAATAAAATCCTTCGTGGTTTTATTCAAAATTTCAAAGCTTTGTATATAAAGGTATATTATTTCTCGAGTTAAGTAAGTCGTTTTAAATAATTTATATATGTGAAGTTCTTTTAATTCATTTCATTTTCTTTGATTTATTTTTTATTCTACCTATGCATTGACTTCATTTCATCCAGTCGAGTAAAGTGAAAAAATTGAAGAGGATTTTTCCAATAAATACTTTATCAAACGAAACTGTTTCTACGATTTCTGAAAATGAAAAATCAAAGTGTGTAATGTAACATGTACGTAATGTACCGAAAAGTATGCTTGTCTCAGTTATTTCTGTGATTTTGTGTGTTACTAATCGTATGTTAACTGTATTAAATGTACATATGCTTTTATCTTTAGTATAAAGATGAAGAAAATATTTTACAAAAAATTCCGAGTTTTTTTTAAATATAACATACATTGTATCTAACCCCAAAGTGTTCAAATATTCCATTAATATATTCTTTATAGACATTGATCGATGTGCTTTATTAAAGAATTTGAAACATCTCCTATAGTAGGTATTAAAAATTGCCAAAGTATTTTACGTTAGCAGGTACTTTCATATGCGAACTGTCAGAAGAGATCGATCTATCTCAACAAAATAGACGTGACATCCTCAGTATCAGTTATAATATATCGTCATCAATGTTAAATAACTTTTCTCTTAAACATATTATTTATTTATTATATGTACGTATAATACATATATACCATATGTGTTATATTTATATGTACTATAAGATCAAATAAGTAAAACTAAATTAACATATTTACCTAACGCATAAATTCACCTAATCTATGCGAAAGAAAAGAGTCGTGTTGTATTTTTCCTTTCGTGATTTGCGTTTGTACATTCTGTCGCCAACCCTTTTGTTGTCAATGGAGCATTAGATAGAGCGGTACGGTTCTAGGAATTCTAATTGCAGTGCAACCACATCGTTTCATTTGCTGTCTTCGTCAGACCTTGGAGAAATCCAAAGGCACGATCAGAAACAAGTTACGGATGCGTAGTGTCCACGGCATGCGCTTGATCTCGTGATTCAATGCATTAACTGCGAGCAATCGGAGCAAATATTCATCTAATATCTCTACGATGAAATTCAACAAAATTGGATTTAGCTGTCTATCTTCTTTCAATAAATTTATTAATTTCAGCCTATAACGTACGATTTAAGCTCACTACCTTTAACCCTTCCGCAAACGCATAAACACGCGCAATCTACAAATCACATTCGCATAACAGTTCATACTTTGACACTGCCGCAATACTCTCATATGTCACGAGAAAATGATACCACGGCATCGTTAAACACTGGCTCGAATCTGCAACTTCCAAATAGTCCAGCAACGAACAAATATTTGAACTCGCACTGCCTGTTTGGCGTATCGTTGAAATCCTAGAGTTTTGTACCTATTCGCGGCAACAACAAATCCGGAGAATTATTAGCCTTCAGGACGATCGTTGCCTGTGTTCGAATCCCTTTCAAATTACATTTTAAACGGCTACCGGTTCAAAAACACTACTCCTCGCCCCCTCTTTTTGCCACTTTGAATTTATTGTCCGTTTGAGAGTACACAGTCGCTGTGATACGAGTCACTATCCATGCTGAGCCCAAATCGTTTTCAAATTACGTAATAAATTTGCAACTACACACGCATGCCTACACTGCCAGCAAGCCTGAAAAGACTCGCTGTTAGTATTTTTAGAAAGGCGCGTAGACGTGTTCGCGAGTAATTCGGAGAAAGGCCTTTATACGATGTTTCTAATTGTCGTTTTTAACCTTCTTTCTTCTACTATTTTATTGTATAACTTTACCTTCTTTTGAAAGATATGCAGTATTTAATAAAATTGTATTGTCTTCAATTCTGGATAGTTCATAAACTAGAATAATTCATAATTTCACGCTTGACTTCTTTATTTATTCTTTATCTATTATTTTATCAATTCCCTAGATATATTCGTCCCCAAAGGAATTGCAATACAATTATTTCTAGAAAAAATTTCGTATCATATCTCACATCGCGATTTCTTAAACAATCGACTACAAAATTGAAACTCAGTCTCCATTTCTCCAGCGATTGGATAGTCCAATTTATCCATCATAAAATTTCTCGGACTAATCCTCTATTATTCACCTTACAAATTTTACAACCGCACCAAACAATACTATTGTTTATCGCGAAACCATATCTTGAAATCTGTACGAGGATCAAGACACATTGTATTTCCGATATACAAGTGGAAGAAACGATGTTCTGGCTATTTCCATTGATCCTGGGAAACGTATGTTTCAGCGATTCGTGGAAGCGTGCAGAAGAGAGGGATCAGAGAATAGGACGAACAGATGGAAGGAACGAACACGAGAAAGGGACATTGTGAAGAGAAGGTTCAGAGTTCCTGCACGGAAATTACAGATGCGACGTGTTTCACGCTCCAGCGAGACTGACTAGCGAACAGTACTTCAAGAGAGTAATACAGAAACAGAGTCTCTGCTCGGCAGGCTTAGGAGAACAATCGCCACTATCCTAGTGGAAAGTTTGATTGCATTGCACTTTCAATGATTTTCGTACTTTCTTTCTAATTACGCGAAACATGGATTATTTTCTGAGACTTTTCTACGTAACGACCACCTGAATTAATGTAGATGCGTTGTAGGTGACAATGTAAACGTAGGTGTACCGTGCACGAGTATTTAGACACCGGGTATAATTCTATTAATATTTTTATTAAATTTTCAAAGGAACGATAGAAGAACGTTTCTTTACTTTAAGTTAATCATTCACCTTCTCCCATGATTGGTGTCAAATTGCAAAATTTAATTTGAAGCAAGGAATATACTTGCGTCATTCGGATCTGAAGTATATTTTACATATTTGCCATGATTTGAAAGTGGCCAAATACTTATGGGCGACGGTGTACACCAAATCGAAGAAGAATAAGATAAAACAATACTCCATTAGAAAATATTAGAACGTAGATGGTATTTTTAAGCGTAGTCAAATAGATTCTATTGGTGTATGCGTTGGAATCGTTACACGGTGTGCATAATTCAAGTGTATTTAATTGTATTTAAGTGTAGTTATTGGAGAAGGTATTTAAAACTTTTTGTGGAAGTTTTTCACAAAATTGCCATCTATAGAGATTTTAATATCAATGTATTTATTTAGTATAGCTATATAGTCTACTAAAAAATAAAGGCGATAGTTTAGCACTTATTCTGTTTATTGGCATGTTTCGTGCTCAAAGCGATTTATTGACACTTAATATTTCTCTGGTGTCGGCGTAACAATACCATAACGTGAAAATTGTTATTGAACTCTCTTTTCGTTGATAGAAATGGAATACAAAAGAAACAGTGTACTGCATGAACGTCTATAATCTTGCTTTTATTAAACAATATAAACGATTCTAATCTTTCTTCTTCCTAAACTAGTTGATGAACCGTACCGATAAATTTTTCAATTGCAAATGTTTTAGAAAATCATTAA
Organism: Bombus confusus; assembly: GCA_014737475.1. Lineage (NCBI taxonomy): Eukaryota > Metazoa > Arthropoda > Insecta > Hymenoptera > Apidae > Bombus > Bombus confusus. Next base: position 1,869,810 of record JACXIV010000144.1, read on the forward strand.
TTCCCAATAAATCGATTTCGACAGTAATTGAAAGAAACACATAAGATTATTCGTTAGAAACTTGATGTGTAATAATACAATTACCGTAAAAGTTGTGGAATATGTGGGACAACATGATATCCTTAAATATTTTTGTCGTATCATATTTGCAGAAAATTCTATAAATGCCATCGCGTAAATTGTTTGTTGCGTGACGAAAGTTTACGTACAATTTAATAAGCGTCATCGTAATCGATAAAAACTGAGCACAATGGAGGTAAAATATTTCTCTGTACTTTATGTTATCACATTTTCACTTATTCTCGCGGTTAAGTCTTCACATTTCCACGTAGGAAAAATTTTTCACCGATTTATGAATATCGGAAATGTCGAGGAACAAAAGGATGAGCCTCGTGCTCGGTCAGAGGCCGATGAAACGAATATTTTAGCGCGTTTTCAATAAATCATTGCTCAAACAATCGCTTCGTATACATCGTTAAATGCGTTTTGAAATGCGTAACAAATTGCCAATAATAGAAATATATAACCCACAAACAAAGTTGATATTTCAATCTTTATATATGAATTACAATTTTTTTAATTTTAATTCGAAGTTCCCTGTAACTGAGATGAATGGACGTATATGTCACGCGATTGACAAAGAAAAGGTAAGAACTTATGAAATTGGAACGAAGGCGCGAAAAAGAGGGGCACGAATACGATGAGAAGCGTGAGTAAGCAAATGAATGAGGATTGTGGGAAGATAAGTAGATATTGATATTAATATACGTCACTTGACTCAGCAGTGATTGATTTGACGATAAGTAGAATTTTCTATTTAGAATATACATGAGAATAAAAGAGCAGTGAATGCAATACTTTGAACGTAAAACGTGTTAATAGAAAATTATAAGTATTAAATGGAATATTTTTTACAATTAATTATTCACAAATATTTAAGCAATGATAAAGGCAAAGTATTGCGGCTTCGATCGCTACACGATTAAACAATTTAAGAAAAAGAAATCGGGCACAAACATTCTTGGAACAATTCATTCGTGTATGCATTTCGATTTCCAATAACTTCTCAGAGCTTCGAGTATCCAAACACATCGTATAACGTTAAAACGAAGCAGGGCACTGCAATTCAAAGAAATAAGCTTTGAAGAACAGCTACGTATCGTATATCGATTATTGGCTGTCCAGGCATTACATTGGCTAGTGTTGTTCCGTAAATTTTGAAGTTGAATTTTCTCGCTTTCGCCCTGTCAACTTGAGGGTGGGTTGACATTTGGTTCACGATTTACGTGTTACACGTAACTTCAACTTTTGAGAGTTTACGATACGTATTCGCATTTAAAATTACTCGTTCTATAGCAGACCTTCATCAGATATGCGTAATATTTCAAATTGTGATTACCTGTCAATGCTTACGCTTCCAAACGATAAAGGTTCCCTTTAGAAATATCAAATTTTCATTTTTAATATTGAAGAATATATATACACATGTATAGATATATTATTTTATTCCACTTATTTATATTACTATCACTCTTTGAAGGTGCTATTATTATTCGGGGATCGTTTGAATAATCTTTAGGATTAAATATATTAATAATCAAATATATCACATATTACAAAATATTACAAATCTCTTCTACTGTCACCCACTGTTACTACTTTACTTCTCTTCTTTGTATCACTACAACTCATTAATTACTATTTTAAAATCAATACGAGTTATGACAACAAATTCATCAAATATTAGTAGTATTTGAAATCTTCCCGAGTACCATTCCTTATTTTATATGGCTATCGTTATCATTTCACTTATTTATATTACTGTCACTCTTTGAAGGTGCTATTATTATTCGGGGATCGCTTGAATAATCTTTAGGATTAAATATATTAATAATCAAATATATCACATATTACAAAATATTACAAATCTCTTCTACTGTCACCCACTGTTACTACTTTACTTCTCTTCTTTGTATCACTATAACTCATTAATTACTATTCAAAAATCAATACGAGTTATGACAACAAATTGATCAAATATTAGTAGTATTTGAAATCTTCCCGAGTACTATTCCTTATTTTATATGGCTATCGTTATTTAAAAATATCATTGTTATTCCAAAAGTCTCTTTAACATATCGTCTAGAATGCGATTATTATTTACTCAATGATCAGTCGAATTACATAAGAAACGCACGAGTGCCAGTTAAATTCTTGATCATTCCCAAATGAAGCCGATTTCCCGGAGCAACATCGAAAACGTGGTTGTTTGTTCGTTTTTCCTTACACGCACTAAACAACTCCACAAACATTGAGTTGTTCGCGGAGGCAGACCGCAAATGTAATTCAGCGGAGACCGCGTTGCCGTTGAAAGCCTTATAGTCTGCATAAACTTTGCGCAACGGCGTGTAGGCTTGAGGTAGAGGAACTCGCTACGGAATCTGGTTTCTCGATCGTCTTACTCGGTTGGCGCTAGAGAAAGAGAGAGAAAGAGACAGAGTGAGACAGGGAGCGAGACAGAGAGAAACCGCTGTTTCGTGGATGTACTGGTGATGTCGTTGGTTTAACGGCCCCGTACTCGACGACGGCTGTGTAACTTAATGAGCATAAAAGCCAGAGGCACGATTAATACGCGCGCCAAGCGAATACGACGGACTTTGGATGGCTTTGACGACGAAACTCGGAGAACAGCCGCGATGTAAACGAGGAAAGGTCCAAGATCATGAAGGCATTGTCTCGAAAGAGCCGAAGAATACAACTGAGGGCGAACTTTCGATTTGAAAAACGTTCGAACGAAGGTGTGAAGTTGTTCCTTTAAAGCGTCGACAGAAAGTCTTTGAAGCAGAGTCTCGTCAGCCTTTGAACGTGTCTAAGAGGGTTTACCCTCTTTTCTCAAGGAATCCTCCACATTATCGTACGCCCTGCCGAGTAAACACTTACTCTGATCTTTTTTTAAAAGACACAAGACCGAGTCGCTTCGAGATGCTTTGATCGCGAAAGCTATTCGAAAACAGAATTTCGATTCAACCAGTCGAAACGACCAATAAAATATTTCGACGTTTCATCCACAAATAGAAAGGAAATACATTTTTTTCTCTCTCTTTCTCTCCTCTTTCTCTGCCGCGGCATTGTTTTTATATTTACAATTTTTCTACTCAGACGCGAAAAGTTTATCTACGCCCGCCTCGTGTTCCAACATTTCGCGTGATACGTGATACAGCTATGAAAAAAAGGCTCGGATAAACTTTCGACAGAATGCAACGTGCAACTGAGAGATGCATCGCATGATTCCTATGGAGATCTTGAACAAATGTTACCTTTTAGCATCGGCTGATTATGAATGCCATCGTGTAATTAGCTTAATCGAAGAAACGTAGTTTCTTGGTAAATATTAATTACGATGTAATTTATTTTTAACGATATCGTAATCTACGTACGTATTCGATATATTCAATGTCGTATTACTTTACGTACTAAAAATTTAAATACATATGTATAATGAAAAAAGAAGGATTTAATAACTTGCGAAATTCAATGAAAAATAAAAATGTATAATCAATAAAGAATGAAAAGTTTATGCTTCCAAAGTGAAATATAAATTTCAGTAATGTGCATACGTAAAAGAAGGAAGCTGTTTCATTATCAGCTACGAGCCTTTCAACTTCTAGGCCCTGTTATTTCAAGTTTCTATATACATTCCCATCCATCAGTTCCATTAATCAACGACGAAAGATTTAAACATTTGAAATTAAATGTCCCGTTAAATTCCATTTCTCCGGCTGCACACGGCCTCGGTGCAATATTTCCAAAGTAATGGCCGCGTTGTTACGATAAAATTAGCTTATTTATTTTGTTATCGTCGCGACTCGTCGAAGAAAAATGGCGAGAATAATTCTTCCGCGGATAGGTGGCGGGAAGTGAGGAAAACTTCTGCTGTACCACCGTCTTCAAAGTAGCTGGTGTATTCAAAGTTTTTGGCATCCTTGATGTTGATATATCGTGATACTTTTAAGACGCGTCAGCGCATATTCAGCAAAGCTTTTTCAATTCGTTCCTTCTTCGACAGTACACGATATTCGATAACTCTGATCGTTTTTTTCCCTATCCAATAACGCGCCCTACCCTTCGATCGGAAAATATAACTCGATGAGGATGCTATTATACAGATATATCATATTTTACAGATAAACGAATCTTTTTATACTAACGTATTCTCGTTTCGTCTTTAAATTAAATATGCAGATTATTGCAGATCGTGTAATTGTCAAGTGACAATAAAATATCATTCGAATCATTCTATAATATTTCAAGGTTTTCCAGTATTATTGCGCATATTATTTGAAATAATTTATTTCCGTATCTTATATAGCAACAGATTATTATGAATTTTAAATGTTACTTATAATTTAAAAAATATTTTTATTCACGTGTAATTATATTTAAAATTATCTCACGTTATCACTATCATTTTTTACGTTTGTTTATAAATAATTTATTAGGGACAGAAAATAATTACCATGTAAATGAATGCAATCAAGAGTGAGCTTATTCTCAACGTTCTCCGATTCTTTCTGAAATTCTTTCACCGAAATTCGCCAAATTTGTATGAAAATTTTCATTGCTCGCGTGCTTTCCTGTTGGTTCTTGTACAGTCAGAACTTACAAACTTTCAAATTCTTTGTCCCAGTTTTGATCACTCGAACCAAAAGCATCGATGGTTCTACGTGTCGTCTTCCATGTCACGTGTTATATAATTTCAAGGTAAATGTTGCTTTGCAGAGACCGTACTAGCTTCCAACGGTTATACATCGTGCACCGTAAATACATAATGTTGCTATCAATATTTCATGATTTTGCAGCATTGAAACAGCGACTAATACGTAGATATTAATGTAGCTTTTCGATGCTTCTTAACATAATATATACCTTCTAACAATATCCTCTTAATTTCTTTATTTCTTTCGCCCCAAATATGACATGTAAATGACTGATATGATTAATGGGTCACATTTCCTTATAGCTAGAATTAGTTCATTTTACTACTTGGAATTATGTTATTTTATTGCAGGAACTACTGAGTGAAAGAAATTCACCTTTACGACGAGAAATAATAATTTTACTTGGTAATACTTTGGTCCACGCTGAAAGTGATTTCACAAATCAGATTTAGATTTTGAATGAAGATCTTCAATCGAGTTCAAACTAGAAGATCATGGATGTTGTAAGAGTTCTGTGACTCTTGCAAATAGTTTCTTCAAATATGATTAAGTACGACTGGACAAATACCCAATAACTTACTCTAAACAGGAACGTATGCACATTTAAAACAAACTTTCGTTTAAAATAAAAGGAAAAGACGAAAGAATAACTCAACAGGTGAGAAAAAATGAAAAATGAAGAAAAAAGAGGAATGCTTATTCACACTTCTTTGACATACTCGTACGAACATTTAATCCAGAAATTCTTGTCTATATTTCTTTGATTTCCGTTCACACGAGCACCCTCTCCAACAAACATCTTCCAAGAAATTAAACGTTATGTCGCAAAAAAGTAACGCGGTAAAAAAGCGCGTATCGGTTCTCTTACCCTGTTCATCCGGTGACCGTAAGTACACCGTCGTTGTCGAGTCATTACGCGAGTTTCACACCGCTGCACCCAGGGAACTCGAAAGCGTATTACGTCGGAATATGTAGCTTTATCGCACGACCTGTACTCGCCGCCACATCCGCGGACTAAAATCCGCGTCTGCTAGATCCCGCTATATACAGGGACAGTGTATAGCAGATTTCCTTCGGTATTAAAACATCGTATCTCGGAGAAGAGAAAGGGAGACAAAGCCAGAGAAACGTAGAGAGCATAAACAATACGATAGCGAGAGGCAGATCGAACGTTAGATAAAGATACAGAGAAGCGACAGGAAATATGGAGAAACATTTCGAAGCTGTGTCTGGGTAAAAATACATTAACACGACTGTGTATATACATGTACAGTAGGGTGCAAAGGCCATGTTTCCAGATTTTTCTATTTATTCCTCGATAGTTAATTTGACAGTATTTTAATAAATAGATACGCAATAATAAATGATGTATATAAATATATAGAAATAAATCATATCGACATTATTTTAGTAATTTCTTTTTTTACTAAACTTACACTATTCTCTATAGAAATATTTAAGTATTTAAGTAGATAAGAGATTACCATTCACATAACGTATTTTATTTACGTCGAATTTACTTTGCATCCAACATTATGTAATCTTTTATGGACTTCGTCTGGAACGAAATCACGTAAAATTTCGAATACGTAAATTCTGTAGGTAAAGTAATAATAGAAGCAATAGGTGAAACTACTCTGGGATACGTTAGTTCGTTAGTGTTTTAAATAAATAAATATGCAATAATAAATGAGTACTATATACAGTTAAAATGAATTACATCGTTAGTTATCTTACACCAAAATTAAAACTACATTTGTCAACGTAGTTTACATTCAATCAACTAAAATATTTGCAGTTCAAATCAAGTAAGATATCTAGAATATTCTTCTTGAAAGAAACCGAGTAAAATCAGTCTGGTACTTTTGCGACCGCTGTATGTACGCGACGCTGGTTATTTTCCGACGTGCATGGATATAAATATATATACACATAGGATTACCACAGGGCAAACATCAGCAACAGACGATACCACGGTACGCTTCGCAATTCCTTAGGGATTAGTATTTGCTTTACCCCTTCGCTATACCTATATCGATCCATTTTGTGACGTAGATGCATGTCTATCGCAGACTGTGTACCTGGCTGTACACGTTTTCGAATGTTTGTTGATAATTTCAATAATCTCGTTTCGCTCACATCGAGTGAACAAAGTGTAAATTAAACAATTGTCGAGTCAGTACATATTTTATCAAACATCGCTGTTTCAGTATCGCGATTTGTCATATCGCTTCGGGCGTTTCGGTAAATTTCGTCCTCGTGAGAAATATTTTCTCTTTGAGGAAGGGGACTCGTCTAGATGCACTGTAAGCACTGTGTTTCCAATTTCGAAATGGCCAAGTTTCGATCAACCGGGGAACGTTATGTTTTCTGACGAGAGAACTGTTCATGGTCGTGCACGCGGCAACAGAAGGTTTGTTTACATTCAATTACGGTAATTTGCGTGGCAGATGGATACCTATATATTTCGTTCACGATACTCGATTGCGAGTAGATGTGTTAATAATTAATTCAGCAGTGAAATTCTTCCGTACGGCATGCTATGTGTTTTTGCTGTGCAACTGTTTTAATAACTCGAAACACGGTTGTAAAATCCCTTGTGTCGACAGCTTTTAAACAGCTTCGGTTTTAACGTGATATACGATACGAACGAAGCAAACTCTTGTTAATAATGCAAATACGAAAAAAATGGTATTATTCGGTATTTGATCTTATTTCAATATCACTATTTTTTTTTTTTTTTTTTTTTTTTTTTTTTTTTTTTTTTTTTTTTTTTTTTTTTTTTTTTTTTTTTTTTTTTTTTTTTGTTCGTGTAATATTATATTAGTTTGTATTGTTCGAATTTATTTGATACGTTCTTACATTCTTTACAAGAGTCAGTATGTAGATGTTTATATACTTAAGAATATTATTATTAGTGCGATTATACTGTCGTTAAGTCGAGAATTTTGTTTTTCAAGCGCAATATCACTCCTCGAAAGCGCAAGTCATTAAAATACTATGAATATCAAATTTAAGTGTTATTTTTTCGTGTGCATACACTTAGTGTAAAATTCAACGATTTAGAAAAACAGAATTTATAAATCATGAACAATACGGCAGTATCTCTTAGTTATTGAAATTTTAAATAACTAAGATATGATTCACGTACAGAATATTTTTATAATTTTTCCACGATGAAAATAAACCTTTAATACATTTTAGACGTACGCGTACATTTAACATTTTTATGTACATTCGTTGAAATAAATTAATTTTTATAAATCCTTTTCGTAAGACCATGCGCACTTGCTTGAGTGTCTGACCATAATCCGCCTAATACTACTTACGCCAGCTGCTATCGTTTTTGGTATTTTCTTTAACATATTCCGTTTCCGTTTGAGCCGTGCAGAAAATTGTATGTTATTACAACATTTTGCGCTTAATATTCTTGATCTTTTGTTGGTTAGGTTGCGATTAGGTAGTAGTTAATCAGTTTTGTAAAAGTGACAATACAGTCGCAAGTTATGTCCCTAAATGAAATTTTTGTTACACTGTGTAGCATTTGAAGGAAATATTATTAATTAAATCACTTATCTTTGATTTCAATCAAGACTTCTCTTCGACTTCGCGATTACAAGTTATATCCGTAACTAAAAATTCCCGAAACAATTTACGAACAATTCAAGGAGAATATTATTGTAAAACTGACATGGCTTTGATTTCAACTGAAACTTCCTTCGAAGCTTCGATTGAACTGAATAGGACATATTTCTGAATAGAAGTTTCGAAAATAAAGAATTTAAAAAATGAACGTTATTTGGCTAAAGTTTTCTTCAATTCGTCCGCGACAAATAATGATCATTTACTAAAATTAGATTACTATCGTAACAGTAACAATCTCGAAGCGGTGAACATAATAATCAACAAATACGTATGAGTCAAATAAAGCCTTATAGGAATAATAAAAATTCAGGTAACGTTACAGAAATCTCGTTTCTGGATGCAAAGATACGCGAGCGATTCAATCCCTTTGGTTTCGCGGTTGACTCGAAAATCGCAAGATCAGTAGGATCAGTATCTAAACGGAGTAGAAGGGTCGAAGATAACGCGACAAGGGAAGGAAAGAAGGGAATACGAAACATATTCGCACGGTACGGGGTTGAAAATAGTCGGTGGTTCAGCGTGAGACGATTTATAGCGTTAGTAAGGGGCGACGGGATGTTTGGCGCCATATAACCATCATTCATTTTGTCAATAGCGCTCACTCCTACAATGGATTTTCGTGTACGTATCAGAAGCGAACAGCTTTATTCTTTCAGGCTGTCGTGGCGCGAATCCAAATGCCCCTTGAACCCCAAATATGTGACGATTCTTATTATTTCCTCTGAGTCCTTCCGTCACGATTTGTGTGCAGATGTCTACGTATTATTAGATCCTCGTTGACGGAAGAAACGAGCGCCGTTTTTTCACGTTTCCAAGTAGAAACTCACTTTTGATATTAGCTTTATTCTTTTTTTCTTTTTGCGAGTTGGCCTGAAGCTGAAGTAGTAGTAAATGATGAATTCACGATGTCAGGCGAAATATACGTTTGAGAAAAACGAAACGAACGTGGAAGATCATTAAGAAATTATTAAAACCATCAAAAAGGATTATCTCATTTCTGTCAGTTTAGAAGAATCTTTTATATTCGATTAAATTCAGTTTAGAAATTAAACATTCTGAAGATGAGAGGATTCTGAAGTAAAGAGATAGTCAGAGTTTTAACAATAAAATTCTCGATTACCAAGGCTGTCTCTACATATCAATACTTTTCCAGTGCAACGAATGAAATCCATAATGGATTAGAAGATTATCGAAAATTCTTTCACTCGCAAGATTGTAATTAAATCACGTTTTTTCGAAAACAGGAAAAATTACGTTGCTACTCGAAAGATGAATAACTTAACGGAACAAAGAATAAAAAATATTTCTTATGATAATTCAGTGAAAAAGTGGGACGCTTTTATGTACAACGTTTTCGCAGTAAGGCTAGATTGCCAGAGGCACTTACGTTAAAGTCGAAAATCATTGGTTAAGACGTTATTATGCGCAATTTTCACGACGTGATCACGTAAGAATAAGTTCGCGTGAAGGATGAATATTACTGTAACGTATGCGATAAAAATCATAAAAATGTAGCGTAATTCTGTATAAACTGTGAATGGAAATACAAGAGCGTGCGGGCAAGTCATAATGATTAGTCGAAGATTGATTGGCGTGCAAATAAAAATGCAAGTAGACTGGTAAGAACAAACAAAAAGGTGTGAAAAATATATGCTACGGCTATTTTTCCTTCATAAGCAAAATTCTATAAATTAGTTATTTATTAATTTATTTTCACATATTTTATTCTATCTTTGTTTCTTCACAATACTTCGTATAGGTATAAATATATAAAGGATATATTCATCCTTATAAATATATAAGGATGAATTACACGAAAATTTAATTTTTATTTTTATTTTAAATTTTTGTTTTAATAGTAGTTTCAAATTATAATATAAACGAAATTTATTACTTATTACAAGTATTACGTACGAGTATAATGCTTAACTATGAGAGAAAGAGAGAGAGAGAGAGAATCAAGATTGGTATTACGCTATAGTAACATACTATAATACGAAAATTCCTAAGATATTTAGCAAAGCAATTAAGATAAAACCCGATATCGTTGCCTGGAAATTATTGGACGATATAAAAACCGAAGTTACATGGAAACGGTTCTGAACAATGTACATGAATTAATTTTGGAGGTTTGAATTTACAAGCATAGTTAGTTGAATCGCGATACGTCCCAGTTCGAAGTTCAACTAGAAAATTATGCAAATATGTACATTCATAATTCATCTTGAAAATTCAAAAACCATTCATTTATCGCATTTTTTTTTTTTTTTTTTTTTTTTTTTTTTTTTTTTTTTTTTTTTTTTTTTTTTTTTTTTTTTTTTAGAGATACATGTATTTTTTATTCATATAATTATTGTTAGAGAAAGTTACGAAATTGGTTTATCATAAAAACAAATAAGTTTGTTGCAGAATTAATCAAATTTCATTATTTTCTATGACGCGATGTTAATACAGCTGGGAATAGAAGATAAATAAAATTCGCAAATGAATAAATATTCCATATTATAACCATTTTTTAATATTAAACTAAAGATTTAACATTTAGAAACTAACTTATTAGTTTCCATTATATTTTTGAAATAAAAGATATAGAAATAATAATTCAAGTGATAAAATCGGACTTTTTCCAAACTTGTTTATCATGTTCAAGACAAATTTATCATTTAAATCTTCAAGAAAATATTTTCTTCAGTGCTATATGAAAACCCCATAAAATATTTTTCGACCAAATTTTTTGCCTCGTTTTCTCAGTGGTTAATTAAAGTATGGTAGCAACAGTAATACATTCAAAAGAGTATAAAACTCGACAACATAATATGATTCTAGCAACGAAATGTTCTTCTAATTATGACCACATGGTCGACAAGACGATAGATCTAAGGGGACTTTGTCAATTAGTCGTGTTAATTAGACCGTCGAGAGAGCCAGTAGACAACCTATGACCGCAGTGTTGCCTCATGCTAGCCTATCTTCCACTCGGAGAAGACTATATAGCTTTGTAATCGTGCTACCGGTAGCACTACCTATCGATTCTTAAACCAAACTAACATTTGGATAATTTACGTCGATAATCTCGTTGTGGTGGTTATCTTTTCATTCGGTTTATCTTGCAATGATTGCTTTGCATTTCAGAACAATTTCTAAACAGAACAATCGACCAATCTATTTTAACTTGATTGAATTGGGGAACTGAAGTTCTTATCGAATTCGATTGACAGAGTGGAACGGGAGCATTGAAGAAAAGTCCAAAATTAACAAGGATTAACTTCCATTGTAACGTTAAAATTGTAACATTGAACGTCGTAACATTAAATTGTGTAATGGCATATTTATGCAGAAAATTTTTCTCACACTTTTACAATTGTTATCACTTCATTTTCCTTCATTAGAAATATTCCTTTATTGAAACCAATCTTGTTACACCGATTACACTTCCAACGTGCAAAAAAAAACGAATCTATTGATTCCAGTTATATTTTTACAATTTGTTCGTCTGAATTACAATTTATTCGCGTTTCATTCAGGCCACAGCTGTGTCATACTTTTCAAGACACACGATATTCCAAACATCTATTCCTCCCTATTTTCCCCGAAACATTAACAGCCATAAACGCTGCCACTATTCAACCGAAACAGATATTCCCACATAAAAGACACATCGAAGAATTCATTGATGCGTAAACCTGTACCTAAGCGAAGAAAAGATATCTCTGCTCGTCGGTCGACAGGTAAAAAACGATATTATGCGCGGGATGAGCTAACAAGTACATAGATCCGACAGAAGTAGTTTGTACCCCATTGAAGCTTCGGTCGCGTGCTTCTTTTCCCCGAACGAGATGTCATGCTGGTTCTCCAGTCATAGTCACGATAGGATAGCATCGTGCAGCAGAGCTGGACGTTTCAACGGTCGGGTTAAAGCTTATGCCAGATAGTTTCCAGCAGCGATCCCGGCAAATGGACCAGTTTCCATAAACATGAATAGAACGGTGTGCCTGTTCTCGTTCGAGCACACCGCTTGCTTTCCGCCGACGTCGGAACGGATGTACGGCCTGGCGGCGTTGAATTCCACCGATGCACTCGCCAATACCGACTATCACTCTCGACCTGTTCGCCATCCTCGTCGAGGCTTGCCTGGGGACGCGTTCAGATGATCTGTGTTGGTATACACTCCCGCTCATAAGTATTACGACACTTACGGGAGCTTAGGTAAAGCTAAGGAATGATTACGAAGTTATGAAAGCTTCGAAAAATCGAACCCGCCAAACGCCCAGATGACCGAGTCCACTTTCTACACAATTGCGTAATTTCATTTCTCAGAAATATAATCAGAGTCTAATTCTTCAAAAATAAACGAATCGTCGCTTTACATAAAAGGTTATTTATCATAAATTCCTTGGTAACTTAAAAAATATGATATTTTAATCGTGTTATTTATATCATCTTCTTGCGACGAATGAAGTATGGAAATGAGTCATTTGTTTCTCGAGGATTGAGTACGTATCAATCGTAACGTTTACGTAGCGAGAGCAAGAAGATAATAAAAAATGGAGTTGATCGGTTGGGCTTTTCACGCTTAGAAACGGGAGTCCACGTCTGCCAACAAATCACGTCAACTTCGCTGCGACCTGTGAATAGGGTTTTAAGGATTTCTTTCGCGCTCGGTACGCCCGTGCTTCACCAACGTCTCGTATATGTTACAAGATCTATGTATCCGTGCTTTTGTGCCAGAACGCATCCCCAAAGGGAGGACTGGCCAGCATCGACGTAGAAATGGATGGTTGTCTCCCCAGCGATGATCTCGGCGATTTGCCGTTTCATCAGCCCAATTTAAGGACCACCGCGACCGTGGGACTTGCTCCTTCGGATGCAAGGTAATAGAGCCGACTGATCGTGCTCATGAGACGTTCCAAGCACGTAGACAACGTAATACGCGTGCAAGGTCCCCAAACCCCGCGATTTCTGCACACCGTGATGATATCGACTCGGCCGAACAGATTCGATACACACCTCCATGCCGTGACTCTCGTTCTATTTAGACGGTCGATGGAATTTCTGGGTGTTCGTGGATCAGACAGAAAGGGTGAAATTTCGTAGAGACCAGGTTCACGTTATTTTCTAATAAATTTCATTTTCAGTTTCGAACAAGGACACGCTGGTTCAATGCGTTTTGAATTTATTCATGGTCAATTCTATAGAAATTCTATGGTGTTTATTGCGGAGCGGCGTGTAAGTTAGATCAACTTCGTTATGCTGTCACGACAACTTCAATTTTGTACCCGCTTTTTTACATGTGTTACATGCAGATGAATTCTGCAAACTCAATTCAGATAACAGAGTCTTGGTTATATATATCGACACAGAGATAAGAGCTGAGGAAATTCTTTTATGTACATATTCATTTCTTTTAAGTACAATAGTCATAACAATAACAATGAATTTGTTGCAATTGCACTTCTTTAATTAATCCAAAATTTAATATCAAAATCTGAGGACATATTAAAGAGGCTTGGCTATCATTTCTACGTTATTTATTTTGATATTATTCGAATTATATATTATTTAAAATAAAACGAGTATATAAAATAGAAATCAGAGATGTACATGAGACAACCAGAAAGATGCTTATTATTTTTTCTGTAAGAGCTATGGAAGATAAAAAAGGGGCAAAAAATATAAAAAAAGGAATTTATCAAAATAAGAACGACTATTTTGCTAAATAAAATTGTGTCCCTATATTCGAGTATCATTCTTCTCCACTATGAAAGAAGCGACAGAACTTTCTTGGTTACCTATGTATATTAGGAGACTACAAATTTCCATAAATATCCGCAGGTTATCAATGGTAAGAGTTTCTACAGAATACAACAGGAAAATAAATGGTTCAGTTCAAATATAACAAAACTCACATGCTGATACTCGGTCGCTATCGCACGACCATAATATTTATCCGAGACACGGTGAACAGTTTCAATAGAATTATTCTTCTCTGTGCCGGGTCAGAGTAATCCCCAAAGGGACTGCGATGCAGCAGATTACGTCGATGGAAAAGGGTTTCATTCAGCACGAGTAAAACAATTCATCAAAATGCTGTGAAACAATAGACTGCGAATCGAAAAAAAAAGGGATTGTGAAATAAAGGCGGCGACACGCTGGTGGCAGGTGAAAAAAGGCTTTCATTAACACCGCTGAAAAACAATTGCGAATGGCTGCTACTTTTTTCCAATTTGATTCCGTTGGAAACAAAGATTTCAATGTTTAGGTAAGATTTGCTATCGAGTCGCGATATAATTATAATTTTCAGGTCTTAGAACAATAGAAACATTCTTATTCAATTTTCTGTTGGTCGTTACGCACGTTTTCAGCCTTTTCATTGTGAAATTCAACGAATCTCGAAAATCTGTGAATCCAAGGAAACGAATGTACCTATACAATACGTGTCCTAGAATTGTTCTGCCAAGGATTATCAAATTTCTGCTCCTACCCTCTACTCAACCTCTATTTACAGAGTTTTTCTGTTCAGCGCGCAGCATGCTTCTCCGTTTTCAAATGTTAATTACGTTTAATTCCGACAACACGTTGTTACATTTAGTTTTTTAATTGGACAGATACGCTAATAGGTAATTAACAAATTGAAATATACCGTCCGCTTGGAATAATTATAACTCTACCAGGGTTAAATATATATGTAGATATTACATAATTTTACGTGTAGTTTGCCTAGTCCTGCTATGATTCTCCAAATTTTATATTTCCATCGTACCCTCGCTTGAACAGACACGAAGGCTCTATAATGTTTCAAGCAGATATTTAATGTAAAATTGAGTCAAGAAATCGTGCATACCAATAAGATGACGTTGGAACAATACAATTAGGTAAAAAATGACAAAAAGAAGGAATGTCTTACTGTGCATGAGAGAAGTAGCAATTTCTAAGAGTATAAAATGCAATAATATTGAAGAAATGATCAATGTAATAATTAAAAGACAATTTGAACTACGTATCTAATGAACCTCAAACACTGATGAATCTATGTAGTTGTCTAATGCCCCTAATGTACCTGTTGTACCTTAGGTATCTCTTGTACCCGATCACATGATGAGCCTAATGCACTTGACATATCAGATGCGCCCAACCTAGACTTGAAGTGTCCAATTCACGTAATATGATTCACTTGATTCATCTGATTCGCTTGATTTGCATGGATTATCTGATTTGCTCGAACTGCTAGAACATGTAAATGTCCGATACAAAAGATCGACCATCAACGATTAATGAAACGTTTAATCCATATAATGAACACAATTATGTGCTATTTTATTCTAAACATAGGTACATCTTCTCTTTTTATTGAAAATATGGTCTTGTTTCTTTCCACAATGTTTCGTTATGACATACGAGAATAATCTGTTGGCGAAATTAAGATATTGTCCGGAATTTAACAAGCCACCGAATATAAGATATATAATAGTCGATGCGACGTTAAGTAAAATAAACAACGATAACAATAACCCGTTGGATTAAAATTATGAGGTTTCTGGAAATAGACAATCAATCTGTAACATGCTGTAAAATAAACTAGGGCTACTGTTAAAATTAGGTATTCAAAGGAGCAGGGGAAAGTAAATATTTAATGTGAAAATGATAATTTTGATAATACGAGAATGATTGATAACATGTTAGGGTAAATCTTAATTTAGGAACGACCACGAATAAAACAAAACATCTTTCCACAAAACGGCACGAAACCTAATTTCTTCGGCGTACATATATCGGTAGACTTGTGATACTGGCAACTACATAGATGAACGAGGGAAGTTGCATGCAAGGAACACGACGAACTTGATTAAGATTTAGCTGCCATAAAAACACGGGTGGCAAACTGTCGAAAATTACGCGGCCTGTACAATTAATTAGTCATGCAGTGGACTGGATACCTTGCAGGCAGCTAATTACTCGCACCTCTTTGCCAGTCACCGTGTCATGGTGCGGTTCGACACTGATACGATGCGATGGCTGCTGGAATCTCATCAACGGAGCTCGTACTGACATGCCCGTAGGTCGAAAGGCCTATCGATCATATGACCACAACGAGTTTCAAGACAGAGACCCTATATCGTGTTGAATAATTTGACATTAATTAAGTCCTCTTAGCTATACAACATATGACACGGGTACACCTACTATATCAAATGAATCGTCGTAATATCGATGTAAATACATTTCAACGATAAAATCAATAAATATAAATAATCTATAACGGTCAAATTGGCTAATTGATTTAAGGATAGAAAAGCAATTATAAAATATGAACGAAGTAGACGAACAGAAGGCAGCAGTGAATCAAAAACGTACGCGAAACTAGATAATATGACTTCTTTCTATTACATTCACTACTTTCTAATTTAGCGATATGATAACAAGGTTATCAAAGATAACAAGGAAGTAAAAAGCAAGTGCAGTAGAGCCTTGATTATCAGAGCACGGATTAAGAAAACGATCCCCCGGAGATTGGAAAACAAAGATAGAGACTGGAAGAAATTGTTGAAAATTTCAAGAAAAAGGAACCAGATATAAATCAATATTTTCAGA
This sequence comes from Bombus confusus, assembly GCA_014737475.1. Classification (NCBI taxonomy): domain Eukaryota; kingdom Metazoa; phylum Arthropoda; class Insecta; order Hymenoptera; family Apidae; genus Bombus; species Bombus confusus. Next base: position 1,886,762 of record JACXIV010000144.1, read on the forward strand.
TACTCTCGCATAATATTAACAAGTTTAGTAATAAAACGACCAAAATTTCACAATATATATTTTACAAATTATAAATTTTCTGATTACGCTATTTGACAAGAAACTATAAAACTGTAAGAAATGAATTTATAACCAATGACTTGGCAATTTATTAATATCGTTAGCTAACAAATTATTGTGCAAAAGGAGCCGGATAATAAAAGATGTTTTCGCGTGTACAGTACATTAGGTACGCTGATTAGCTGGGCGTTCGCGGAGCCTTGACCCCTCGACGAGAAGGACCTCAGCTACGAAGATAATTGATCGTGCGAGACAGTCGAGACGGGCGAAAAAACCAGGATGGAACGTTGAAATATTATTCAAGGCGCGGCACGCTATAAGGCGGCCGCATTAGACCCGAAATTAAGAAAATTACCGACCAGCCACGACAAACCGGCTCGTGTAAATTCCTCGGTGTATCCTGGCGCAGCTATTTTTTTACTGGAACGAACACAAAAGCGAGACAATAATACGTCCCGGGGAAAAATACGCCCGAATGAAAATTACGACTGACAGCGCTGTTAATATCTTACGATGCAGTGCGCGAACGCTGTAGAAGATCCGTAATTGCAGCCGCCCGCTGAACTTCTGCTCGATTTATGGCGCCACGATATTCATGATGCCCGCCAAGTAAATAGAATCCAACCACCTTCTTCGTAGAATCGAGAATTTTACTTTCAAACAAACGTCTGCCTGTTCAAGAAAGCACGAAGTAATGATCAAACGTTCGTAATCCACGAGAAAAACACTTATATATACATATATATGTAATCATAAAGGAAGAGCATACGGGGAAATACGATAAGCCATACTCTTTGGTCTTTTCGGAAAGCGATTTCTAAATTTGAAATACAGTTAGTCAATTGAATTTAAATACAATTTTCTTTGTATTAATTTTGCGGTTAGATATAAGTTTCTCTTATAGGTTCTTGTCCCTTCTTATAAAATTTTGTGGATTTATCACTCATTTTTATGAAAGTAAGAATTTTTAATCTACAAGCGTGTTCTCATCTTCAACTATGGTCGTATCAAGGTACTCCCTTTTAGCTACGAATAACTATCAAAATTATGAAACGAAAAATCTGTCACGAATTGGTTCCACGTGGTCCTTAAGTGGATTAGTTTTAGTTGAAGAGAATGAATTTTTCTATCGTTTTTTTATAAGTAGGTGTATATTTGCTTATGAACTTACATTAAATCGGTGTTTATAAAAGTTTGCATTATCAACGAAACTATCAGAAATCGCAAGGAATTTTTATTTTATGTTTTACTGTGTTACGCAAACACGTATCGCGCCCAATCGCGTCTCACCTATTAAATTAACATATACTGGTCTTCTGAAAACGCCGTGTCTGGCCAGCGGCCAAGTGTTTCTTCTGGGCAATAGGACGATAAGAAACCCCGGAATCGCTATGAAAGTTTCGTGTTTCCTACTTGGGTACTTGGCGAATTGAAATTGTGAAAAGTTGTAAATATGAACAGATGTATGAAGATATAATGGTGATTCTATTTCAGATAATGTTAGAACCTGGCATGGTTGGAAATTGCTCTCTGCTGTTTGTATGGAAGTATAAGATTTATTCTGATTAAATTAATCGATGTTTCCAATTATTATTTACTATAAAATTTCAAACACCGTCAAATATTAAGCTTCCTAAACTACTAAACCAATAATTCTCACTCGATATTCTCTTCGGGTTTAATATTTGATCAGCGTCATTAACGAGGAGCAAAAGTCAATTTTTTTCATAATAAAAGTTGACCGTTGATATCGTTACGAGCGAAACTTGCTCAACTTTGTAAATCTCAGGCACAAGGAAATGAAGAACCAGACTCGACAAACAGTTGTAAATCTACTGACAACTAAGTATCGCTATATAAGCGAACCGGATAACCTGCTGTTAGCTCTTTTACTACCTTGTTTTATTGCTCATCGTGAAAGCTTTTCTATTGGGCGCTTTTACACGAAATCAGTATCATTACGAAGTTAAAACGCGACGTCGACAACACGACGATAGTTTTCTCACCAAACAACGCACGGAAAATTCGAATACCTGTTACGCTTGATTCAATGCGGACTGCAAATATTAACTGAATACGTTTCCATACGTTTCCATAATGTCGCGTTCTATCCGATGCACGATGTTACAGCATTTAGACGAAGCATGCGTCTTGCACGGTATTGTCGAGTAGCTATCAGAGGTAAGAAGAGATTGAGGAGTTCAGATGGTAAAAGACGAAAGTGTTATAAAAACAAAGACGGTTTCTTTTATAGGAAAGAAAGTACATTTTTTAAAATATATTAATAAAGAGAAAAAGTTATAATATCTAAAATAACTTACTTTAGTTTTATGTAATTTCACGTGGCAAACATAATAATAATTTAATACAGCATAATTTAATTAAAATTAACGGGTGAAATATTAAAAATAAAAGATATTAAAAAATATTTCGTTAAAATACTTATTTTAACGAAAGTTTAAATTATTAAAAATTCCAGAAACATTCGTTTCATATTTAATTTCAATCTACGTTCTTATTGATCGTAAGCCCACATCAAAAATAATTAGCCATATAATTACAAAATAATTAGAAAATGATTACATACGTATAAAAAACAAAATTAAGGAGATTCATTTCCCAAGGAAAGAATAGTCAACATTTAATTCCGCGGGAACATCATCCATTTCACGTAACGGAAGGTCAATCGCTAACTTGTAAAATCACTGAAATTACTTAAACTTACTTCGGTCCTCCGCAATATTTATGCACTCGTTTCTCTGAAAGTTCCGTTTACTCAGCCCTATCGCGAACGTACCAACTACACCGTAACCGTATCGTTTTTAAAAACCATCCCAAACTCCAACGAAACACGATTATCGATCTTGTGAGAGCGAATCACGCTGCCCGCTTGACCGTTGATTGCTCAGAACTCGCTCCTTCGCTGAAAGAGTAACGAAAGCGTTCGCATGTCGCGGAAACACGGGTTAGCCGGTTCGATCTGCATGCGGATCGAAGATAATCCCTGACGGTAGACAAAACTATTCGGGATAGCCAAATTTTTTCGCTGGCCTGACTCTGCAGCATCCACTCGCCATAGAAAATCTGTCGATCTTCTCTGCCAGGCTAGTTCGTATCGGCAGGTCGGCCAGAATGAAATATCGATTTTCAATCGGGCATAGTTTAACACTCGGACGATTTCGAATAAAATTGCTAGGCCGTGGTCGACCCTATCCTTCCCTCTTTCCCTTAGCTATCAATGATTCCGCGATACAGCGGCCAAACCGACCGCCGATGGAAATTGAAACGTTTACCAGCCATCTCGAGGGGGGCGGCATAGGGTTGTGGAGGAAATCCACTGTTGTCATTCCAAACTCAGACTTTATGGCTGCAGCGAAGAAAAATGGTCGCCCAATTCGACTTTTTCTATTTGTTAACCCTCTATTCCCATTCTACTGCGCTGCTTTCGATCGGTTCCACTGTATCCACTTTGGAAAAGCGTTAATGAGACCGAGCACACGGACCTTGTAGCATGCCGATCGTCCTGCCGGATAGCGAGTACTTTAATTGGAAAACTTTCCAGCTGTCCTGCTCTCTACCTTTTTCCTTTTGCCTGTTTTTCTTTCCTCGTGAAATCAGGGATTTATATTCAACGATATACGATACGTCCAAACAATCTGTGTGACTTCTCTCCAAGCCGTGGACCGCTTAACGGCCCCAACGATCTGGCAAATTGACGCTTTTTAATTGAATACAGCCCTCCACTTCCAAACGAATAAACGATGACGTGTATCCCTTTTTGTAATACGCGTCAAATGGATTTCTCGAATATTACGACCTTCGAACTTTCGCGTTGCCGCCAGTTTTTTTCTTTGTGCTCAGCCATCGGCGATGTTGTACGCAAAGCTTTAGCAGGGATAGTGGCAGAAAATAAAACAGACGTATTTCCTGTTGGAGATCGTGTCGTTTTGTGCCACTTATTTTCGTTTATTTCAATCAACGCAGATGCGAGAACGTTTGCTTCATTCGATTAATTTAACAGGAATTGTTGGAAACAACGTGTTTGTTTGTACACGTTTAAAATGCTGAAACAATTATGTTATGATGTTGCTCCTGATATAATGAATAACATCGGTGGTAATCATGGTTTGGAAAACACTACTCATGCCGTTCGATTAATTCTGAAATATGCTTGGGAAGTCGGTGGCGTTTACTTTGGAATTTCCTTCATTTGATTACGTATGACATCGTGTCATAACTTTGCTACATTTTCACTTATTCGTTGTACGACAATGGTATCTTTATAAGTTGTGGTTAAAAATGTTGGATATCGTCGAATTTTATCGTTTCTGTTAGTAAACTGCGATGCTTTCTCAAACAGACCGAATCGATGAAAAATATTATGACTCGACTGAGCTCTGTAACTCGATTAAATAAAATGGATGTTCGATATTCTTGATTTTCCTGGCCAAACCTACCATTCATTATTTTTCACAATATTTTGGAATCATCAACGAATTGACCGGGTATTATTTTTAGATTTCCAACAAAATCCGCAAACAGCGTCGAGTTTCGAGTGACAGATGGTCTCGCATACGCTTTTTATTTAAGGAACGATATAACTTTTGAAATCTTCAAATTTCCAAGCAGTCGATTAGTCTTCGATGAACGAACACATCCTTGAAGCTCTCATAACTTTCGTGAAATCAGTCTTTAATCAATAACCACTCAGGCAACATCTCCGTGAAGTAAACGGGCATCAGAAGAAGTTCGTAGGTAGTTTTTAATCAGTTACCATCTTCCGAGGCTTAGGAACTTTGGCAGATCAGTTTCTAATCAGTAACCGGTCAACTAGCGTTTCCTTAAGGAGCCTCAAAGCTTTTTGTCAACTAACGTTACCTAAACCGTTTAAACTTCGGCGCAGTCAGTTTCTCACTACTAAATAGCGAGCTGGTGTTTCTGGCAATGAAGTTTTAGTAGATTGAGAATTAAATTAGCGATCAGGCGTCAGTTATATGACATTTACGATCAAATTAAAGTTGACACGCAACACTGGCTATATTTGCGTATACTATAGAGAGAATCATTTAAAAAGAACAGTTAAAATTCTAGGTGACGTGACCTTCGTTATCGCTATTAAAACATTTTTTATCAAACTGATTTATTTAATTAATAATTGATGCGTGTTTCATTTAAAAGTATTCAGCGATTGATTAATTAAAACACACAAATTTCTCGAGTGAATGATGATGAAATTAATGATTGAAGATCGCAAGAGGAAAACACGATAAGTAGATTTTCGTTGATTTTTTTTTATTTTAATGTCACTTTAATTAAAGGGAAGAATTTTAATATAACATTTAATATATTAAGTTTAATATATTAAGTACAGAGATGTAGATCTTTCAAAAGTAGCTGTTAAGCTGACGAAGTTTTATAGAATCCAGAGGTGTAATTGGCAAGACAATCAACATCTTAATAGTATTTTGAAAATTTCAAAGGAGTGAAAAGATACGTATCTCTGGATTTTACTGTAAAAAAACTTTTCGAACTAAGATTTCCGCCTTTAAGTTTTAGAAATGAATTTCTCTAATTTTCAAGGCAAAGATCTATAGTTCAGATATGAACTTTTTCGTTTTTCTCGGGAACGTTATTAAGCACCAGCATGAATTTAGATCCGAATCCCACCTGAAGGTAAGAAATCTTCTTATTTTTTTACCAATTACACCGTGTTCGTAAGATTTAGTCCGATCAATGGTAACATTTCCGAATGTTACTACGATTATATGAAGAAGTTTAGAGAAGTTTGATTTACTGCGACCACAAAGCAAGAAGGATCTTTGTTCGTGATTTAAAATCCACAGAATTTTTAATAAAACAGAGTTATCTTCCAAAGAATTTGAATAATCTCTGTTAAAGAATGAAAATGAATATCTTTGTTTGAGAAATAGAAACAGATTATTTGTGCAATAAAACGGAAATTTACGAGAAGATTAATGGAAAAGGATATTGTTGAAATTCAATTAATTCAGTTTGGGAATTCAAACTATATTCTCCAATTATTATCGGATAAACAACAGAAGGGAAATATAAAAATATTGTAAAACCTGCTGGTATACCATTTACACATAAAAATTGCCGTTATTGTTATTGAACGTTACTCTTAAATAAAAATATATCAGTTGCACGATATTCTAAATAAGCTTTTGCAATAAACGTAAGATAAACAAGACTTATTTAATTATAAAAACGTGTACAAATGCGCAATAAAATCGTAATACACGACCAACATGTAAATAGAATCAAGATATTGCAACATGTTATATCGAATATAAAAATTCACGTTAAAATGATTTCATTTCCCAAGGAAGGATATGAAAAACATTTTAATTGAAACAACATTTTAATGGAAGATAAGCAATTTTAAATTACTTACGAAAAGTATTCGGGCACTTTCAGAGACCTTTTTTCAATGTATTACCTACTTTGTACTAAATGTCTTGTAGCATCTGTCTACATTTTCAGACTGACTTAAAGTTTTTCCGACATAATTATGACAGTCATCCACGGTATTAATGAAACTACAGAATGTTTTACAAAGAGCATACAATACGTGCACGCAAAAGTTTTCTACTTATTCAATTGGTTACTTTCACGAGCCACCGTATATATTGATCACACGTTTTTGCTCCTCTCGCTAAGTATTATAAGCTCTGAAAGTGTAGGATCCTTTTTCAAACACCCTGTATAAGTAGTTCGATTTTTAATCGGTCCTTGAAACCCTTCTCACCGCGTCGTTACATCTTTTTCACGTTATACTTCATTAATCATTCATCTTTGTTTCTCTGTCGCAGCCCCGGTTCAATTAATCGTCGAATGGCTGGGCCAGGATTATCACCGACAAACCCTGCGGTAATAACGATTCCGACGGTTTAACGAATCGCTTCTTGAAAACACGGTAAATCAAGCAGGCCTCAGCGGCCGTTTCACCGGGGGCCAGAGCAAATTGGTAATATAGCAGATTGATATTGGTTTCCGCGACGGCGCACACTAAATTCCTTCCGTCGGAAAAATCGAGGATTTATGTCCGAGCTGATAGCGTACATCGTGCGTTGTGCGCGTCATGTTTCCCGCGTTTTCCCTCATATTTGTTAAAACGATGCGTGCGCGCGCGCACACACACGCCTCGCCACGTTTACCGTGGAAACATGGCAAATATCCGGACATAGGCGTAAAATTTGCATTTCAAAAAGGCAGGCCAACAGGCTCACGCGTCGCTGCACATCCGATAGACGGCCTGATGACAGCGCCTAGCCAAGCTTTGTGTCACGTCGCGTACATATATTCACGGCGAAAAGAGCGTACCGGCTGTAATTAAAATTACAATCCTTTGTGGCCATTCCGCGCGGTTTTCGTTAGTATCGTTAGCTTGACGAGCCGGTGTTATTTCCGGAATATAATTCACTCGGGCGTCCCGTACACCACTCATCATCCAACAACGTAAATTATGTATTAGTTTGTATTTGAGGCGCGAAACTTACGAATCGCCGGCGTAGCCGTTAAGCGTCGCGCGGAATTAACAAGGCGAACGTTACACGGCTCATGCTGCGCCGGTCATAATTGACCTCAGCTACAACCAACTTCCCCATTGTGGCCCCTCTCATTCTCTTTGTCCTCCTACCGGTACGTTTACTGTTCGAAAAATTGCGACACGCGGGCAAATTCAATGGAGGAAAATTGCGGGAATGGAGAATGGTATACTTGTTAGCGGGTCTGCTTTCAAAAGCGTCTACGAGCTTTTACAGCTGAATCAATGGGCGTGTTAATGGCAATACGTGTTGAAACTTATGGCACCGCGAACTTTAGAATTTAGTCACGATGTGTATTTCTTCATTAAAAAGAGAAGAAAGAAAGAAACGCTAAAGGGTTTGGCGCGAGAGGTGAATTCGGTCAATGGTAACTGCATGTAGCATGAAATATAAGGTGGTTAATTGAGTGAAAGGAGCAGTAACGATCTTCACAATGGAAATAGCATGACAGTTTAGAAACTCGTAGAAAAATTTTAATAGCTCATCCGATGTTTCTTGTAGACCTATTCTCCTTTGGTTATGGCACTTCTGGAGAAACCCTACCGTTTTGTTATGGCTGCTGACTCAGTCTCCGTAGACTCATTCTACCTACATTGTATCAGTACAGAGATGTGTATATACTGTTAACTGGTTTACTGCTTTCCAACACGTTCTTCATATTTACTATGTTACTTTAAGAAACATTGTTTCGGAATACTATTACACGCGCACGTATATACCAAGAACTTTATATTTTCACTTCTTCAGTTTAAATATTATACTTACATGCCATGAAGGTAATATTATCGGGCATACATATATATATATTACGGATACAGTGCGCGTGCGGATGATCCTCATCGACTCCGCCGCAAAGGATAGATGGAACGCTCGTTATCCTTGCGGAACGTCAACATGGGAACGTGGTGTGTACGAGCATTTATCGATACTTAAGCGTAATAACGATGCGTGTGCGTGCGCGTGAATGAGAAAGCGAGACTATATCGGTTGCGCGCGCAACCAGGGACTGTATCGATTTGATATTTGTCGTGTTTCTCGCTTAAGGGCTGGGAATTTTTCTTCTTTTTTTTTTCGAATTGCTGCCGCCGTGTGCGGCTTTGCAATCGCAATCCGGTACTCGGTGGGAACGCTCTTGATTAACTGCCACAGGTGTGCGTTTCGCCGCACGAGCGAAAAGAAGTCACGCACTGGCGTGACCTGTCGAATCCAACGATTTAACGAAACGATCGCGGTGGAAGAAGAGAAACGGATATGAAATCTTCAACACGATACGAACTACGCATGAAACTGTGCCTGGAATCAAGTCTGCAACTTCTAGAAAGATTTAGAGCTTTCTTGTTTGAGAGAAAACTTATTATTCTGAAAGATTTATTTTTTTGGTATTTTTGACTATTTTTTTAGAATATTCTAGGAAGATAGCTTCTGCTTCGTAATGTAACTGTAATGAAAAATTCGTTTGATATAGTGATTTAAATCGAGAAAAGTTGAAACTTAAATTTCACTCGGCAAGATGTCACTTTTCCCTGTGTTCCGTTTTTTAATGTCTAACGTTCAAATCACTTAAAACTCATTCACTTACTTTGCAGAACAGTCAATTACGAAACAGAGAATTTATCTGCGACGCTTGAATATTCCTCTTCGCGAAAGTATTGCGCCGAGTGATTGAACTATTCGAACTATGGAAACATTCTGAACTATTCGCGCTATCCGGATTCCTACGTAGCTCCTTCCTACCTTTCTTCTTCTATCTTCTTCCTAAATGAAGACTTTTCGCTATATATACAGCATGAAAAATACGGTCACCGGATAATATAAATTTCAAAACAAATCGCAGACAAAAGATATACAAATAACGGAGAAATTTATCTTTCGAGAAGAGGTTCAATTTTTATACCAAAGATAAAGTATTAAGAAAGAGAAACGAATCGTTTTCATTTAATTTGGTAGTTAGACATATTCACGCGTCAAAAAGTTTATTAGGGGATTCGGTGAACGTAGATGCAACTAGGAAAGCGAACTCAGATTTTTTTGACGACCGATTTGTGCCATGTATAACTTGCAAATACGTGTCAAACTGTTTGATACTTTGCTAAATACATTTGAAACGTTACTGAAAACTTCAAGCGATGGTAACTTACATATATTTAGCGATAAAAAATTAGGAAATTAGTTCCCAGTGTTAAACAAAGCTCATTGTAGCAAAGGTATAAACGAATTCCTGTCGCATAAATGATCATTATTTTCAATGTCTGCGGATAATCCAGATCAATAATGATCAAATATCTTATTTTCAATATCTGCGGTTCAAGCAGCCTACGGTCGTCAACGGTCGAAGACGACAACGAACGACGGGCCATACCCTCCCTGGCGACGCGACTATTGATCGCCACCACCAGAGGACCACAGCGGTCCCATTCGATATACAGGGTGGTTGGTAACTGGTGACACAAGCGAAAAGGGGGTGATTCTACGCGAAAAAAGAAGTCGAAAATATAGAATAAAAAAAAATAGAATAAAAAAATATAGAATAAAAAAGTCGGATAGTAAGTTAATAGGTAGGAAAACACTTCGGTCACGTTGGAAGTGTTTATCAACATAACGTCGATCGAGACAATGATCTACAGTGAGATCCGTTACAACGAGACGTGATAAAGTGTACGCTTACCGAGCGAAAATTCAGTCGATTTTCTCGAAAACAAAGCCTCGAGCGAAAAATTTTTATTCCATATTTTCGACTTCTTTTTTTCGCGTAGAATCACCCCCTTTCCGCTTGTACCAGCAGTTACCAACCACCCTGTATACCGCAACTAGCGAGTCACCCTCTGCGTCTAAGGCAGGGACTACCGGGCATAGCCTTACTGACGAGTCCGCCGGTAGTCCCGGGACGAAACTCCAGGAACATCAACATCTCTTTTCCTTCGAGGATGGGCAAATGAAACCGCGGAAAACGACGGAGCCTCCACACTTGAAATGATAATTCAACTTGTAAATTGTCAGTTTTTATCGTGCAGGAACATCAACGTGTTTTTCACGCAGACGATTTTAAACTTCGCAAAATTATTTTCTGCTGTTATTGTCGCGAAACTATCGTCGCCTGATGCAATAAAGCGCGGCGCGTTTTAAAATACTCGTTCGTGCTTTTTAACTCTTTTATGATTATGCGTATGTATTTAACTGTATGTGGTTCTACGACCAGGATCCAATTGCTCTCCGTTCTGTTTAAAATAATACAATCAATATTAAATCGTTTCGTTGGACATTCTTCTGTCGAACGTTAATCTCGCCTAAAATTACGTATATTTGTTATGAATGACGTGTTATTCGTTTGCTGGAACTTGTACAAATATAACTTTTGTGCAATTTTGTAAATCAAAGAACTGTCCAAAATAAATCCAGTTCCGTAAATAACGTCTCATAATTTCAGCTTTTATACAAACTGATATTTGTTGGCATATATTAATACATTAAGTATTATGGTTTTATGCTAATGCGTGAATTATTATTTTTGACTTTTCCAAGTATACGCATGTATGTACACTCGAAATAAGGAAAAAGGATATAATTTCTTTTTAACAAAAGACGTACAATCAATCAGTTTCTCAACAAAAAAAAAGGCATGCTTGACTTTATTTTAAGGCTTACAAAACTTTACACTTTTTCTCGAAAGAAGATTTTATCCAAGAAAAAGTGCATGTTTCACATTTTCCACTCATTTTTTACACAATGATTCCATCTCTCATTTGTAACAGAATTTTTCCACGATTTATGGGAACAGAGTTACGACGAAGTTTCAAATGGAAACAAAGGACTTGGAAAACATTTTGTATCTTTCGAAATGAATAAAACTTTCGAGCAAGATAAATCCATAAACAAATTCTGCTGGAGACAAGCCCTGTTGGAATCTATTTTACCTAGATGAAAAGTTGGACCTTTTGTTTCGAATTAATGGTTTACAGAATTTACAGTGGCGAATAAAGGATAACTTTAAAACAATCTGAACAACTTTTAAACAATTCAACAGCCATATCTATAAATTGTTGCATGTTGCACAAATTTCTCGGAAGGTATAAAATTGATATTGATCAATAATTTTTGCAAATACCCATGTCGATTGGAAACATATTTATTCTCTGCGAATATCACGTGAGCCAGATTTTTCTACTCTTTTAAATCATAGATCTGATTGTTTACAGAATGCAAATGTATACTGTAGAATAAAACATATAGTCTATAATAACAGGGTTGAAATCGATTATTATTAAGAAATAAGAAATGTCTCCTTTTTATCTCCTTTTCAATCTCTCAACAAGCTGATTAATGTATCGTCATTCGTGTGATCCGAATATTTATGGTTTTATTATAATGCTTTGGACGCTGTCTTGTGAATACTAATCTTAATCTGTGTGGTTTGTTGTCGGAACAGTGTTTTCGACCAGGCAGGTTTCTCAATTAGCAGAGGGATTAACCTTATCGTAAAGCCGTATCTCGAATTGCGATGAAATATGCAGAACTCTGTGCAAATATTTGAAAAAGCAGTACGCGTAGTCAAGTTGCAGCTCGACTTGATACTAACGTTACGAGTGTTATATAATTTTTTAGAAATTCTAGTGAATGATTCTCAAGGAAGCACACAATTTAACGATGAAGTAATTATATTAGTTTCCTGTAGGTATTATTATTTTTGCATGATCCGAAAAGATTACATATTTTATCGATTACACATTTCTTCGTTCACGAGAATTTCCTAGAAACTTCTATAACATGGTACTTTAATATCCATACAATCATAACGAATTTTACGCAATGAATTCCTTTTTCAATTCTTTTAATGTTTCACGCACGTAGAATATCGTATCGAAATTCGAACTGCCGACGAACTTACGAAGACGAATACTCGAGCAACCCGTCGGAAACGAATGAATCTTAGAATTTACGTTTTTTCGTAACTACATTTTCTGATCTAATCGGCAAAAAAAATCTCTCAATCTACACAATCGATTTTTCTTCAAACACTGAAAAAATTCACATTGATATTCTACATAATGTATTTTACAACGTGGCGTAGAATCCGTTTTATGTTTCAATTATTTGATCTTTTAGAAATGATACAACGCAAATCGTAAATCTGCAAGAGCCCGGGGTCGATTTTCACGCACTCACATCCCTAAGTCGATACTCGTGGGCTTCGAGTTTGATCCCATCGGTATTTTCCGTAAACAGGACTATTCGTCGAAGAAAATCGATACAAGGGGCCCGGACACTCGGCGCACGTTGGATAAACGAACGATGCTACGTGCATCGCATATTTCAAAGCCTTCGACTATTTCACCAGCGATGAAACGCAACTTGTTTTTTCATGTACAACTCCCCGTTGTCCATATTGGCCGCTTGTTTACAAAATGTTTTACTCGAGGCAAACATGGAACGGAGTCTAATCGGCGAATACAAACAAGGCATGTTACACGGATCCGAGTACGCATATTTTTCCTTCTTCCCTTCTTTCTTCCTTTTTCATTTCGTTTTACCTCCCTTTCATTTTTGATAAACCTTTAACTTTCGCGTTTCAATCGCATCGATCCGGACAGCGAAACAAGTCGGTCGGATACGTCGTTTCTCTTTAGAAGAAGCGAACAACGCCGGTTTTGCCTTTTATTCCGTACACCAGAGACGATTTACTTCGATTTAAACGTGAAACGGTAAAAAGACACTGGAAAAACTGGCACGGAACACAGAGAATATTTGTAACTTAAACTCTCTCGGGAAACACGGGAATCCGATATTTCCACGATTCCGTATTACGTTACTTGGGCACCGCTGCTGGCGAATTTCAGAAGTGAGTGTTAGAGAAATTTGTATACCCTAGACGATAGATGCGAACCGTTGTTTTATGCACTGGTAAGAAGGAGGCAACTGTCTGTCAAACAAGCTGCTGTTCCAAATAAACTTATTCCGGATATTAGGATAACTCGAACGATACACGATATACACAATGTGACAGATAAAAGAAAGTTTAAAATTCACACACTGTGAATTGTAGTAAGTCTTGAATGGCAAAATTGTTTACCGTATTGGTAGCAGTCGTCTATTCTGTGATATATAGTATATTTAACAGTTGCTCTTAGTAGACAAATCTATTTTGTATAATTACGAAGATTTTTTTATACTTTTCATTTTATAAATTTTCTTCTGTCTGCCACTGTAGTCTTATTTCTTCTTCTTTATACATTTGTTAGGGCAATTTTAGAATAGAAAATCAAATATCGTGCTTTATACTGTTTGTTATTGTCAGTGCAAATAAAGACAAGAAATTTTTCTTTTCTTGGAGCCTGGAACAATTGACTGATCCGAGTATTCATAAACAAGAATTTTCTGTTAATATTAATGAATGGATAGCGGCAAGTCATAGGTCATTGATTGCTGTTTCACAAACAGTTGTAATTTGTAAAATTCGCTTACGTACATGGGAATTTATTAGTCGTATTAAAAAAATACGGCTGATATTCCAACGAACATATCACTTGCAAGAATATCAAAACCAGGTTAACGTAGAGCTCGCACCAGAAGAATGATTACAAAATAGAAGAATATGCGAAGAAGTACATGATGCAAATAGAATAACAAAGAGTGATTCGGATCTCTCAAAATACGCTGTCCTGAATCCATAATATATGTATGAAAACTCACCAACCAGTCATCTTGTCTACTCCTCTAACCTCAGCCACTGACGAAGCCACCTACACACGCCACAAACGATGAAAAGTATCAACAAGTAGACGCCGCAACAAAAGACCATGATTCCTTGTTGCAGCTAAGTTACACAAAATCTGCTTTATCGCGCGCCACTTTTCTCCATTTCTCTGCAATTTAGGATCGATCAGACTGTCCTTCGTTCCCCTTTGAAACCGCCGTTTCCGCTTTCAGAATGCCGCGAGAATAGCGTAGCCGTGGAACTCCTTAGAAGAGGCCGCAGCGCGATTACTTATTCCGACGCGTTTCTGTCGTTGGTTTCCCGTGGAATCAGCCGAGCCGAGGCATTCGGAAAGCAAAGGCAAAACAAATTGTACGGAAAGATGTAACAGTCTTAATGGACTCGTAGAAGGGAGAAGTGAAATTGTGCGAAAACCGAGACGCAGAGATGGCGGTTTAAGTAAAACGTTCCGCCGGGCGAATGTCGCTCTCTTCTGCGCCGGCTGTTTTGCAAAATATTATTTAAAGCACAGCTGCACGGCGTGGAAAGCGTGGATGAAATAAAGGACGCGATGATGGAGAAACGGTGACGAGGAAGGGAATTGCAGGTGGCAAGTATATACCGTTGAATCGCCTATACAATCCTTGCAACTCTCCCTCCCTGCAACCCTCCTTTCAGTTTCCTTGGATTTCCTTTCCGCACGGCAGGGATTCTCTATCCAACCGCTAACTTCATTTAAGTTTTGATCCTTTTACAGGCTGCTCCACGCTAACTTTCCATATCTGGCATTGAGGAGGATACTCCGAGATCCTCAATGGAGAAGATCTCTCTTCTAGCAAGGGCGTGGCTGCTGTGTACCGGTCATAGCGATAAAGAGTCGTGAATCCGGACAGGTTTAAGGGAGGAACAAGGAGGGAAGACAAGACTGATATCACGACGCGATATTTGGTAAATAGGTAGGTAATTTTCTGCTCAGTACTAGAAGAAGTGGTCGATTTGACTGGTTGAAGAGTCAGCGGAAATTGTTGCTTTTACTAACAGCTATAATTATTTTAGATCTTTAACTTTCGTGATGATCAAATGATATTTCCGATTCTACGGTTTAAATCACGTTATTGGTACGTTACGCTTCCACGTCTGTCCCGAGGAAGCGAACTGGAACGCGCACAAAACGCCAGTGCAACGTGCTGATAACACGATTGAAACTAGATGCATCAGAAATATGTTGACGGAAATCAATCGTCGTTTTTTTACTGATTGGACCTGCACGCAAGCTAGCAGATATCGGGATATATCATATTCCATCACCAGGTTGCTGTTAATTATATTAATAACTGCAATAGATGCAACTACTCCACCTACGTCATTAACAAATTTGATAATTTTGTTGTACGATGTATACAAATTATATAATGTAAATTCAACCTGGTTATTTCTCTTTTCTTTTGTCTCGTCTTTTACTCTTTACTCTCCTTCACCGGCCCACTTCTTGTGCTTTTTGTACAAAAATATCAATAGGTGGTTCCTCAATGCAAACGCAGTAGGAAGAAGTGCGTCAATCTCGATATTGAACGGCCAAATATCGAACGTAGGAAATATTTGCAATGAAAACTTCTGAGAAAAGCGGTATTCAGGCTATTTGGATTTCCGCAGTACCCGCCTCCTGTGCATTCGCTTTCACGAATATCCTCTAACTTTAGAAGCGATCGCGTTGGGAACCTGTATGCGTTTCAACCTCGCGAGAAATAACTTATTCCCATGGCTGTTTAACAAACGGTTTCACGAAACTGACAGATTTGTTTATTTATTTGCTTATCGGATAGGGACGCAAAAATACGCTGTTTCTCAACAGTAGCAATTATTACCGAGAACCAAGTTAAAAATTTAAAACTGTACAGCATCGTACATCGATATTTAGACGTTCATACAGACCCCATATGAAGCGTCGTAATTGATTTAGATTATTCGGGAAATGACTCAACGGTACGAATTTTCTCTTCGAGCATGCTAACGAGATTCTAAGTACGTGGCAAAAGTTTGTAGAATTTATTTGTAGACTGTCAGTACGTATATGCATTTTTGGCAAATTCCGTTTCCAAAGATCCACAAAATACGTATAATATACTAAAATGTATAGAATATTTCAAGTAGAACGCTTACTATAATATTTGGCGAATGGAATGAATTTTTATTTATCCACTCCTTTAAATACGTTCATAAAGACATGCAATTTCCTGAATATTCACGATATAGTTACTCGCGAAAGTGTTTGACAGAAGCGTTTAAACAAGCTAAATTAATTTTGGTGACAATTTCAATTTATTCCAATTGAGTTTGTGCATATCGCTTCGGACAGAATTCATTTCCACTTTTCCTATTTATTTCACGCGACGACTAATGGTAGAATGGCTTAGTTTCGTTTCAGCCGCTGCTTCTCTTGCTGTTTGTTACGGATTATCCTCAGTAATACCTCTTAAAACATTATTGTCGACGATATTTTCCGGCCAACATTCATGGTTCATTTCCTAATGAGAAGTCAGCAGTCCTGAATTTCACGAACCAATGCTGAAACGTCTTAGTATTTATATCACCTTCTTCAAGCATCATGATTATGTTTCTAACAACTTTTGTGACAAGCTTTCCAAGTTCAAACTTACGTAACATAATCAGAAGAATATTCTGATTATTCATTAAGTCTCGTAATAAACTTCTAATTTGTCTGTTAGAAATCTCGTTAATTATTAATTTATTATTCTAAAAGAATAACTTGGTCCAATAAGAAAATAATTCCTGAAAAATCAAACCACAATCAGTTTAGTGTTGGCAAATAAATTGCTGCCTCTTTGCAATGTAATTCGCGGTCGTACATTTGTTGCACATCAAATTCGGACTCATCATACAATTGGCGCTACAGCTCTTTCCTTAAGAGTAAAAAAAAATGAAAAAGTTCCACAGATGGAATAAAAGGAAATTTATACGAGTACTTGCTTTTGAGCACGGCACGATTAATATATCTTACGTAGCATATGTTCTGAAAGAAGCAAGCGTAATACATCGTATCAGATTAACGCGAGGAACGTTCATGCTGTATACGTTTATGCATTTATGCATATACGCGGGTGCACGTAACTATGTAAGGGTTATTAAGTGTGTCCTTATATTAATGCATTCATTAGCATTAGAGAGTGCTCTCGTAGAGATTTCAGCGAATTAACTTTCCATGCATAGAGCTGTAAATACGTCATTTGAAAGCTTCGTTTCTGTATATTGTCGAAAATCGAAATATTCGATATTATGGTTTCTGATATATTCTGTTATATATTCTGGTCTCTATATTTCTGAAAAATTTCGCTATGTCAGATAAATGGCAAATTTCTGTTTTATTCAAGTTATTAGATACGAAATACGTCTAGAGCTTTGTCAAATTATCCGTGTACGTATTTTGCAGCATATTGTACGTTAGGAATTTATTAAATTTTACTGTTTAGAATAAAATAATTTCACGGAATCGGTATTTTAATGCAATAAAATTTCATACATAATATTAAATTTTACGAAACATATTTACATAATATATGTTACATTGAAGTATAAAATTTCATTATTCAAGAATTTGCAATATTTATCAAAATAATGAGCACATAAAGGTAGTACAAAGAAGAACATCTCGGAAATGATAAGTAACGAAGACAAAGAGGGAAAACGCGAATTATTATTATCATGCAAAATTTGCCATGAGATTCCGCACGCGAGTCTCGATTTCACTCAAAAACGTAAGGTACATTGAAAATTTTAAATGGTATTAATTCAATCGCTGGCAACTATAATCGCACCAAATCAAAAACGGCCGGTTTATCATTACCGTATTAAAACAAAAGTTACATATAATCCTGTTAGTTCCTTTCGCATCTAAATCTCCACAAGTATTTCATCTTATTACCAACTTGAGTTTTCCGCTGGTCCTGATTTACCATCGATATCGGAAGAAAGCTTTAATGGAACTAAGTTATTTACCATGCAGATCTTTCACGGTTCATTGTTCATATTAATTGTAATAGTCCATTGTACTGATAGATGTCCAAAGAAGAACACTAAGGACAGAAGAAGAAAAGAGAAAGAAGCAAAGAAAGAAGGAAGGACGAAGAAGACAGAAGAGAGACGATGAATTGAGTGCGAGAAAGGACGCAGACAAAGCTATTTCCTTTCGGAATAACGCTTTGCCGGTGAATCTGAGACAGAAGTGGAAAGGGTCTAATACACGAGCAGGCTGCAATCAGAAAGCCAAGTTCTCTATTCGTCTTTTGCCTTGATACCTACATAGACCCGTGACACATCTCTTACCTACGTTCATTTGCCCTTTGACGTGCAGAATCTTCGCATCCATTAATATCAGATTAGCTACAGTGAACCTGAAAGCGAGACTTCAGAAAATTAAAATGCTATCTACCTATCTATGCGGTGAGGGATCTTTGATTCTACGACTCTCAAGAAGAAGCTTTATTCTACATCGATCTTTTTCAATCTTAAATTTAAAGGCACTTCGCCTGTGTTAAAGAAAGATATGTTGTCGCGTGGAAATTAGTATTTTCAGTTTGGAGAATTCACGAATTTCAGCGTTTGGGAAAAGAAGTATTATTGTAATGATACAACTTTCGCACTTTTAGATTTACTATATTCAGATTTGTTAGAGCTGAGGCAACGATTTTCAAAATTTCCTATTTATCAGCTTTACGACTGTTGACTTTCTTGGATTTTGTGGATTATTTTTGATAGAATCATATTTCGTATAAAATCGTTTTTGAAATATCGCTTTCAAATAATTGTTTTTTGATCGTTGAAACAAGACCAGAAGTGAAATATAACTCAATCAGCGCAATGTTGGCGGAAGGTACAGAGAATTTTTGATTTATTAAACTCGCAATAACGTATTGATAAAATTAATAAAATTTCTTAAAACCAACCACGTGAGCAGCGAAGATTATCACGATTTGTTTCCAACTTCAAAGTTTTACCAAACTTACAGTAACTATTTGTCAATAAATTCCCAACGTCGCTTTGATCAAAATTTAATGTCGATATTAAAAGTTTGCAATGAATTTTTGTCAACAATAGCGATCTATTCTTTTGCGCGACATGCACGATAAAATGTATAGGTTAAAAGGCTGCACTCAGATATCTCTGTTACTTTCAAAGGTGTGAAAATATTGTTAAAGGAGTAAGTACCACGGTAGAGAAAAAAATTTGTTCAAAGTCATTTTTTCTTTGAAACTTCATATTCAGTTTAGGTTCTTTTTTTTTTATGGAACGCGTATTCTTTGTTAACGGACTTTATGGAGGTTTGCACGGATAAAATATATTTATAATTACTAATTCTTTTCAGATTACGATAAAGCGTCGATTCACGTGTATATTATTTAAAATGTGAAAAGTCGATTTACTCGCTTTGCCTTTGATAACGTAGCGACCGACTTGTTCGCTTAAATGATATCTCATTTATATTATATCGCTATGTGAAAGAAAATACATTCTGCTATTAATATGTATCAAATTTAACAGTGGTTTTTAATGTTCAGTATTAAAAATATTGGCAATTACTATACTCTACCGTGAAATTAATTTTTCACGGTATAAATATGTTATTTTTATCTATGTCTAAGAACTTCCGGAAGTAGTAAAAGTGTTAAACTCTTAAATTAAGAAAAGTGTAAGAAAAGTATTAAAGCTAAGAGGATTCTGTAAAAATGGAAAACATAGAGAAAGAAGATTCTAAAACTGAGATAATTTTCAATATACGTGGTTGAAAGCGTGGTTGAAAAAATAACCGATATTCTCACAATTTCCATCTTTTCTTAAAACTTTATGTATCTTAAATTATACTATGTGTGTCATGGAAAATGTTAAAGGACAATGTGACGAGAGATCTGAGGAGTAATCAAGTAGATTTCGCGCAAACGTAATACACATACTCAATGATCCTTTAAACAAAAAAAAAAAAAAAAAAAAAAAAAAAAAAAAAAAAAAAAAGAATCATTATACCAAACCTCACTTTTACATTTCCTCAAACAAACTCCTTATTTACGACACCGTTCTCCTCCAAAACGATCAGCTGTTTAATAAATTTCTGCGACAAGTTCAACACCGCGAAGATCACTTGTGCGCGATATTAACGAAAGAAATTCAAAAAGCAAACGAGACGGCTCATCTCGGCGAAAAGAAGCCCACGTTGCACGAAAACTTGCACGTAAATTAGTCGACAGAGGTGCGTGTACATTGTCCTCAGTGTGCTCATGATCCATCGCGACTCTCAACTCAAACAAGCCAGTTCCGCTTCCAAGTTGACGAGAATTTCGCCGCGATCGAATTTCAATTTACGTATCGGAGGTGGAAGTTGGATCGTCGTATTCTGGACTTCACGACGCGAGGTGTTCCGCTCTTGGAAACTTAATAAAAAGGATAACCACTGGAAGATTTCCGTAAAGCTCTCGGTGACTTTGATACCGAAGACCGCGTGGCATCGCCGCTAGACGATAGACGATCTCCGTCTCTTTTCTACGTCTCGCGTCGTACTTCCAGGTCGTCGATTTACACCGAAACACTTTCTCGGTGTCTGGGTGCGCGACTTGACGACGGCAATCCGATAAAAGTTTCGAGGATTATCCGGGGAGGCTGGGGTCCAAAGTTGGACCGTAACGTGAGCATATTGACCACGACGAGGCGCGCGGGAATAATGACGACACGGGTGAGGACCGGGGAAAATCTATCGCGGCCTTTTCCTAGAGTTATCGCTATCGGTTAGCTCGGAAACCGCGGGTCATCACGATCCCGACCACGCTCACCCCTGGTGTAGGAACAGAGAAAGAGACATTGGGGAATACAGGGTGTCGCAAAATACACTGGTTAGATAATTGAACACTTCTTATAGGAAAATTTTATGTCCGTATCGTATGCCTTATTAAGACATTTTCTTTCACGTTAGTACTGTAACCAGACACGACTGTCGTTATTACATTGGTCAAATTTGAAAGCAATCTGAAGATGTACATAAAATGATATACAGAAAAGATACTTATTCCATGCTTATATTTAGTACAAAATTATTATACAACATAAGCTAGTTATATAGAGAGACAGACATAGATAAGAGATTAGGTAGATATAAGAGTAGAGGGAATAAGGAGATAACGCGAAAGATTGACATATGTCAAACGAGATGTAAAACCGAAAAGCTCGTCCAAAGCCGAAAGGCACGGATTAAGCAATAATAAATAAATAAATAAAAGTATACAACATAAGCAACCATCTCCCGTATATTGTAATAAATGTTAAAGATGGTGCTACACTGAATGTTAAGATATATTAGTCTGTTGGATAATTTTCTAGTTACAAACTTTTATGGCCTTTGTAGAATATATACTTGTAGCGAATATCTTGTAACTTGTATAAATATTTCCAAACTTGAGAAGATCAGACGACATGATCTAAAGAACGGTAAAGTAATGGTAAATGATAAATACTAAAAACAGAATGGTCTAAAGTAAATTTAATAGACGCTGTTTGTATCATCAGTTTTCTGTATTATTCAATTTATGGGCTTATCAATGCGAATCTGATCAATCGATTTACTGATATTCCAATATATTTCTAGCGCAAAATTAGAAATTGTTTGTAACTCGAGCGACGAGCGTCAACTGCAACTTTTGTGTACGAACTTTTTTCATTGTTCTGATGCGTATGATCGAGACTACGAATATTTTCCACATATTTTGTGCCACTCGGTAGAGTTAACGAACGAGAGATAGAGCAGTGATGCTGTTGAGA
Organism: Bombus confusus; assembly: GCA_014737475.1. NCBI lineage: Eukaryota > Metazoa > Arthropoda > Insecta > Hymenoptera > Apidae > Bombus > Bombus confusus. Next base: position 1,908,896 of record JACXIV010000144.1, read on the forward strand.
AATCGAGCCAACGAGAATTTCGTGCGAGGGAAAAGGACAGACCGATTATTAGCTCTATACTAGACAGTATACCAACGTGAACACAGTGGTGCTACCAAATCCTGCGGTAATTACCGTGCACGCGCGGTAATTTAGATCCTTGCCAAGGTAGGATTTATGCAAGAAGAGCTACGAAAGAGGAAGAAGAAACTCCTCGATCCGAGTAAGACCGAGTAAGCCGGAAAAAACGATTAAGCTCATTGATTTTAAGTGTAATTCGATGAACAGACCTTAGGCCGGCGTCGCTGAAGATTCGCAGGACTTTTTCTTAAGCGTTCCGTGAATTTTAAACACGAATCTTTACGTGGGAATTAATTTAGACCGGTCTGTGATTGAAAGTGCTCTTGCTTCAAAATCGCGCGAAATATAAAGTGAATTTAAATAAATAAATTTAAAATGTTTCAATTAACGTACTGAAATTTTTAATGGAGTTGAAGTGGCTTAATCACCTTTTGCTCTGCTTTTTCTCTTGATAAGTAAAGGATGTTTCCACTTTTTCCTCGACAAACTGCGGAACCGTAATCCCCAAGCGGAAAGAAGAAAAGAATATTACATAAAGTTTGACTGTAAATGTTTTATGCAACATTTACAGCGGCAATGGAGGATACTTAATCAACGTGGAATTTATATATGTCGACCTATTCGAAGAGAACGTAGTTTCGTATTTTCGCATAACTTAAATATAGGTGTACCATTCTGTACATCTATGATACAGTTGCTATATAACAGTTGTCAAAAGCGTTTTGTAGTATGATTACTTTTACGTATTCCAGAGTTGTGTATCCTTAGGAAGTTTTATCGAAATCAAGATGCTCCGTGAGGTAACCAGAAAGACACTTTTACCTGACTTCGTACTTGGAACAACAGGGTCGCGTCGCCTTAACGCGATATTACATTATGTGTTTTCACGCGGAATTCGTAGCAGCCCACGGAAGCGCTTCATTTCCTCGCGCCAGCTCGCGAGAGGCGCAAGAATTTACCACGCGATTTTACCTTCCCACTCCATATTCTGTAAACTGTATTTCCAACGAAATCTATCCTGTCCCGATCTGTTACCAATGTCGAACTGTCTTTTGTTCGAAAATTGTCTAGGACGTTTTTGAAAATTACTTTCACTTCTATTTAACGCGATATTTTCTCCTAACATGAGATACTTTAGTATCTTATACCGTAAACTAAGACGAAGAGAAAAATATGTTCATGAGTTTTAAAGGTGGATATGCTTTGTTTAGATAGCTCCTTATACTCAATATTCCTTGCGTTATTATTCAAAATTTCATCCTACTGCAAATAAATGACATTCATATTCTAAAAAATAGTTCATCTTCGTAGCTAATGTTTACGAATATCTCGGCTGATGATTCCTAACGTGTGTTACACTTTCAACAAAAGAAGCTACTCCATAGAATTGTTTCATCATCATCTTCGTTATCCTCGCATCGCACTGTTAATGCAATATCCAAGTTTTATACATAAGTTTTATAACGTACACGTGAAAGCTTCTTTCTATGAGAAATATTCGAATACCTTGGTGAATTTATCACCCACCTACGTGAAATACCCAGTGCAATTTCAACGTATTACGTGTCATATTACCGCGAAGACTAAGCGTCTTGTTACGACTACGTCAGGATATAAGCACGCGAGTTGGCGATTCATTTCACTGCGGTCCGTCATCTTGGTCCGCTTGTAACCTGCGCGCAAACAGCGAAAGCCACTAGCGCGTTTTACGCACTCGCTTTTCACCTGGCTCGTCGCTTGTAAACGCGCGTTGTCGTACGCCCCGCTCTTACAATAAAGAGCAACTATATATGTACACCATTGGTTGGTACGTAACGCTTCTCTCTAACGATTTCAGCGGTTTCCCTGGAATCCTTGTTATCCGGCGCCTGCTTCAGCTGAACCGGAACTGCGTTGAATGATGAGCACGCGTTACAGCGCGATCGTTGCTTCATACCGGAGCAACGGAGATCCATAAAGCTGACGGATATCGTCGCGTCGTCCGTTTCTGGGAATCAGAATCGCTGTTTCAAACACCGTATGTTATTTATGACGTATGACTGCTCCTGATTTCTCTGGAACGCTCTTTTTATTACGCCCAAACGAAGAAATACTGGTAAACAGATGTAAGGCTTTGCATTAGCTTTTACATGAAACGGTGTTGTATTATATATTTAGTATGTACACGAACGTTAGGAAAATATATTTAGCATATGTACGAATACGAAGTTTGGTCACGTATCTCTCGCAGAAATGTTATACACGAGAACATGTTTCAATATTTGGTTCGTAAAGTAAAGATCTCGTGTTCAGCGGTGAATATAATTTACGTCGTTTAATCGTACGGCTGCGGTCTCTAAGACACTTTTGATCCAGTCGTGTCCTTCTACTGTTAAAAAATTGACTGCTTTCATTACGCATTATATTTCCAATTTCTCTGTCCTCGTACGATTTCAATATGTAATATATGTGTGTACACCTTCACCATTTCCTTGAACGTTTGAAAAATATTGATTGTCATACCATCGTGCCATTGCTTTGTTGCGATTAACAACTCTTCCTTCCAACTACATACCTAACTGTATTAAAATACTCCCTTCTAGCCAACAAATAGCATCAAAATTAAAAAAATAAACTAAAGCTTGATAGTTAAACGGAATCATTCATCGACGATATCCAACAAAATTTGAGAAACATCTCTACACCCCAAGCTAACGCCAACTACATACGTAAGTATATTAAAACACTCCCTTCTAGCCAACAAACAGCATCAAAATTAGAAAAATAAACTTCTCTTTTCCCCGAGGCCTTCGCTTGATAGTTAAACNGGAATCATTCATCGACGATATCCAACAAAATTTGAGAAACATCTCTACACCCCAAACTAACGCCAACTACATACGTAAGTATATTAAAACACTCCCTTCTAGCCAACAAACAGCATCAAAATTAGAAAAATAAACTTCTCTTTTCCCCGAGGCCTTCGCTTGATAGTTAAACAGAATCATTCATCGACGGTATCCAACAAAATTTGAGAAACATCTCTGCACCAGCAAGTTATGTAGCTTTTCTCAAAGAGACACATAAAATGGATCAGTAGGAACGAAGCAGTTGTAAACACTTTATAAGAAACAACGCGGAGTATACTGATAGGGATGAAGGGAGAAGAATGGAAAGGACGAGGAACGCTGAGGGGAAAAAGGAAGCCCTCAGTGCTTTCGTTTTATTTCCATTCACAGTAATTCCCGGGAAGCCGGGCAGCGATGTTACATAAAGAAATCCACGTCGAGCGAAAAAATTACGACGTCCCGGCCGTAAACGCCCACGCATTCCTCCGCATCGTGAAACGCGTCGTAACGTGAGATGAGATTTATGAGTCTGCGATTCCTCGATTGATCGGCACAATGGGGGCTTATTATCTAACGAAAAACGATTGTCCTGCCGATTTAACGAAACGCTTCTCCTTTAGCCGCGAGAACGTTTACCGCGTTTCTGACAAACGGCAGAATTAACCGCGCACAATCGCGCGAGAACCGCCACTTATAAATTGTTTCAATTATCTCGTTGAAATATCACGTTGCTGCAGGTTAAAAATCGATTGTTCCGCTACGGAACGATAAATCGCAGGCCCTACGATTTACGATAGCTGTGATAATGACTATTCGAAGGCAGTGTTACAGTTCTCTGAATAAACGTAGGATGAAATGTTCTGCGAAAGTAGGTAGCGAGTATACATATGCTTCTTATGTAATTATATTTATACGACTGTATTGCAATGGATGTTGCGTTATGTCGTGAAAAATGATGTAACACGTTTAGAGGAAACATTTATATAGGTTTGTCCTTTGTTACTTTTTCGTAACGTTCAATTTTACAAATTAATTCCGGTAATTTTGATAAAGAAACCTGTACCGTGATAAATTAAATGTTAATTTTGTTACAAAATAGAACGTTTATCTAGCAATAAATACGATAATGCAACGATGATTAAATACGAGCCGTGTAGAAAACGTTTTGATCAACTCCATAAATTGAAAAATAAAGAAAAGTGACAAATCGTACTTTTTAAGTTTACCTTAAAATTTGTTATTGTTTATGTAATTTTCTTGCAGTAAATGAAATTTTCACTTTCAGAAATCTGCTTTCCTTTTAAGAAACTCGTGTAATATATAGATATACATGGTAATCTAATTTTAATTTTCTAATTTCAAGCTACGCGATATTATAAGACGCGAAAAAGAGATAAGCGAAAGATTAGAAACGATTGAAATAAAGCAGGTTTCTAGGAGGAATTATATCCTGCTCCTCTTCAGTGCAGTCTACATTTCTTAAACATGGTTCCCTCGCGTGTTGGAGGAAGAAATTGTGCGAGCTTTACTTTTAACCAGCTCCATAATTTTGCAATTCCCTACCGAATTTACCAGTACGGCCCAAATTGCAAGCTCTTGGAAGTGATTCTAATACTGCTATGAAGAGCGTGCTCTGATTTTATGGAAGGCAAAATAAAAGTGAAAACATTATATTCTGCGTCTAATAAATAATTCATATACGACGCAATTCTTTGCGTAAAAGTAAGTTTGAAACATAAGTAGACACGATGTGAGATTATTTTCGAGGTACAGAAAATTTGGATATTTCTATGGCATTTTTTCAAAATAAAATACGACGTAACGCACACGGAATTATTACTTCGTAGTACGCGAATCATCTCTTCTCCGGTCCAGAACTTCGTGAAACATAAGCAGCTTTGAATTTCATAAACTTTACAAATTTTCTATTTATGAACTTTTAATTAAGTCTTGTTTTCATTTCAATATGCAAGAGTTTCAGTATAAATAGATCGGAAGGTTTCAGCTTCTTAATTTTCCCAACGATGTTTTTCAAGAAATGTACCAATACCCACTCACGAAAGTATTTAAATAATTAATTATTCAGTATATTAATTAGCTGTCGTATTTAACGGGGCCATTGATTCCACGTTTATGTTCGTTATTTATGCTGCGTGTTTTCAATACGCACGTTTATATACATACGTTATCAGATTGCTTTCAAATTCATTATCCTGTAATGTACATTCATAGAAATTTTCTATGGTAAGCGTTCAAATATTTCCCCGACTCGCTGTACATTTCTTCGCCAATTATCGAATTGGCCGAATAAACAAAAACATCGTCTCAACTATCGTCGACCACATAATCGTCCCATTACTAAATCAAACAGCATCGGAAAGTGCTTGCACGTGTGTCAAAAGGAGTGTAGTCTCGACCCGAGAACACGTTTCGAGAAAAAGTTCCGCGGTAAGCAGAGCCATTTTTCAGGTTTTCCAGTAGAAAAGAGGAGGCGCGGCGGTTGGAACGATGGCATTTTGGAGGCGCGATCGTGTAGAGACGTGGGGGCAGAACGATAGGTAACATCCCTGGGCGAAGAAGACGCATCGAGGCGTGAACGTCGAAATCGATGCGAAGTGAATGCTAGTGGGAGGCAGTGGAAAGTTTAAAGAACGCTGTCGATGGAAAGGGTGTCTTCGAGGGTGGTACCGTTCCGCTGAAAGAACGGCCACTGTGAGCAAGACGAACGGCCTTGGAACGTGGCACCGAGAACTAGCCGGAGGAAGAGACAAAGTAAATCTTAAGAAGCAGAGAATTCGTATACATCGACTCGTGGATTCGATAGTTTCTTGCTGGGAACGGGTCTAAGGAAGAAACTCGAATGTAACGAACTGGATAACGTTTCCTATATATATTCGATCCGATGCATCTGACATTCGAATATTTGATTTATATCAGTAGATCGCTGCAGAATCTGGTGAAAGTAACAGCAGACTCGTTAAAGGAATTGCTCTTTATACAAGAAAAAATTGAGGAGGACGTTGTATTATAATATTAAGTATACACTTTGAGTTTCAACATTGAGTGTTAGTGTGTGTTTCATTACGAATTACTAACTAGACTGCGAAACTATCGGATGAAAATCATGCCGCGTTTTTAATATTTTAGTAGGCGGTAGATGTTTATGCATTTGTAGGAAATTTAAATTACGAAAGTACGTAGAATGCACACAATGTGCAAGAATATACAAAGTGCAACCTCTGCTATTGTGTTTAGAATGTTACAATATTTTCTTCATATCGATTCCTTTATCCGTCATCTTTCAATTAGTCTTTCAACGCAAAAATCTTTGGCAGAAATTTTTATTTTATTACACGCTGACATAAATGGACTTATACAGGAATCATCATTCAAAAAGATTTAATCCTTTCTGTATAATATAACATATTATTTCGTTCTTAATTGATTCAAAATCCTACCGCAGCCTCATAAAACATGTCTTTATCAACCGCGTTATTTCAATGGTTTTAATGACTTCTTTTCATTTATTTTAGTGCAATACGGATTATATACGTATTTTGTAGGCGGATTCAATATAAAGTCGTCCAAATTTATTACAAGGGTATTAGGACTGAAATCGATTTATGAATTAATACCACTTCCATATATTATTTTCTCATTTCCAATTTTTTTTAGCAAAGGATTCAGCAATATCAATAATCCCTTCAATCTGAAATTTTAGACTATATGAAAAAATAAGTACGATTTCTTTAAGACGTTCCTGTATTATTTTATTAAATGCTTAGAGTTATCCATCCCTAGTTTCAATTCAAATACTTGTTCACCTTATGAAAGATTTGTTAAATAACGGAGACTCTTCATGATTAACTTTACTAACCACGAAGAACATTTTTATTTTCCTCACGAACAATCAAATTACATAACTTGTACCCCTGATATTAACAATTCCCACAAACTCCAAATACTTCTCTAACGACTCTTTTGCTTTCTATTCTTATTTACGTAAACACTATCAATTCCTTAAACTTATTAGTGGCTCGACTAAAATCTTCTAAACATTTTTACATAGTATAATCCCACATATAACTCTTCCTTTGTCATTATAATTTCCGTTCTAATAAAAATGGATCTCTCCATTTAACTAACTACGCAAAATAAATCTCGGGAACGCCATCAAGATTCTCAGGGATACCATCGGTCATTCTAGGCTGGATGTTGAAAAAGGTCCACGTATAATATCCTCGATAGCTTTCTACGTCATCCGAGATGATTCAGCATAGCTAGGTATCCTCATCCGTTACCTTCGATCCCGATTAGTTTTCAGCTCGCCGTGAATATCAGCGTTGATCCACGTCGCGGGATCCGCGTGCTGTGTATGCGTGCTGGCTCGTGAGAAGAGGCCGGGGAAACGAGGATACACCTGCTGGAGCCAATGAATTATGGCCATTGCTGATGCATCGTTTGCAGCTTCAAGTGCAGCCAGCGCGACGAGCGCCGCTCATCAAAACAAGTCCTGTCACTGTCTCGTCGATACTCCATTAAGCGTGATATCGTCCAGCTTCTATCAGATAATTTCTGCCTGCATACTATTGCTCTGTTCTACTTGCGTAGAGACAGCGCTAGATCTATATATATATATATATATATTATATTACGTAAACGCTATCAATTCCTTAAACTTATTAATGACTCGACTAAAATCTTCTAAACATTTTTACATAGTGTAATCCCACATATAACTCTTCCTTTGTCATTATAATTTCCGTTCTAATAAAAATGGATCTCTCCATTTAACTAACTGCGCAAAATAAATCTCGGGAACGCCATCAAGTAAATATATATATATATATATATATAATATTTAGCATATGGGTTTGTGGCGTGCTAAAAGAATGGTGTACTAAATATCTCCAATATCATTTCAATCGCAGAAAAAATCATCGATTTCGGAATATCTGAAAAAATCAACTGTAACAGTGAACTATTTCTTAGAGCAGGAGTGTCATTATTTTAAAACGACATTGTTGTACTTGTTGTGCTTGACGCTTAAGGAGAATCCCAAAAGTTTATAATGTTCATAAAAGATATTTTATTAGAAGCGCTGAGAAATCGGAACTAGGAAAATTGTAAGAGAAAGAGAATTTGTTCATGGCCAGATGATCGAATTATTAACAATCTACAATTTCAAACTTTCTGTTTCAAATCACTTTTCTGAGAACTTTACTTTTCCGTAGTTAGATACATACATATATCACTCTTCCTAGCAAACTGAAAGTCCTGTTTGACTTGTATATTTTGAACTTTAGCTGGAGGTTTCTGCAAACTGCACGTGGTTAATGTATACATTTTAATCGTAAAAAAACGTACGCTGTCTATAAGAAGATGATGTAACATTGCTGGAGAACTTATCTGCTGTCCAAAATTGGATTAATAAATTGTCTTGTAACAATGTGCTTCTTAGACGTTGTATTTCGTACTAGTTATAGATAAGTAAAAGAAATTTAGAATGTAAGCAGGTTTCACAGCTGTCTGTAGATAATTTCTTAGTTCGTTTGATCTTTTTAAAACCTTTTCGTATATTACGTTTTCACTTGGAAGGACGTATCGGTAAGTATGCTAGTCTTCCTAGTAGATTTCTCCTCAATTACGAAAGAAAATTAAGAGGTAGCTATAAAGTCGAATTATAAATCTCAATGTTTTTGTCTCGTAAGAATTTGGAGCGCGTCCAGAAGTGCTCGGAGTAATTAACTAGTCTCTCGGGGCAAGCAGTTATATTCATTTCCAAATTTCATAATAATTAGATGTAAAATAATGTCTCCAAATTTATATGTTGATGCTGCAACGAATACCAATCTCGTGATTTAAAATATATTTGATCAAGCATGAAACGATGCAATATTAAAGACAGAATATTTACAAGTGTGTGACGGCTTATTTTAAATAAATTCGTCATCTTTAGAGAGAGGAACTAGAAAAATTGCTACGATAATTGTGACATACTTGTTCAGAGCGTATGGAAGATTGCATCTTGATCTTCAATTGTTTCCAAATTAATTTCATTTTAAAGAACCGAATACACTTTGACACGATTAATCAATACATAAATAGTAGCACGCAAATACTGTTTATTCTCACTGTACAAGTAACATGCTTATGCGCAAGTTTATGCACAGCATCTGAATCGTTTTGCGTTGGTAATGCACACATACGAGGCTTATTAAAAATGAAAAGACAAAACACATTACGATCCAATTCGTACAACCGTGATCAATGAACTGTGTTTAACGCCCGATTCAAGGCTTAATGGATTCCGCAGCTCGTATCGGATACCGATATCCACTTGAAAGCGATTCGAACGACGTGCAATTCATAAAAAATTCCAAGTGCACGTGTCCTCGGGTAATGCGTGAAACGAATTACAGAAGACAAGAATAAAATGCAAAGGGAAGAAAGGCAAGATTGACGTACAGAATGTTAACGTCGATTCCGCGGAACATTGTAACGAAACAGATTCAAAACGAGCATTAACTTGGAAGATATATTGGCGGAACTGCGGTAGCGTTTTATTGCAAAATATATCGCGATGAATCGCAGATGTGTAAATAATTAAAACGCGTGTACCCGGTAAACAGAAACGTTCGAAGGTGTAATTCCGGCATCGTGTAATGCAACACAGCTGTCAACCATTGATTTGTTTATAGCTGAGGTGAGCATTTGCTTCTGTACGGGCAATGTATAGCTGTGCCAATTTCATATGGCTCCAATTTATTCTTACTGCTCAGACATACAACATTCATTACCAGTACGAAACGCTGTCAAAAGATGAATGAAAATTAACACGTTGTTCGTAGTTGTCGTACGAACACCACCACCAAGGCCACGCGTTTCGAAACATTTTGTCCGCGATCGAATCATATATATGTATACGAATTGCGCAACGTTGTACAGAAAATTCTATTATAATTTGAAAATGATGGGCAAGGACAGTGGTACTCAATTTCAAACAATTACCTTCTTTCCATATATTTTAGTTTCGTGCTTCCTTCTGGATGTGACAATCGATGCGATGGAAGTGATTTATGTACTTTTAATAAATTTTATTGTTTTTGCTCCTTTTCCTCGCCGTCTTTTAATTTGAAATGATCTATACGTTGACTAGTTCTCTGTGTCATATCCTTTGTAACTTATAATTACCTTCCAGTAATTTTCTAATCAGTTTATCATTAATATTCGTAGAATGTTAACGAATGCTTTTTCTTGCCGAAAAGTTATATAAAAATTCAAATAAATTGTCAGTCTACCTAAAGGAGATTTTACGACGAAATATTTCAGCGAAAAAAATCGTATTTAAACAGACGTTTGTGTCACCGTGTGAATATTATAAGTCCATTTATTATTTGATACATTTTTTAACTGCTAAATAACCCATAAAAAAAGATTCATAGAGGTCTTAATCTTTTTTCCCAAAAATGAATGATTAACTCGAATAACGAGTACGAGCGTGGCTTAACAGCAAACGATTTACGTTGATCTCTTCGATCATAACACTTTTGTCGCGTGGATTTTTAAATTATTCAACGTTCTTCAGAATACACGCCACTCAAAAAATATCACTTGCTGAAATACCACATTTCGAACGAATATTTCGGTCCTGGTGCCTTTCAATAGCCGAAACTGCGGTTTGAAAGCTCTTCGTACTAAATTATGAAATCTTCACATTACAACAAAATATCCTGTTATATTCAGTTGGAAACGACCAGCAAAGCAATCGTCCTGCTAGCCGAAAAATTCGATTGTACGCACCGTCAATCCCCCAATTAGTCGTGGTATCGTTTCGGCATGTGCAGGGTAAAATAATTTGTTTAACGAACGTGCGCTCTTATGCCACTTTAGATTTTCCACGATCCAATGATACAGATTATATTTTACCTATGTAGCTTGTTATATTTCACGTACATTCTACGTGCGTATTAAAAAAGGGACAATAATTTTATCGAGATTTATTTTTACGTAAGCGGCTAAAACGAGAGAACTAACTTTTAGAAAGAGGTAATACTTCTAATTAATAAATTCTGAAATTATTTTCCAGTAGTCGAGCCGGTGAAACGTGTTCGTAATCGACATTTCGGATCATTGAGTTCCACGCGGACAATTAGCGAGTTCACTGTGGCTTCGATTACATCCTATAGGGAGTTGCTATATTGAAGCATAAAAGACCGTGACGTAAACTGAGATAATGGGCCGACTTGGTCCACTTAAGACACGGGCAACTTACGACGCGTGTTCATGGGCAAATAGTACGGGCGACTCGTAACACTTGCAGCCGAAGGGTTCAAGTACGGTCGAATTTATGTGTGTGCCATATTACCGGCGACGTGTTACGACCCGGAAGGCCACAATACAAGACGACACGTCTATAAGCTTCGACCAAACTTGCCCGCAACACTTTAAATTACATATGACTTGGCATATTCCAAAGTGTCAAACGCTCGTTGAATGTTATTACGTTAATTCTCTCAGTCGAGTATGGTCCGGTTAATTTTCTTAGTTGCTTAATAATCATCCTGCGAACTTGTCCTATTTTCTTTCTACAAGTTTGTTCACGATGGGATTCTTTTACAAATTATGTATTATTTATATTAGTGCTCGGAGGCTATTGAACTTTTACAAATTGAACTTTTTGTTCCGTCGCTATAGTTTCGTTATTATGGTCTGTCGTCGTTATTGTTACATCTCTTTACTATATTTAGTATTTAGTACAGAACTTCATTTATTGAAACGAAATTTTAGTCAGCGTTTTGACGAAGTGAACTCTAGGTCGAGAGAATCTACTTATTATATGCATTTAAAACTCAGCTCAAATCATGTGAATCAAAAGTGATTAATAACGAGAAGAATCGACGAATTATTGTATAATTCGCCTTACAATGTATTATATGCTTCACGAAGATGTAGATTGCTTCAATTAAAAACCGATAAGAACTTCGTTATTTTAAATTCTAAAATATTACGTTATATAATCGACTAATCTACTTTTACTGGCAAAGATATAGCAACTTACACATCAATTCAATGTATCCAAGTATATAAAAAGTACATACACGTTATTGAATTGAACTTATCTTGAAATGTTTCAACGGAACGATGTTCTTGAAGGATCGAATCGATTGATATAAAACTTTGCAGAAATGAGAGAACTATTGTAGAACCTCTAACAATACTTGTAAATCAGCTACGATCTTTCTACTTTTATACAAGTTTAAAAATAACTTGAATGAAGAACATAAAAGAGAGTCCTCCATAGTATAATGTAAAATTAGATTCCTCTTGATATGTAGTCAGTGAACATTATTAAACGCGATCCGTGAATCAATCAGGTTGATTCGTGCTATCCAAAAGAGCTGCTCTTCTTTTGGCCCGTATCCATTTTGCGTCCGTACTCGAAAAAGCAAGGAGTTCAATCTCCTATCGATGCGACTCGATGGCGGAAACGGATGATTGCTTCCGAAACATCGCACTATTTCCCAAGTTTCTTCACTGGAGGTCGAAGATAAAAGAATCGAAAAAACGAATTATGCACGAGATTATTTTCGTACACTGTCACAAACGAAAGTTCGTCTCCCTGCAGATATTACGTTTGATATTCTTTCAATCAATATTTTTTATTAATTAACATCTTATCGAAAATCGCATTTCTTGAAAGAAATATTACAATTTTGAAACATTTAACAATAGTTTGACGCTTGTAAAATTTCATTTATCCAATTATCGAATTATACGCTCGTATACACATACTTTGTTTTCTGTAAATTCGTCTCTGCGTATGAGCCAATCGTGTATCAAATTTTCGTTGCTCTTTTTTTATATTCTTCCGAAACGGTCCGTCTGTTTGATAAACGAAATAATAGAATGTTCGCCAAGAAAAATACTTTGTATTACCACGATCGATTGCGTTTCAACCTTCTGTGTCGTATCATTTTCAAACAGCTTGCAAGTTTGTGACACGTTACTCCTGAAAATTTATACTATACCTTGCTAAATTTATTCATTATACCGCGCTTAATAATATATTATATACTGTTACTTATATTTCAATTCCCGCATATTAACAACAATTGCATTTGGTCTACGTAGAAATGATTATACAGCATTCTATCGTCAGAGAAAACTTATTAGAAACATTGAAAACTGTAGGACTTATTATATTCTCGTGATTTGCTCGTCTAAATAACTTTTACGAGGTGGAAGATAAAGTCGAAGTGAATAACGAATAATTATGTAATATATAAATATACATAAATATATGTATATTAATACGCAACTACTCTTCAAACATACTATTAATACAAAACTAAAGCCAAAGCGACGCGATTGACAAAATTACAAAATGCGAAGTCGATAACTGACTCTTGACAGAAGCGTACAACCAATAGACATTACATAAATGAACGTCAACCTGATACAAAGCGAATGCCAAAACTATTCGTCAAATCGATCGGATCCGTGGGAAAGGAAACTCGAGTTACTTATGAATAATTATTAATTCTAGCCTAGCGCTCCATCTCATGAACAAGAATAACAGAAACAACGGATTGCATTCAATTCAATTGACTCGAGTAGACAAATTCGCCACAGGGTTTGCAGAACGTACAGTTCCAGTCATGTCGCTTCTCCTCAAGCTCTCGGAGGATAGAGAACTTCAAACTTCCATTCTGTATTGCTTCGCGTGCGTCCTATCCAGCTACTTGCCCCTTTCTGCGACAACAATCCTTTATATGTTGCTTGCTCAATGCTATTATTACGTCCTTCCATCTACCGCTTCACGTTCGCGTTCGAATATTTGTTTCTCCGTGATTATATTTCGTTCAATCCAATTGCCCTATTGTTATCCGCCTCGTAATTTTGGGATCTTTGCAGACAAGTGGATGAGTGGCCACATTTGGCCGAGTTTCTATCATTAATTTTCACTGTATGTATAAATACACACGTTTCACCTTTTCACGCGAGAATTACTTCTTAATCGTTTCTTTTCACGAGCATCATCCTTAATATCTGATACGTATCATTTACTTCTTTGATTATTTATTATCGCGTGCTGTGAATGAGGGAAAATTGGGGTTGCAAGGGTGAAATGGGACGAAGAAAAATGTGGGTAATTTTTTTTCCTTCTGGTAAATCGGGATGGAAGATCATTTGTAGAATACGTGATAAAGTGAAAAAAGATTATTTGCTGATAGATTTGTTCACGGATTGATGAGATGAGCTGTTGAATTGTTCGTCGTCAGTACATTTCGGATTCTTATGTAAATTTATATTTGTATGAACACGCTAATTTTCGTCCTCGACGATACGTCGATTTGTTAGTGAAGCAAGATTAAATTGCATTTGTACCAAACATCTCTGAGGATGAAACAAATAAATTTCGACAAAGGAGAACGAAGAAATTCGCAACGTAACAATCTCTAATAGTATCATTATATTGTGTAATAATGTCTTGGTTTGTTTTATTTCAATTTATATATCTAACTCATCTGCCTCATCTATTTGAAATCGGTATCGCGTTATATTTCCAAAGCCTAAATCGAGCATTTAATTGGAATTAATATCAAATTCCGTTAGATTTCTCGCAAACGTAACAGATCAATATACTCCTCTTTGTAATTCGACACATTGTTAGCTCAGTTTATGTTTCGACCGTATTATTTATTAATTATAAATAACTGACTCAGCTTTAAAGCCAGAGCGTTTAAAATATCTATGACTAATCGACATATACAAAGTGCAACCAAAATACATGCGTATAAATCTGTTGGAAGTAATTTCTTACGCAAAGATAAATTAAAGATGTAAAATAAAATTTATTCATCCAAATCATAGCTTTCGAGTAGATCAATTTCATAAAAATTTTCTTTAGGCTTTCTTTAGCAGGTTAATTGTGCAGACGCGTATTTAAAATTTGCTTTTTTCGATAATCAATTTTCTTGGATGAACAAACTTGTTTCATAGTTTTGATTTAGTTTCGTACAAATAAACACCTTTTGTCCTCTCGCGTAACGCTTTCGACTTGTATAATTCAAATATTCTAAAAAATTTGATTTTTTTATCGTCAACTAATTAACAAAGATAATAATTCTTAATTTCTGTTTTCTGAATATTCTTCTCTTATGTACAACCATTACAGTAACAGGTTGATGGTATATGGCAAAGCCCGGATTCTCTCGAGTAACTCTAGTTTGAGTAAAATCAACTTATAGCTCAAGGCCATTGAAGGATAAATTCCACCATAACACTGTCACTGCATCTCTTGTGTTTACACAGCACGTTTGATCTACCCCATTGTTTGTTTTAAAGGCAGAAAGCGCAAACCTGCAGACACAGGCTCTTTGTCTCAAATGTAACTGAATACAGTTGAAACACGTAACGAGATTGTAAAAGAGAAAATTACTTCGGATGTTCACAATCGACAAAATCTCTTTGACCGGAATTCTGATGTTGCATCTGTTTCAGATCCACGCAATAAATGCAAGAAGTATTTACATATTATCTTCATTCCCGTGATACTTTGATATTGATTAATTCAATGCAAACATACTCGGCTTATATTGTTTCTAATGTTCTCTGTTTAGTAGCTTTCCTATCGTTTTTAACATTTTCACTACAACACTTTTTTTAATGCTTAAGAATAATAGTTTCTTTACGATACTTCTTCCATTACTCAAAATACATCGGTATAATTTTAAAAATGTCGTGTCAATCGAACGATGCTTCCTATCTAAGTTCGAGTAAATATATTTTTATCCCATTATTTCCAACTAAAACGCGCTTTACTTAATTTTGCTAAATATTAAATGGAATCCAAACAAGGATTTCATATGTACGCACTGAACTTTATTGCAACGCTGAAGATGTTGAATCACGGATTTTCATCGACGTTCATTGAACGTCGCTTGCAGATACGATTTTCAAGACAATTTTGCAAGCGATAAACGTCAGGTGCAAGCACTCACAGCACATCTCTCGAGAGGTGTGCAATTGCCTCTGTACATCCACATCCGTCCCATCATGACACGTAAAGTGTGTAGTATCTTACGTGGATTTCGTTATCGATTGCTTTAAACGCTCAAATGATTTCCTCTGATGAGTGTCTAATCCATAATAATGCTGATAGCTTCAGAGCTGAACGAGTCTGTGCCAGAATTCCGATTTTAGCCTCCCGAAGGCAACAAGTATTTTCATAAAGTCTAAATATCAGAAACGATTTATTTAAAAACCAAGAAATCGTTCGAAATACTTCATCGCTCATTCCTGCACTGAAGACTTCCATATTCGAACCTACAATGTTCAAATTACTCTAAATCAAACTTTCTACCACCCGAACGGAGTATCTGTTGGTAACTGATGACTCTTTCTATCGCGAACACTATTATATACGTTATAGCATGAGTTAATGTTGCCTTGAAAGTGTTAATAAATAGCATATTTCGTTTTCTTATTGCGTAACGTTCGCAGACTCTCAGAAATGTAAAACGAAACACTCGGGATGTTAATTTACAATGCATTCGTATCTTTCATCCATCAGCGTTTCCAAACTCAGGGAAATGCAACGCGAAAGGAAACACATACTTAAGGTGCTAATTCACATTTACGGTTCTTTTTATCGTTGGCGACTTGTTCTGCAAGGTCTATTTCGCAGAAGCAAACCGAGAAACACAACAGGAGCTGTCGTTCGGTGGAACGGCGTTTCGTATCCGTCGCAAACGAGTACTCGCTGGGAGAAGTTTCGCGAGCAAGAAGTGCACGCCGACTTCCTGCGCCGCACCGAATCGGAAGCTCCCACAACCGACTGCATTCCGCAGTTCTTTTTCCTAACGTAGACGCCGAGTTTCGACCGGCACTGAATCGCCCGGGTATGTTTTGCGCGGCTTTGCGATTTCGAACTACTTTAGATTTGGCAGACTCGGCTATACCGAACGCAACTTCCAAGACCGCGAAACTTAGGAACAAAAGGTATCGCGAATTTTTCGGTATTGCGTGCCTCTCATACGGAAGAACTGTTACGCTTCCTGTGTACGATATCACTTCGTGGATTCTCCGTTCGAACTATTATGCGTTCTCAGACTTTTCTTAGCGCGTAGATACGTTTGGTCTCTTACGAAACAAAGTGACTCGGACGATTCCGATACTACGCATCATTTTCAAATAACTTGCTTCGATTGCAGTTTTCGAGTTGTATCTCGTGTTGCTGTGTTACGCGTCTTAATTATTTCTACTGTATTCTGGTTATATTAATCCTGAGTAAAGATCTAGGAAATGGAAGGTAAAACGAAGTTTGAATAATAGAACACCTGCTCCTGTGATATGAAATTTCATTTATTCAAACAGAGATCGAGGAAATTCTCGGTAAGTGTCGTTGTAAAGTATGTAATTACGCGTATGTTTCTCTTTCGTGGTTTTTCAGGGATTTGCTTCTTACGTAAGTAACGATGATAAAAATTATCTTTTTAGTAATATCTAAATATTAAGAAATATCATTGTTCCAAAATATAGAACCAGTCACGAATTTTTCATATTCCACTGTGGCAGATCGAAATCGCAGGTTAAAATTAATTTCATACATCGGATAAATATTTAAGTAAAAAGAAAGAAAAGAAGAAATTCATTGAGAGCTTGAACTTGTCTGATAAATCTATGAAATTTCGCTTTAAACTGCAGCAGTTTTACGAACGAGTATGCTCTCCTTCGACAGTACTCCTGTTAAAAGATCAGTTCGTCGTATTTAAGCTGCGTTTATTGCTTCCCTCGTCCCCGTGGCTTGTAGCTAAAGTGGAGAGCCCCGAAGGACAAAGACAAACTTTAATTCGTCGTCTCGTTAAGCAACTTATCAAAGTGCATGAAGCACCAGCCAACACGATAAAATAATTGTTCCGGGTTAATGTCTAACGACCTTTCTAGACAGCATCATCTCGAGCAGAAATACGAGCGACTTCGTTGGTTACTCGCGGTGTCGTCGCCGCTTTGTCTTTGTGTAAAAGGTCCAAACGAGAAATTGTTCGGATGTTTCTCTCGACAACGAAGAAGAAAGGGAATAATTGTGAATCGTTTATAATATAAGGCGACGACGCGACGTCGTTGTGGCTCGTTCCACGCCGAGCATTTATTTCTCTCTGCCTCTCTTCTGCTCGCGTGTTCGTCTCTGTTGCTACGTGCAATTACTTTGCACGATAATTTTTCAAACGGCGGACATAAAATTCAACGGGAACGAAAATTTTAGAATCGGCTACGACCTTAATGCGAACGCCGTTCTATGGATAATTAGTAAACTCAACGTACCGAAACCACCGGCTTTGAGAATTCCACGAGCATAATTACTCTGCTTGTACGTTCGACGTATCTTACAGCAAGCCTGACAATGTGGCTATTATAGTATCCACCAAAACCGCCGATTTCGCGAGATTCTTCTGCTAATTCGCCAAGAGAATGAGAGGTTTACGTTGAAAATGCTGAAATTGTCTTGCATTTACCATCGCACGTGGGCAGTTCTAAATCTTACGATTACGATCAGTGTTCAGTTGTCATATCATTAACGTATTGTATTTGACTAATTAACTTTTTGTATCCCTTTACGCGTATCACCAAATGGTATTACTACTGTGTCATCGACAGCGAGAAGATTGTTTCTTATATGGTTCTTATTAATATAAAGTATAACAGGGGAAACGTCTAGAACATTCATAACTTTTTCGTTCCGAAATAAAACTCTTGATTCCAAAAAGTTCCATCGTAATAGCGTGCTGAGGGAGTTGTTGATCGATCACAAACTAATGTTTCCTACTGAAATTATTTCCAAGAAGTTTGATTGATTCGACCGATTTGTATGGTGTAGCCCCAAGTAGTATAAGTCAACGAACGAATTACCATCCGTTCGTTTATATTACTGTATGCTTATACTACTTACATCTCCGATAGATTCGTCCATTGTGGGTGTAAGTAGTGTAAATCAACAACTGTGCCGCTGTTTACTATTTTATTTTACCGTACACATCGATGAATATCGACTTATACTACTTAAATCTACAACAGATTACGTATACAGGTCTAAGTAGTATAAGTCAATAAGCGTCAATGTATACAGTATATGCACATGTATAGAATGTATATGAGAATGTATACCAGCGTCAATTGACCTATACTACTGTATACCTTAGCGCGTACTGTCTTCTTGTATTATTTAGACTCGCAATAAGATCTGCAGTTAAACTAAAAGCAATAGAAATAACGTGCAAATAACGCGGACCACGCTCGATTTTCCGAGCAACAGAATCACCAAATTTCTATATATTAATAAATTAATTCATAACTTAATTCGATAAATTAATTCGCCTTATACTACATCTTGCGTGTCAAGCAACTGAACGAAGACGAAAGACTCTTTCTAGCCTTAGTAGTTAAATGAACATGAAAACATATATTACGGAAGTATCTCGGGAGGAAGTCGTTCCCTTTGTAATAATAATAACGATGATGTTATTAAGGGAACGAAGTGTCGGGTAAAACGCAACGTACGCGAGCCGCTGATGTTCAGTCATTATTTGCGCCCGGCATTTTGCCAGTAACAATGAAAGGCATCTCGAAGTTGCGTAACTCTCGTCTACGAGAAATGAGAATCCATAGACTTATTATGCATGGTACTAATACCGTCGTTCGAACGATATTCGAACGCTCGGCTGCATAAATAGTCTCGAAGCGAGTTCGCCACGGATAATGCCCGACTCGTTATTTTCGTCGCTCCATCGGTCAAACTCTCTATTTGTAATAACGGAAACTCTTTGCTTTCCCGGTTATGAATCGAACTTTCTTTTCCGAGACCACCGTCCAAAGATTACTTCTCGTCGAATCGCCGAACATTGCCGCGTATCCGCTTTGGTGCACGCAGCGTTATTCGCCAACTTGCAGACTAATCGGTGTCAGCATGGAAAACAATCCCTCTTGATGGCTCGCATTATGCCGAGTACGGTCCGGTTACGGTCATTGAAATATCTTTGAAACTTTGAGAATCGAAGTTTCGTTGCTGAAGAGCGTTGTGCTGTGTAAGAAAGATTTTATGGGAGTAATTTATCGATTTTAGATGGCAGGGCAGCAAGTTATTGATGGTCTGGTTTGGAGGGTGGGGGGTTATTCGTACGTAACATATTCCGAAACTTTGTTCTAACCCTTTTACTATGGCAGGAACTACTTGCGAAATGTATACACTATTATATAGTTGCTTCCTACTACTGGAAGTATTGGAAGAATCCGAAATTCTCTCTCGATGTAATTTAAGTTTCGCTGTTTCGTTCTAATTTCGTTACATGATTACACAATATTTTGGAATAATTTTCAGTGCTGCGATTTTTATACGAAGGATACGAATAAATAGTTGGCACTAACTCTCTTACAACGAATACAATATTCGAATGGATTAAATATTTTGAAGTATTCTAGGAAAATTTAAAGCAGTGTCTGCAACATGTATTTTTCCATAAGACTTTATTTTCTTCTCCTTTTTTTCTTAAGTAGTGACTATTCGTGATCTCTTCTCAAACGATTGTATTCTTTGAATATCTTGCGTATAAAAGTATTCAAAGAATTTAGGAGTCGTTCAAATTTATTTTCATTTCAAAATTCTTATTTTAAAAACTTAAAATCATGTGACAAAAGTAATACATAAAAACGCGATAAGATATATGAAAATACGTAGATTATTTGTAATACACGTGAATTGCTGAAACCTTGATTTCTCAATAATTACGTACAACGATATCGACGAGAAGTTGGAGAAATTTAAATCTCGATCACGTCTCTATTAAGGCGCAAGTTTGATACAGTTCTAGTTCAAATTATTTAAGCTGCGTTAGAGATTCATTAACCTTAATTATACATAGGTTACAGTATCGCTAGATGAATTTGATCGGTTAAATCTCGATTGGATAGTCGATCAAGAGAGTGAAACTTTCATTTAAATTAGGTCTATCATTACAGGGATTATACGGCACGCAAATACAAGTACGTCGTCGATGTTCAGAAATCAAACTTACTACAAAAATTCATCAGGGACAAAATTTTGTTAATATCGTCCTAAAGTCATCCACAACACCAACATTTTCTAGAAACATGTTTCAACTTGAAACATTATAATCTCACCTATGACGATAACGATAATTTGTCTAATGGAACTCGTCGCGTACCACCCATAAAAATCCAAGAATTTCTAACGATCTCTAGTGGAGAATATACGTATAAATTAATAACTACCAGCAAAAGAGATAAACAAGAAAAGGTTCTCGGACATTTTATCGAAATTTTGCATCGAAGGGAAAGAAATTTCCTTTAGAACAATTTAACATTACAGCGCAATTAACGTGATTCGTACATTCAGCGTTCCGCATCTGTATGAATGTTTAACGAGACAAGAAAAATTTGAAATCTCGGGCGAATTCATTGTTGACATCGTCGTGGCGTAGATGTGCGTACTGTTTTTTCGATGGATCATAAAAGCTAGGCCAAAAAAAAACCAAGCCCTAGCTAACCAAGCGACCCAAATGTCCCGGCTACCGTAAAGAGGTATCGTTCTCTGAAATAGCGGCATTTCACTTTTCGCTACATGCGCGCGGTCAGACTGGAGAAAAAAAGGAGAGAGTTGGAAAGAGAGGAGAAAAAAGTGGAGAAACGCGCATAGACACAGATAGCGTAGCGTTTCAACGGCACGATCGTATTCTAAATTAAAAATTGAACGCGTTTCTGGACAATAAAGCAATTCAACGTGAGGAGCCAGTGATGAGATTTTATCTGGATATTTTATTAACCGAAAAATTAATAGAGTAGAAAGCACAGATATAGAAGGTGCTTAATACATAATAGAAAAAAGAGGCCAAGTTTTGTTAAAATTTTTACTTAGACGTATTTTTCATTTTGATACCCGTGTTTCGTTGCAGTGGTAGATAGAGTTACATACATTTTCAGCTTGCCTTGTTTCCCTGATTTACAAGTTTGATTTTTCAACGCGAAAAAACAGCAGACGCGTTTCCTCTTCGTTGAAGCTTCGTTTCCTGATACTCGCCCTTCGTTGTTCATGTTCGGAAATATTTCCGATATTTTTCGAATGTCATTGAATTATACGATAAATCAATCCGTATTTTCCCTGCAATTGTCGGAAGTTTCTACGTATTTTTAACCATAATAATATATTACAATAAATAATGCACGAAGTCAAGATTTATTTCAAAATTTAAAATGCAATTCACTTATCGCAAATTCGATTTCGATATACTGTCGATATACAGAACACGATAAGTCACATTTGCCATTTTTTGAAAATTCAGTTGTTAATTAATCCTGTATTTCCAAAATTATCGATTTATTAGATCTTCAGACCAAACATACATTTTTCCACTCACTTCGTAATTTAGAAAATATCGCTTGCCACGAGATTAAAATATTGAAAGTCATTAAAGCATCGAAGATATTCAAATATTTGCCGTAATTTAATTATACGTTTAACTGAATCCAACAAATTATTACCACTCTTCCAACTATTTTACATTCAAATATTCCTTCCTACCTATAAAGTGACATAAAAATAAAAGAAATCCGCGGAAATGTACTTACGCATATCTTTTTCCTCTTATCTTCATGTACCTTTCATTTTGATTTTCTCGGTTTCAATTTTATACTTTACTCGGCGGTAGCTCTGGTGTTAATAAAAATCGACTAAAGCGCTCAGAAGCTTACAAGCAATAGCGTACATCCGCTTTAAGTGTTTCTTAAAGGCGTGCGCATCGCCGGCTCTGTAATTGGATCTCGCCTGACTTTATAAATGTCGCGAATAATTGGTCGGTCTGAGGGAAGCCGCGCCTTTTCGAAAATCTCGTTAGGCAGGAACCGCAATTTCACCTTCCGTTAGGCGCGCGCGGCTAAACAAAGTCCCCGGCCGATAAGCAGGAAACGCGGGTTCCGCTTTAAAGATTATCGCGGCAGGATCCGAACGGCGGAGAAAAATTTCATGAGCCGGAATAATTTTGCTTATCGTCGCGCAAACGTTTGGCAATCGATTCGTGGCAAGCTTCGATGAAACGACAGACGTTGAAACGTGTTTATCGATTCGAAAGCACAGAGAAGGAAGAGGGCAAAACCACATCGCTTCTTGTTAATTTTCTGGTTCCAATATGATCTGACTAAAAATGAATAATACAATATGACGCGGATACGATGCATGTTAAGTGCAAGAATGTACCTACATTTTTGAAGAATCGGTGATAAGTTCAAATAGGTTTGTAAAAAGCCAAGAACTGTGTCTAACAGTATAAGAGGACGAACAAGAATTTAAGAGAGTAACAACTTGTTCTTTATGAAAAAAAAAAATCAAATAAAAACAACAAACGAAACCTAGGTTGTCCTAATATTAAATTACTTCAAGCAGTTTTCAACTCTAAAATTGATCTCTTGTAAGAATGAAGTACGTAAATCATTGCATCTTCTCCCTGTATCTTTGAATTCTAAAAATAAGAAAATCAACATATTCCATCAATTACTTTTTTCCGGATATGGAGTTGTTGATCCGTAATTAAGCGCGCTAAAAACATTCGTCAGAATAAAATCACAGATGGACGATGGATAATTCAGACAACTCGGGCCAACAATTGATATTACAACTGAATTCGTTATACTCGATGCTAACGGGCTCTCTCCGCTGTTATGACGGATATAACAAATTAAAAGCGCCGAGTAAAAATCGATAGCCGCGGTGGTTTCGCGTTCCATTGGCAAACTGCAGTTATCAATGCGTTTTCGCAATGTTTTTCAATTAGTACAGCATTAAACCAACGTAGTTGGGACGCATTCGAAATCAATGTAATCGATGGTAACGCGGCGACCAGGCTGTAGTTACTTTTTCTGGAAACTCGCGTGTCGTATTTGATGTCTAAATGGATGAAATCATTTGCAACGCAACGAAAACGCTTAGTCGTATATTTTGCGGCTATCTGCGTGCTTTTTCAATGGTAATTGCCGCTTTTCTTTCTAATTAAATCTTCGTTAGTATGCAAACGAGGGGATCCTCTTAAGTTTTTCCGAAAGAATTCATAGCGCGCCTCTAAAAGCTTGTACACGAGCGACGAAAGAAAGCGTGGATCTAGCAGTCGCTTTTACGGGAATATCTTTTGCATTTTGCAGAAATCTACTTGAGATTCTTTCCTATGTGAATGGAAATTGTTCATTTTAACGTACGATATCGTAATTTCGTCATTTCTACTTGTCGTGTAATCGATGTGTTTTGTTAATTTTTTAATTTCTTAAATACACGTTTGATACTCGTTTCTTAAGAAACAAATGACTTACGTCTATGTGTTTATCCATCAAAAGAACAGTGCTCGTAAAATTATCACTTTTCTGTATTTTTCTATTTATTTTCTGGGATTGATCAACGTGAGTCTTGGACGATTCGTATCTCAAAAAGTACAAGTATCAAGTATCACAAGTACGGTTCTGCATACGATTTGATAGCCTCATCACAATGAATATCGATAAAAAGAATTTTAGAAATCTGAAGAATTACTTAAAAATTAGAGGAACAAAAATTTCAATTTTTTATTAGATCTTCTTTAATTACTCGATTGCCTTTAATTTCCTCGTCACATGGAAATATATTTTAAGCAAATACAGTCGCATTTACAGTGTCTTTGCACGAGTCGTGTCTTCATTAAGTGCATGTGTATTTGACAAATTTTCAAACTCGATTTCCCCGAAAGCAAAGCTACCGAGAGAAATATTTATCCTGCACTTTCAAACTATTCGTATTTTACCACGGAGGAAAAGCTGCATATTTTGACGAACTGTATCATTCGAGTATCGCCATGTACGTTTGAAGATGTTTAATAAAACGAAAATAATATCACAGCCAAGTATTCAGTATCTTAATCTTTTGTCTAAATTTTCAAATAGCGATTAACATTTTCAGAAAATACTTCTCTAACATTTAATTCTTCAAGAAAACATAAGGGTAGAAATCGATAGTTTAAAAATTGCATTTTGGAAGACGCTTCATTAGAATTTAAAAAGCGTAATCCTGAAAAGGACTCGATTACATCGTCGATATTTTCAATTAAGGAAATAATTCATTCATAATCTTCATAATGTAACATAATTTTCATTTCCTCTAGAATCTTGAAATCGCCACACGAATCAGTAACTAAATAACACGTTTCTTTCTGACAAACCTAGCAAATCAAATTACTATATTTCTGTTACATTTCACAATCACACAAGGAAAACTATGCTTCAAAACATTATCATTAACCGACAAATTATCGATAGAATCGATCGTGAAATATCTTAATACATGATCGATATTCTCAGAAGAATAAGAAGACTCTAAGAAGAAACTCAAGCATTACCTTTTTCCTATCTTGGATTCTTAGAAGAATCTTAGAATTAATTCAGAAAACTTACTTTGCAAATTCCAGCGTATAGTGTAGACGTAAAACACTCAAAGTAGAACAACATCCAATTAATATCGCAAAATAGAAAATTGATGAATCGTTGTAGCGCAAGCTTCCCTGATCGTTTCAACGAAGATAGAAATGTTTGGGAAGATGAGATTAGGCGGACACCCAGTATACGATGATGCACCATCGACTTGAACGAGGACACGCGCTGCGACAGAACTTGCCTGTCTCTTTCCCCTGAACCGAGGCCGAGGCCGAGGCCGAGACTGTGTCCGCTGAAATTCTGTGTTACGCGAGCGACGTCCATTAATGAAAATCGATTACCCATCAGGGCTGCTGCTTACACCGATGCGCGTCAAAAGCTCATGCACGTATGTATATCTCTAGCCTCACCGGGCGGAGCCACCGCGTTCACGATGGCTATACGTGTCCCAGCTTATATACGCTAATTCCCGGGATTTCATGAGTCACATTAGCTTAACGAAAAATAAGTCGACCAGCGCAGCGCCGAGAGTCATCGGAGAAAAAGGTGCTCTTTCATGCTACTAATTAATCGAACGGCGCATGACGCATGAAAAATGCAGGCACACCTTTATTCCTCGCATAGATTCAATTTCAACGAAAATTTCAGGTTAATGAAGGGAATCGTTGGACGAGTAAATACCCTGTAGCCAAATAAGTCGGTCAATTTACGTTCGTAGGGTGTGATGCGCGCAAGCAAATGATAATTATTTAAAACAGATCGATGGATTTTTCGATAAGGATAGTCGTAAGTCGATAGATTACTGTTTGAGATACTTATGGGTTTGTCGTGTAAAGTTGCGTGCGTGTCTCTGTGCCGATTTCTCTTCCGTGTACACGGACTTTCTGTTTCTTGAGAATTGCTTAGACGTGGAAACGGCGATGGATATGTTGCGAGGATTCGAATTCAAGGAATAAAATAATTTCAGACATTACATATTGGTAGAGTTTGAGAGAGAATTTAAATAGGTCGAGTTTCGATCAAACTGTGTATGATGATTAAGGAGGAAGAATTCGCGATCTTACTGTTTATTTTAGTTATTGTTTTGAGAAAGTGGAATTCCTTGTGATATGTAGAACGATAGAAACGTACCAAACGAACGTGGATGTGTGATAAGACTGACGAGACTTTGGCACGATGGTTGATCATATTCTATTTTAAAATTGACGATTTTTCAATAATTACAATCAACGAGTATCTCTTTTGGACCCCACTAGATCTATTTAGTTATCTACATAAATGATAGAAGATTCATAAGCAATATTCTATTGGGAAAGGAAATTGATTCAAAGCCGCACGTCTCGTCGGTAGATTAAATCGATTTTACTTTCAATAACGTGATAGCGTGGAGATTATAGTCTAGGATAACGTCAAAGATACCGGAAGATTTAAGATTCGAATTCAATGTTAGTCTGATACTATACTATCCGATTCTTTACTTAGCAGATAGTTTGTTTGTAACCGTATTTCATTCGAAATACATTAATTAAGATAAAGGAAGCGGTAACAAATGTATTAAAAAATTGTCTGGATAAAGATCGTTGAAGTAATGCATAAATAATTTACTATTAACAATATTTAATTATTTTTTCCTTTTTGCAGATTCAAGCGTATAGTATAAATTTAAAACATTTGAATTGGAACAACCTCCAATTAGCATCGTAAAATAGAAAATTTATAAAGGTTAGAAAATTAGAAAATTTCTCAATCGTTGTCATGCAAACTTATTGTATTCCCTATGAAATCTCTATTTAAAATATCAAACTAATTAAAATCGTTCTCTGTAATTACGTATTTTCGTATATTTTTAATCCATGTCATCCTTATTTTGTGCATTATTGCTAAGACTGTAGCTAAATTTACAAGCCTAATCTATTGGCATAGGAATTGCAGTAGCATTAAAACGATTTTAATTTTGCAACTACTTAACATCTCAGAGGAGCATTTGAAAGAGGAACTTGTTAATCCGTCTTCTACGGTATTAGTTTGAAGTTTAAGTCCAAATTATTAGGTTTCTGAATGTAAAGCCGCGTAATGCAGAAATTGCGAAATCAAACTATTCAAACTTACTTCATAAGCAATAGATTTTAACGTCGAAGAGGTAAATTCCATTACAGTCGAACATATCCTGTATCGTTATTAATTTCTTCTATAATATCAAGACATCTATACAAATATTAGGACGAATGTCGTCTTGGTCATTTGTTCTTGTTAAATAATTTGAAAATGAAAAGATTAACATCAAAATTCTAATTAGTCGTTTTGCTTTAATTTCGAAAACATTTTTTTTAGACAAGACGATATGCAATTACGCTATAACACACAGTAAAACTCCATCGATAGCGATCAGTTATTATAGATGATCATAATACCTTGAATTAGATTTGAATACAATCATTTAATTCTAATTTGTATTCTATGCACAAATTTGAAAAACAGAGAATACAATTTTTAAGATCGAACGCTTTAAAATTAAGTAACTCGATCTGAACTATTATGAATTACCTGTGAGGTAAAATATGGCTTTTGATCGCCACTGACAATATCAACCCGATGAGTAATTCAACCTAAACGATCGGGAATCACTTATAATCCTATGATAAAAACTGACGCTTCTAATAGATTTCTCGTACGGTGGTTAGAAAAAACATTGGCACGACGCGTTGTTTATTACAGCACCTACGTACTAATTAATCGGGTCCACGTATATTAAATTTCCTATCGTTTAACAGAATCTTCACGTGACTACAAAAATTGAACACGTTGAAAAAGAAACACGGAACGCGATGAAAAGACGCTTCGTTCGAAAATAACGATACGTGCCAGTAACTTTTGTGGCCATCATATCTTCTATTTTCTTCGAAATATTAAATCCCCAGAAATTTCGAAAATAAGCTTCGCGAAGATCATCGAGAATACGAATTTGTCACTTGGGTAGCGACAATCAAACACCAGTTTCTCCTTTGCTGAAAGGGTAGTGGCGACCACCGACTACACGTCCGACAGAGTCGGTCCGTGTTGTTTTCGATGCTGCGTTTCCGGTTGTAGCCAACGTTGAGTACAGCGTTGACGCTGTGTCATTTCGGCTCGTAACGTTCGGCCCCGCTGTCCCATTATTTTCAATGGCGTTCTAAAAAGAGCGCGTCAAATCGACGCCGTGCCGCGTCGTGTATAACGAGTAGTCCAAGAGTACCACGACATTTGCAGAAACCCGCGTTCAATTTACACGTAACGTTGCCTGGTTGGTTCGCCAACGATCCTAGATTCGACTGTCGACGTCCAACACCGGGAACGCGAATTTACGCATGTTGAACCTGCGTCAAAGTAACTGTTATTGCGACGCGAGCGTAAAAGAATTACGAATTCGTTCTGTTTATTACGAGCGGACAATTTTCCAGAATGCCAATATCAGAACGAACGGAGTTCCAATAATGGTTGAATACGGGGTTATTGGAAACAATTGTACAGAAGAAAAATTGTGATCTATTGCATCTAGTTTGGTAAAGTTGGCTGATACGTTACAGTTACGATTTGACGATATCATTCAATAGATATAGTGTTTCGTACGTTCTGAAGATACATTGCAGTTTCTCGATAGTTTGTCAGGGGACTGTTTTTAACGTCGTTCGATATTCCTTTCATTAATTCGGTGATTTTCTATTTAGTATCACTTGTTTTAATTACGAATGAATGAATCGTGGAAACTTCTGTCGCAAGACGATCGATCGAACGATAGTTGATTTTATTTAATTTAATAAACGAACTTACGGTAAGATTAAATTGGAATGCGGATAGAATGTTTATGCATTTACGGAGAATATAAATCTGCAAAAATGTACAGAATGCACATAAGGTACAAATATGTGCAGGATATTGGAAATAATATAGTTTGCAAGTGTGTGTGTAATATTTAGGAGATGAAAAATAAATCCTTCTCTAAATTTAATTTCTTTGGCTTGCTCAAAGAATAATTTTATTACTTAATTATCGCGATCAATACGCGTCTAAATAAAGAGGCACTTAATGCAGTCCTCTTGAAACAATCAAAGAGACGAAGGCCACGATTCAAAGAACTGCCTTCTTATAAGGGACAAGGATCGCATGGCTACTGACAAAGACCAGACAAACGTTGGTAACTCCACATGGTATTCTTTTTAAAGCCACTTTAGAAGAAAGAATACAATACACTGAAATTTTCATTACTGAAACGTAAGGTTCGATTGATCGATCAATTACAAATGTTTTTCTTCAATCTATCTAATGACCAATTAAAGACCAATTAGATAAGAGCCATACTTGCAATTAAATTCAAGATTTTCTCACTTAACAAAATTTTATACACAGCAAAATCTTAGTACCAAATGTCAGAAATTTATCAAACAAATGACATCTTTCTTCAAAAACCTTCCCTGTAATTTTGGCTATACACGTACAATTCTATGCAAAAACACAGTACGATACATGCAAAAAGAAATCAAAATTGAAACAGAGGCCTGTAACAAGTGAGCTACAAATATTTATGCAAATCCAGGCTTTTATAAAAACAATTAAAAGCTTGCCCCATCCACTAAATATAATAACGAGTACGTCCTGTATACTACGTATGTCTGCCTATGGTGTGTATCGAATTGCGCCATCGAACCTTCCATAAACGCATAACTATCGGCAGTCTGATAACAAAGTTGCCTTAAAGATCGCAATCTCTGCTTAATTTTGACTTATTACCAAGAAGAAAGAAGAGGGAAAAGAACGTTCGAGGGCTTTTCTTCGCGTAACGATCCGTTGCTGTAATGTTCGATATTTCGTTGGAAGCAAGTATCTGCAGAGCCGGTTGGTTGAATTTCTTTGGCAACGAGGAGGATGGTCCCAGAAGGGTTACAGAGTATTCCTGGGAGGCGTGCCGAACGAAAAGCTTCACGCCAGGCTATAAAATTCTGAACGGCGCGAGAGCAAAGGACAGAAAAATCAATTAGACTGCCTCCGACAGCCACGTCGCCATGATTCAGAAAACCGATAAATCTGAGCGCACCGACATCAGCACCTCCGCCGAGATCTTGAGTATCTCGTACCGCCTCTCCAGCTCTCCGTCCTTTTCATTCCTTCTCTTTTCTTTTCCCCGGAATAAAGCCTGTGATGAACACCTAACGATGACAAAACCGAGACTACACCGGCAAATCAAGTAGCACGAGTGCGGATACCGGGCTCTTCGTTTCCCCTCTCGTGCTTTAACCCTTAATTGCTACTAGAGATGAAAATTTATCGGAGAAAATTTCTATATTAACAACGTGACGTTTTTATAGCGGATTAAAGCTGATGTATAGTTCTTTTGACAGAGTCTACGCTTAATGCACTGCAACTCTATATAGATAATGGATTCTGCAAAATGACAAAGTTCTGCGTTTCAGATGTATCCTTTCGTTAATTCAATATTTCTGTATTTAACGTAGTTTCATTGATAAATGAAATATTTTCAAGAGAATCTTTCGACAGTTTAACAAGTTAAAAAAATGATTGTAGGTAACTATAAAATGAAATGAAATTCGCCCTATTATGTAGCATCGAAAGATCGTGCCAGTTAACAATCGAATAAAGTGAGATATCACGATATTAACAGGTATTCATTGACAAGAAAGTCTTCCTTTATAAATATTGTATATTTTAAAAGACGCGGAAATTTCATTTATCTCCTTATCTAACTCCTTTAGCACGTTTTCTGCGTTATTTTAATCCTTATTTTGTTATTTTGCTTATATTCCTAAAATATTATTCCTATAATAATAGGATGATTTTCCAGATCCCTGCCGAGCACTGTTTGAAACGTCATTCGTTCTTTTCCTTTTTGGCGATATATTTGGTTAGCGATTGAATGATTCGATGAAAGTTAAAAATGAAACGAGGCCTTTGAAATTGGAATCAAAGCAAGTACTAGAATATACGAGTTCACGTTTCAATTCATGCGGGATTATTATCAGACAAAAGGAAGAAAAGAATCGTTTTAAAATATATTCTATGATTTTAATGAGTTCTACCCTTTCAAACGCGCGGGAACCAGTGAAATGTATTTAAACGAGATTGTTACGTTACTTTTATAGGGCACAATTTTAAATATCTCAGCGTATTAGAAAGTGCTTGGAAATTTACGTTTGAAAAAAGCTTGGAAAATTTGTAAGACACGCGATTTTCGCCTTAGATAAATGTATTTATTCAATTTATCTGTATATGCTACACTTCTAAACGAGTTCAAATAATTAAAGCCTCGCTGAACTTCTCCGGGAGGTATCACCAAATTTGTTGAGCTCCCAACTTCATCTTTTAAGACTTTGTTTCGAGGGTTCCCTGAGAAGACTAACGTAAACAGAAAGTGATTAAGCTGATATAACAGAAGTTCGGGAGTTTGGGTTTTACTTTCGGTGTTTTCTTCACTCGTTACTTCTCTTTGTGTTTTTGAAAATGTGAGAAATTGAAAACTCCTCGAGAACTTCTACGTTACTAAATTATTACGCAAAGTACTTTCGCGAAACCTTCTTGTCAACTATCGTACGCACGCTCGATATTCTCGAATTATTGGGAAAATATTTCTAACTAGTCAACAAGAAACGAGAATCGTTCACGAGTAACTGAAACGTTGTTCCAAAGATAGAATAACAATGGGTACCGTTGATTTCGTATTCGATGAATGTAATTCTTTCTTTATGGCAATTCAGACAAATTTCATAGAAAAATATTTTCTTTAACAAAACATATTGATTATAGAA
The DNA here is from genome assembly GCA_014737475.1 of Bombus confusus. Lineage (NCBI taxonomy): Eukaryota > Metazoa > Arthropoda > Insecta > Hymenoptera > Apidae > Bombus > Bombus confusus. Next base: position 1,941,039 of record JACXIV010000144.1, read on the forward strand.
CTGTTCATACTATTTATACTATTTCATAATATCAGAATAAATACTACAATTTCTAACTTGTAAATATTGCGAGTTTCAAGATTTTAAAACATTGACAATTTTTCTTCGATAATATCACGCGTGTTGCAATTTTTCGATTCACAAATAAATACGATATATCAAAGAGTACTTTTTAACGTATGCTAGTACAATGATACGATTATTGCAATATAATTTGTTTTATTTTAAATTAGAACTATTCGTACTGTCAACAATTATTTATTTGCATATCACAGTGGGTTTTAAAATAACAATCTTTAATCTAAATCGTAACGCGTAGTGCGTCACGTATTGTTCGACATATTGACAATGGTTCTGGTATTGCGAGCAACGAACAAATTTACAAATTAAACGTACCTCGATTGGAACTCGAATTCTCTGTGAGCGAGCAGCTAGTGAAGATTTAGATGAGTAGTTCTCTGATCAATGGACGCAGTGAACCAATTGCTTTCCTAATCCACTTGATTACCGCTTAAGAAGTAGCTAGAATCTATCTTTTCTCCACGTACAACATTTAAATGCTTCGCTACAGTGTACAAAGTTAATCGTGAATTCAAGTAATGCGTAAAATAAACGTTCCAGACGATTTATTATCGCAAAGAAGATTTTACTTCAATTAAACACGGTCAATCTTATCCGGCCAGTAATAAATGTTTACTAGAACGAAACGAAAATTGTACAACGATCTCATATATCTATTTCTATAGTATATCTAACAGATCTATCGTTTGTAATTTATGATGAATATTGGTACACGTTTACGTAGATACTTTTGTGCACAAAGTTGAAGTTGTTCATATGACCAAGTGTGTTTTCTAAAAATGAAACTATGTTTATTGCAATAAAAATAAGATTGCACGACGTTGTCATTCATTTACAAATTTATAATACGTCCGTAATAAATTTAAATGGGTAATTTTGATATTAAGATACATTTACACGAACGAAAAGGATTTCAACTATTCGTCGAAGTACAAATATCGATTCATTAATATATTTAAATAACAAAGCTGGCATTTTTTTGAATATTAAACAGTTTTTTCTTCCTGCGTGCGACTGATGAATAATAATTGTGTACAAAGAAACAAAAAGGGCGGCTCCTTTTATTATGTATTACACAAATTTCATGCAAGACGCTTCAAGCGCTGTTTTCTTTTAGAATTGACTTTGTAATGCGTCAACGCGTCAATCAGAACGAGCTTCTGCAAAATTCATTATTCCAACGAAGTTACCGCAACGTTTAAGGATAATTTTCATATTTATACTGCCTTATAACATTCGAATATAAATTTCACACCGATATCGACGTTCCACTCGTATTATATATTATTTTACTTTACATATTCCATCAAAACATAAACGTACTTTAAAAGCAATAAATCAAAAACCGCGCGAAATTAGAAGTTGCTCGTTAGAAACAAATTTAACGGTGAAGTAAACGAAATTTGCGCAAGTATCAAACTAGATCGAGTAACAGATCAACGCGTAGCGACGTCTAACGAACTGGTATTTTATTTAACGCTTATCATCAGGATTTAAAAATTAGCCGATTTCAAATATTTGATTGACAGGATGACCATAGGAACCGAAGCCTGGAATATTTTTCCAACCGTAGCGAGCGTATCGGGATTTTCTCGGATTTTTAACACGTTAAAATTCACACGTGACACGAAATGTTTACGTCCTGGATAAATATCGCGGATTATTGAGCGACCGATAAAATTATCAAATTTAAAATGTGCATCACGCCATGGATGCAATTTAAACTATCGGATTGGAACGAAGCCTAAAGCATATTATCTATTTTACGATCATCAATTTCCATACTGCGCAACATGAATATTCAAACAGCCGCTATGTGCATTACATCAAACGCGTGTATACATTTTTGATGTATAGTGCTTCAGCCGCATCGAGATAAAGCAAGAACACTATCTGTGTGTATCACTGGACGATTATGATAAACAGTGATTCTTTTTTCGAAGAATCACCCAGAGCCTACGAATTTGGCGAATTTATGGAATAAATTTCGTAAATAAATTTGAAGGAAATTACAGAAAAATTTTAGACGTTACTTTGATATAATTTATCGTGTAAGTGAAGAAAAAAGTTATTCGTAAAATTGAAATGAATCCTTTTATATATGTGTTTGATGCTTGAAACGATAAAAATTTATCTTGTAAATTATATTGACATAAATAAGCAAGGCTCAATGTATTATTATACATTACTATCGTATTATTTCTTACTTAAAATACTATTAAAAATACAGATGAGATATATTGAAAGCGAAATTGATTAATTCGAACGTTATAACCACGGAAACTTTTTCAAGAAATTTTCGCAAATTTTAATCTACGAAAATTTCTAATATTTTAGATTAACTCTATCCTGGTGGTGTTTGAGCAGTTACGGACTTAATTAAAATGCATAATTTAATCTCTAAGTTGAATTTTATTCTCTCGATATCTCGTATATTTCATGACGTATCTCAACTAATTTAAAAAATGATTCAGTATCTAAAATCTAGTCGAGCCAGTGACGCTCTGTTTTTTTATACTTGTGCAAATAGAAATGGAAAATTTTTCTAAACGAAATATCCCTATCTCGATATATTTACAAACGCATATTTGTATCTGCGGTATGTACATTTGTTTTGTATTATTCAATTTTTTCTCATGCGTCTTTGTCTTTCATTCGAGTTTCTTCGATGCAAGTTTTATATCATAGTTATCGATAGTTCTAGTATCAAAGTATAAAAAATGATTAAAGGCATTAACGTACATAACATTATTGTAATACATTGTAATGCAATGGAATAATCGCATGTTTTAGAGTAAACCTTGAAATATACATACGTAATCTTAAGTGCTGAGAAACATTCCCTTTAAAAAGGATGTAAGGAGCGATGTTCTCATATGTCCTTAAATTTTGCTCACAATCGCCGAAGTATTTTACGAGGATCATCCTATGTGTATCTAACATTATTCCTGAGTCGTGGAGTAATATCCGATAAGAGCGACCTGTTATCGATATCTATTGGGTATCTATAACGAGGAGTTTGTAATCTTCCGACATAATCTCGTATATTATGATACAAATTCACGCACGGAAAGTTCTTTCGCAACTATTGGTTGAATTCGAAATGCTTCGATGCAACATCGGGATATAAAAGTCAGGATGTAAATTACGAATATAAATTATTAAATATTTGAAATATTTCACTGTGAAACACAACAGAAGTAAAAGACGGCGTCGGTCTTTCAATGAGAACTGGAAGAAGCGAAGAGTGAACGAGTGACGATGTTCAAAGTTCGTTTACAAAATTATTTACTTACTCTGACGAATTTCAGAAACATAACTTTTGCGACGACCGAGAACGAATTAATTTCGTAGTATTTGAAGATAAATTTAACATTACATTTTATAGATTTTAAATGATAGATGTACTGTATTTATCGAACAATCAAAAACGAGAAATGTGCCTTTTTTAGTAGAAAGCGGTATAAATTTCATGATATTGACTGTGATCTCCAATTTAATTCTTAACACAATGGTAAAATACCGATATAATGGTAACAATTTACGCGCTCCTTTATTGAAATTAAAAAAAAAATTATATTCTTGAATGCTCAGGCATGAAATTGATCGCATCGTTCAGAAATATTGATAAAGCGTGCGCACAGGGTTTGGCTTTGTTACGCATCCATCTCAGATTGACAAAAAATCGAAGATAAAATCAAAAGATATTTCTAAATGAACGGAAAAAAGAAAAGGGAGGAAGGAAATTCTAACGGTCGCGCGATTAATTGGAACATATTTAACATGAAAGTTTATAGGAATATTTATGAGAAAATTATAAAATTACACACCAGGAACGTCCGCGTTGCCGTATAGCAAACTGGGTCAGACGCAAAACAATGCGAACAACGAATGGAACGAAGTAAATTATTGATAATAATATTATTAAGAACGCGTATATATCAGGATGCGCCGATTTATCGAAAGTGATAACCCGACAACAGTTTATCAATTTTCGGTGAATGACAGTGTTAAAAATATATCAGCGCTAAAGCATATACCGTACATTAATGCAAACGAAATATTCTACAGCGAGGAACGATGCTGTAATTTAAATTCATTTTTATTTAAAAGAAGAGACGTATGTACGGTACCGAACGAAAGTATTCGTAAAACATTTGAAAGCAGAAATATCTTTTTCAAGTTAGACCGGACGACTTGGATTTTTTAGAGAAGTTGGAAGCATTAGTTTATTACATAACGTGTAAAAACGTTTAAATTTTCATTACAGGCCAGGATAAAAAGGTTGTAAACGCTGACCTTTACTTTCTTTCTCACGATTCTGACCAATTGCAATTTTTTCACTATTTTTTTACACGTTATCTAACAAACTAATGCTTCTAACTTCTCGCAGAAACTAAAGTCGTTTGGTCCAATTTGAAAGAAGTTATTCTGTTTTGTACAGATTGTTTCTTTCACAGATTGTTTTATTGCTGCAGGAAATCTAGGTCAAAGTTCTTCATAAGAAAACGAAGGAAATTTTTAGAAAGAAACGCCTGCAACCACTTTTTTCCTTTATGTGTTAAGTTGTCAACGTAACTAACTAGTTTTTGAAAAGAAAGTAATCATTTATAAAACATTTAACAAATATTATTTCATATATTTTTAACAAATTTATTATTAGAAAGAATAATAGAGTAAATTTAGACAGAAAAGAAATTGAACAAAATATAAATATGTTACATGTACTTATATCGTAAAAAATGTAAAAAAATATGTATATATACTTGACGATATACAATTCAACAAATCTCTCGTAATTTACTACCGTTTAGGAGATATAAATTTCTATTATTATAAATAACGTCTAGTATTATAACATGTAGAATATACACGAAAAAATTGACTAGTGTCTAAAATATATCTTTCATTGTTGTATTAAATTACTTGCACGAGCAGTTGGAATGAATTTGACCAATAGAGATTTCAATATTTTCTTCTTAAAAATACATGTACCTTCACAAAGAATCTCAACTGCCTTATATTCTTGGAGCAACATATTAATAATTCAATTTTCGAAAACAATTCGTGTTTACCTAAACTAGATATATACACTCATTAAAGTGTCTCGCAATTTTAAATCTGTATTTTTAACAAGCTTTGCATGACTTTTACCAATGAATATTCAAATTATTCAGAATAGTTGATAATGAGATTCTAGTGTTTCTGTTATAAATTTCGTTAACATTCACTACGTATATTTCATATCAAATTTCTTCTACTTTGATGTGGTTAATATCCGCGAACGATAGGACGATTAATAATTACATAATTGATTAATTAAATGACATTGACAAATCCAAAGGCCAGAGAAATAATACTGTATGTGTATTAATATAATATCTTACAATTATTAATACCATTTTATAAAATCAAATACAAAACCAGTATTAATTAAAATAAATTGATTAAAATATATTATTTGAAATATTACAGCTTTACTTCGAAGTTTTTACACAAGGCAGGAAGTAAAAACGACAAGTTTTGTTCCATTCTTCAAGTCGAAGAAAAGATGGAAAAGAACCAATCCATTTTCATAAATTCCGAAGAAATTAAGCACTTAATTAAGCACTTAAAAATTACATTTCTAGAAACATTTAAGAAATATACTCTCAGAAGTTTGATGTTAATCTGAATAATGAAGTTGCATCCAATAAGATACAACAGAGTTCGAAAATTTCCTTTTAAACTCCATGAAAACTCTCATTATTTTGCAGTATATTTTATATTTCTCGTTACACGACAAGTCATGAATTACAGTTACGTTATCTTCTCAAATTGTTGGGCTACATATTCTCAAAAATCGTGAACGAAAACTTGATAAGTTTAAGAATGCAAGATCCATAAGACTATCCAACATCCTGGTTAGGTCACCCACTCTGGGATGATCCGCCGGAGAGATTAGCTAAATTGACACGTAATTTCAACAAAAATTTGCTCAACCACGTGAAATACCAAACGCCTGCAGCCATCGCGACGACGTTCGACGATTTAAGCTCGATGTTATTCGAGGAACAATACCGCCGATACGTTTGTCACCGCGAGGCTCGCGATTCAGGGGATTCTTGGCGTCTTCACCAGCGGCGAGAACAAGGCAGATCCATGCATTCCTCAGCAAACGGTTCGAGCAATTCGTGACTAGTTCCATAACAAGCTTTCGAAGTCTCTGCCTCGATAGCTGCAGCTGCAGCCGAAGATTTCACCCGAAAGAAAATTGGGCGGGATCGATCGAGCATAACTTAGCTTCTCTTAGATTCTCCCTCCGTCTCCTGATCTTGCCTCGTTTCACTGTAACTCCCGTTTATTCGAATACCTCGCCTCGAATACTCGTTTCAAGCTGCAGCTATTAAACATCGTTCGCTACTCAAAAGGCTGTAGCCATTTCACGAAATGGTTCGGTACGATGCAGAAGCGGTAGCCTACACCAATTGCCAGCTAATAGTTTAATGCTTTCTTGATTTCTCGCTGGATTGTGGCCGCTTGCTCTCGCATCAGGAGATAGGTAATGCACTAACAGCGGCACAAGCCTCGAAGTTCCTGGCGCAGGTAAATGTAATGGAAAACACTTTGGTCACCCTAGAATCGAGCGACCAAACCAATATCATAATTCTCCAGTGAATCGACGTAGCTGCTTCTCGACCAGTTCTAAACCAGCGCCCGATCCGCTGGAAGAACGGCACGTAATAACGTAATTTTGTACGGTGCTGGTTGAACAGCGGTGATAGGAGGGTGTGTCGGTACTGAGTCGGAGTGGAGAAAAGAACGTGGAAAATGGATTAAATTCATCGCCATATTTTGTCAACCCCCTTGTAACTAGCGTACGATTATATATCAAGGTTTAACATGTACACGAAATGTTCATTTAAATGTCCCAGATTGTTTACTTCTTTGCGGTATAGTTTTTGTAACATCGAATATCAATGCGTATATTTTTGCCTAAAGTGGGGTTGAAGTTGTGCTATATTCTGTAAAGTAAGGTAAAGTAAACTAAGGCAAAAGTAAAATGAGGTAAAGTAAAGTGAAGCAAGGTAATGGGGGCTGCGAAGAAAAATGTGCGAATAATTATTATCACACGGCGGGAAGCAAAAATTCCGAAAAATACGTATTCTCTATACGGTTCCACGGTTTACAGAAACAAATACGAAAATTGATTAACAGGCAGCCAGAAAAATTGCCCGAAAAGATTAAAATTTCATGCTGTATTATTGTTGCGCGTATAAACGAATGAAATTTTGTTTAAATTCTCCATGTGATTGAATTCTTCATTCGGTAGCGCACCATTTGAAAAAAAACTTGTATTCCTCTGCAGGGGGGAATATAGTGTGCCTGAAATATTCTAAAAATCATGTTTTCAATCTAAATTATTTCAACTATCTTCTATACCACATTGGCATGTATTTGATATGTTCCCTCGTGAGTAGATACTGCAAATATGCTCGAAACTTCGACATATTTATTAATATGTGTCTCTAATAGAATATTTACTTACATTGACAAATTCTATCGTAACGATCTCGATAAGATACTTCCCTTAATAATTCACTTCATGAACCGACTAATGTTCTTATGTCAGTAGAACGAAGACGATATAAGCGAATGAATTTGACTTCCGGAGTTTAGACAGATCCAGGTAAATTACATAATCTTGGCTTCCTGATATTACCGAATCACTTTCAAAGATATATGTATAACAGTTCTAGCATGTTCAATCTAACGTTACCATACTCCACATAACTAAGTACTAATCTCATTAATATTTATCTTCGCATCATACGAGAGCTGCAAAACACTAAGACAAAAGCTAATTTACATTTCACAGACTGTTCGACGATACATCCTGAGTAACTTTAATATCACAACTTCAATACCCAAATAATATAGAATTTTTATTCTATCGTACTGTAATTTACCATGTTCCAGTCGTATGATATCCGAATATCAAAGTTATTGTATTTACATATATTGCGTATACATATTGTATTTTGAAAAAAAAAAAAATCTCAGTATTGCGTTAAATGTATTTTTATTCGGATATCAGTACATCGATGATTTTGAAGGACGATTCGAGAAATCATAATTACTAGTCTACTATAAGTCGAGCCTTTATCCGCCGAAGTCGATATTTATGATTCAATAGAAGCCTTATTGTTCGAGCCAAAATTTCGAATCGTTGCTCTACAATTTGTACTTAATGAAGTTCGATCGAACTGGTACTAATGCTATATGCACAAGTTTTATTTATTATATATCCTCAAAGTACATAGATTATTTAATAAATAGTCGATACTTACATCTTTATGTAAAAAAAGTCGTATTTAACGAAACTTCGTTGACACCTGTTCCCACTGCTCCATTTATTTTTGCCTCCGACTGTATTTCTGATCAACGCACGCCCGAAACACGCGATTGTCTACCAATCGTTAAACTCCTTACAGCGATAAAACGCGAAAGGTAGCGGCTGACGGTTGTTCGGTTGGCCGCGAAGACGCGTTTTTGTTTGTGACACGTGTCATTCCGTTCGAACGTGATAAACGGCGGGAACATGACGGCGCGGCGGAAACGGGAGAACGTTTCGGTCCGGTCGATGATTTTCAGAACCGGCACGCAGGACAGCAGCCGCGCAATTTCACCGGCGAAAAAAACGATTTAATTAACCGACGCGGTAAACGTGCGATCGCCATGCGGAAGATAGATAACCGCCCATGTAAAATAGAAAGAATCGCGGCCGATCTCGCGAAGCGGAAGCGACATGACAAACTCGTTACTGCTAGGTACACTCGTCATGCTGCTTCTGCGGTTCGATTATCCTATCGCTGGTTAAAGTGATACGTAGCGACCGGCGGAATCCTGTAATCCTGACGAATTCCAAACCCTGTACAGGGTGTCCTCAGTGGTGATGGTACAATCGACATGACGATTATGCGTGAGAAAAACAAATAGAAAGTAGTATTTTTTATATAAATATTAACCTTAAACAATATTAACGTTTGTTAAATATCAACAAACTTCGATATTCAACGGGACCATGTTGAACACTTGTTATACGCTTAAAATGGCTATTCACGCTTTATACTAATTTTACGCTAAGTATATGTTTGCGATAAATATCCAGTAATTTCTATATACGCTTTCAGACTAGATCAATGATTAGATTGGATTAGTTGAAATATGGTTAGAAATTATAAACACGGTAAATATGTTAAAACTCTATTTTCTTGAGAACGAGGCTTTAATCGAGTAAATTGTATTTTTGACTTATTATTATACGTAGAAAGAACTAATCGTTCGTTTTCTTATCGCCGGTAACTAGTCTACGCATACTTAACAGATTTAAAAAAAATCATATTTCAAAACTTTTTATTTATTTGTTACCTCTTTAGCTCTTCAACATAATTACTGGAACACCCTATGGTACTGGGATTTATTTCGTAGTCATACTGCCACCATGTACGCCGATTCGTTTGAAGTTCCTTTCAATGGGCGTTTCCACGGACGTTCTAGATAGATACACAAACGCAACCACGAAACTTTCCTACGGAGCACGAGCCGGAATCATTGGAAATCGATAACTTGGAAAGTTAAATGATAAGCTGCACTTGCGTGATTGACGGTTGCTTCGAACCTCGCATGAATCATAGTATCGGTCGAACGGTTTAATGACGTGGAATTTCATCCTTTCCCTACATACCATGATATTTTTCCTCTGGGATCCACCGTCGTTAGCGATACCAACGACGTCTCCGTGTTTTAACCGATCCGATATTTGGCACTGGATACTATTATACCGGCGATTAGGGGCTCGCTTTAGTGGATCGATTCGAAGAAATACTGTTCTGCACTAAGTAAACAGCGATAATAGAGGATTGCTCGCTATTTCGAGCACTAGGAATCATAATGGCGTAAGCCAGTTCACCGGTACATTCTATCAAATAATTATAAAAAATAATTATTAAAATTAAATTCTATTAAATAATTATAAAATGTTCGTTTGATCTCTCTTTCAAGCCGTACAAATATATCGCGGCGAAGAAGTTATACGATTTTATAACTAAATGTATGATATCTTTGTAAACGTCAATACCCGATTAAATTCAAATTCTCCAAATTTTGACTTATATCACTGTGATCTTCAGTCAGCCATTTGATACGACGCAGTAATGAAATTATTCAATGTTTTTAAAGGGTAATTTTATTAAATCCACATGAGTAGCGAATCAATGAAGAAAATAATTAATCGATCGATGCTTCAAATTCATATTTTTCTCGAATTATCATAAATTTAATTCGATTATGTATAATATTATATATGTAATTATATACACTTATGTAAACTACATTCTACAAATGTAATACGGTATATTACAAGTTTTATGTACACGTATGCTTTCTTTACGTTTAAGGATTTAAATTCCGGAAAGTCAATTAAAGGTTGAGGCAATTTGACGCTAACAATTTCAATGGACTAAATTGTCTAAAAAAAATTGGAGGGAATATTTGCGTAAAAACGGATCGAGGATGCAATCAATTCTTTTTGAAATTGCAGGAAAAGCGAGTTAAAAAGTACATTGCAATACACAGGTAGATGTACCTGCAGATTGATTTAACGTATTGTCTCTATTTTATCTCTACACGTCTTCTAATAAAAAAGATCCAACGAAAATTTCATCAAACAAAACATGTGATTCGAGTGTTTCGAAAATAAAACTTCGAAGTTCAAACTATGTTAATAACTACGTAGAATTTGTTGCGATTTATCGATTAATGAAATAAAAGATAGGAAAATTTTTAACGCGAATCTTAAAAAATGGTATCAATTCTATTTGTCTTATAGAGATGCGTAAAAATGAAATTTTGCTGCAGGGGTATCATACTTCAGGCATTTTCAAGCTCGGATCAGCTGAAAAAATTCGGAAATATCTGCATGTTACAATCTTCTTCCAATTTATTTTTCCATTTTCTACGAGATAACCAAATAACAGGTTTCCGAAACGGTTTGTATACCTTTGGTAAAAGCCTGTTGTTTTCTTCCCCGTAAGCGGGCAACAATTTTATTATTACGTATTTCTTTTAACGTATTTCATTGTCAGATAACTGCGAAGCACATTATTTTTTAAAAAAATATAAAACATCTGCTTCCTCTGTGAAACATTCTATGTCCCAAAATCTAATTTCCCATAATATACCGTGATTGCTAGCAAGCATACTTATAGTATATTTTTCATCTGTTCTTGTCTTCCCAAGTCCACAAAAGATCACCTATTTTTTCTACAAATAAATTTCTAATTATTTTATATTTGTCTTTTAGTTTATGAAATATTTTTTTCTACTCGAAAGATACTGCTAAACCGAAGAGATACTACGAACAATTCTTTGTATACAAAATTTTGCACATATATAATATCTGTATCGGATACAATATGTACGTTGCAATCAAAGTGACACGAATTCCAGATGTTACATAATAAATACGTATACATAAAAGTCGAAACTCCACCTTTATGAACCAAATCATAAATTTGAAACGCCGCATCGCCACAATAAATGTAAATGATCGAACACTTACACGACAGCGCGTAAACAGTCGAAATGATCCACTTTTGCCGGCGAAGTAAAATTCGATAATTCAAACGTCCATTGTTCCCTTCTCTTCATCCGTGACGCTAATTCTTATACTACGTCGAGTAAAATAAGCGTGACAGGTTACAGTCATTTCATTTGCATCTACACCGTTCAAACGTTCCCGTTCCTCGCATCGATCCGCGAAACGTCATCGAGAAGCATTTTTCAGAAACGGAATTTCCACCTAATAATAAACACCTTTGGCATTAGCTGCACAGCGATTTATCGAGAGCAGAGTCCCGAATGACTCGTTACGTCGATCTCGTCGCTTTCGAATATCAATTATTCCCGACGGTACGAGCTGAACGGAGGAACTTGCCAACTGGTTCTCGCGAGGTCTTGCCGATTATCGTTTTCATCTACTTGGGCAGGATGCAACAAAAGGGAAACACCAAACCGGAGTTTCAACCAGAGAAAAGCTAATCTAAGAGAGTCAGAGAGAGGCTATATGTGTTTGAACGTGTCGAAGAAAGACAGGACAACTTGGATAATTAGTCGACGTCCGTGCCAGAGGAAAGTCGAGCGTGGCAACCTATAGGTCTTCTCCTCCCTCGCGATCACGAGGTAAACTGGGCGCAGTTGCGAAACAACCATAACAAAAGATAGAATTAATTAGGATGGGACGATCGTCGGTTCGATGAAATCCCGTTGGCAACGGTCCAGTAAACAAGTAGGTATTGATTCAGATGGCAAAGGTGGAGTTTCGGGCTGCAGAGGCGGATTAGGGTGGGGAGGACAACTCTCGGCTCGCATTAACCGGCTGTCGTACGTATTTATCCGCAAATTTATATCTTCGGTACATATGTGCCGGCGTTTAAACACAATGGAATGCGGGGAAGGGCGCGACGAAAGTTGCACAACGGTGAAATACAACGAGCCCGGATCGCATGTGTCAATTAGTATTCAATTTATGACTGCCGGCAAAAACATTGGCCGATGGACTGTAACGCTGTGCCGAATATACACGTGTACGTAGACGATTGTATTCCAGGATTGCTTTTGGTTCCTGTGTATCTATGTTTCGAATGGTCGTGCGCGGAACGCGGGCAACGAGTCGGTCAGATTACTCCGGGCCGGCCGCGTCGGCCGGTCGCCACTCTTCCGAAATAACGATAGGTCAGCCAGTTACGCTCGATATGAATATTGGCGTGTGAACGCGATGAAAGGTAAATATCTGGAATCCCCCGTAACCCGTGTCGATTCGATCGTAGTCGATGTCCAACGTCAATCGGCGCGACCGATACGATGTCCAATTCGGTGGCCAATGTTTTGCAGATTGTTGCGTCACGTGGACCTTCAGCGATCGCTGAACGTCATGCACCACGAACTTGTCTGCCTTTTTCCGGGGTTTTTTTTTTTTTTTTTGGTCCAATTCTTTGTTCTTTTTCGGGTTGATGGGCGTGTAAACCTTTGGAGATTTTCAATTGTTTATGAACTAACAAGTTTGTTTCGCAGCGATGAAAATGCGCCGACGGATGGAAAATACCTACGCGTATCAGCCGTATGCTTTATTTGCTTAATTACTTTTCTTAGGAAATAATATATATGGTCTGAAATAGTCTGAAAGGTGTCCGCTTACTGTGCAGACATAACTCAAATATAAGCATTTTAATGCCGATTAACGTATTTGACACTTTAGTTTGAACACTTTCTAGAAGAAATGAAACGACAGGAATTTAAAGTTTCCATCAATCTAGACTGAATTATTAAAAGAAACAAGGTGGAAGTCGTACTTGACTCGCGTCATGAAACTTACTTATTTAATTCGATTCTCTTCAAAATTCTTCTAAAACAAAGAAAATTGGAAAAGACGAACGAAGAAAATATTTGATAAAAGATTTGATTATTTCATATAAATTCACCAAATTACACTATCCTGATCGCAAATAAGAATCGACCTAGGAATTTCCATGGCAACTCGGCAGCGTCCGACTATTTCTCCTTCGTGAAAGAAATTTTCAGCGAAATTCCGCCGGTAGCAGGAGGATTATTTAGCGAGGTAGAAGACATTTGCGTAAGCTCTGAAACGAGCACTTCGACTTTCAGTTCTAAAGTCGATTTCCCAAAGATGTATCCGTACACGAGGGATAACTCTGCAATTTCGAAGTTTTGTCTCGCAGTACGTGTAAAGGCGCGAGTAAGGACAGAATCTGATAGAGTACTTCGTTAAGGAAGCACTTTCTTGCCCTCCGTTATCGTAAAAAGTAAAGATCCGTACGAATTTCTTATAGAACACTGCGCGCCACGCTTTACCATACAAAGTTATGAGCGTTGAATAGATCTGCCGAAATGTGATTGCACAATTTCAACCTATATAGTTTATATTCGCAGATTTTTTTTTTTTAGAAAATAATACGTCGTATCAAATGTTTTTCAAAATTAAATGACTAACATATTTTGGAAGAATTAAGCGGTGCTCGTGATTCATTACGTGATATTCTACTGATTGTGAGAGCGAACTATTTAGCGCATCAATCTTATTGTAGTAACTGTACACTACGATTTTATAAAACGAGATTATAACCAATACATTTGACGATAGCCAGATATAATGCGATAATAACATTTGTATCAGGTATGTTAGATAACGATACATTTTTCAAATTAGCTCAACAATATTCGTTACATGACGTAATAGAAAATATGAAAGAAGAGAAACACACAACTACCAAGTCGTGTAGTATGAGAAAGAACTAACAAAACTAACAAAAATATCGACGTACGGAAATAAAATGTATAGAACATAGTTTACTACTAAATTTCCTTTAACAAGCTACGTCCGTTTCTGAATGCATCACCAACTCGGTGAAAGATATCTAATATAAAAGTATGAGCTGAAACTTTCTTTTATCCACGATTATACGCGATTCCTAAACCAATTTATAGAGTGTGCCATTGTTACTGGTAAGGCTAGCAACTAAAAGGACATAAGTTGTACTTTTTCTTTCTCTGAATGCATGGCCGACAACGTACATAGCCGACGTAGGAGAAAACAGACGACTGGAAAGGCAGGATCTTCGGGTAGTACAGCTGCCAGTCGTCGAAAAAGCATTCTCGAATGGCGCCCGGCACTGCGGCACTGAGTCCATCTTGCAGAACAGCCTTTTACCTTGTCTCGCTTTTGTCTCGTTGAACGGTCTCCTTCCTGCGGATAGTCTGGGGAGATTCTCCATCTGTTAGTTCGTTTAAAAGTGTTTCGCGAGTTGGCGAATTCGGTTGCACCGCGCTCTGTTCCTGTTAAATTTCTTCAATGGCTCGGCCCCGGTCAGCGCGGCGGTACACGCGCGATTCCTTCGTATTTTCCGAAATTTTCTTCCTTTTAACAACTTGGACTCTGACCAAACTTTGTCCTCGTACCCGGCCTAACTTCCGTCTCGCAGAGAGACGAATGATCCCGATCTCTTCCCCCTTCCACCAACATTTCCATCCGGCTCTCCGACTTCCGCCCTTTTGCTTTTTCACCCTTACTCGACTGACCCAACCTACTCTATCTTCGTCTGTCTCTCCCTCTGCCTCTCTCTACCATCCCCCAATTTTCCTTCTCTTTTCAGAGCGAACCCTACCGACGTAGCCGAACTTACTTATAAGTTATGTTTTCAAGTGAACTTTCCTGGCAACGCGGAATTTTCGAAACTTTGATATTCGATAACTCCACCCTCCGCGCGAGCAATCCTCACTTCTCGTTCTTTCAACGACCAAGGGGAGAAAAGGTTGGCAATCTTACCTCTAGGATCCGCGATTCTCACGACGTCAGGGGTTACTCCGCGTGCTTCAGACTCTCGGATCTTGACGAGAGAACTCGCCTATCTAGAAAAAGAGTGCGAAGCTTTTCTACTGATTTAGTCTCGGACACAGAGTTCGCATCGGCAGCTGGGAAAAATTAGATTTAGTCCGAGTAAGAATTCAATCCTCCCAAGTTCGCGACTTCGGTTTCCTCCTCAGCTTGACAATAGGTCGTCAGGAGTTGGCCAACGCCACGTCGAATCGCGGACTAGGGATACGTGTTCCTGAATCAGCCTCTCGTACATCCAAACGTAGGCAGCGGAGACCCCGCAATCGAGTAACATTAGCAGCGCGATGAAGCTCTGCCTATCCCGAAGGAATTTTCCATCAAACCGGGGCTTCTGAGCGGTATTTACGATCGGTCGTAAAGTCGGATGACTATAGGTGGCCGTGTGCGTACGAACTCTCTCTTGCTCTCTCTCTCTCTCTCACTCTGCTCTCGCCCTTCAGGCGTGGTCGTTGTACTTCATCGACCTACCGTTTTGAAAGAGTCTGTCTGACTTTCGCTCTCGCGTCTCCCGCTCCCGCTGTTAGCTACATAACCATTTCGAAGCCATCCATCGACGAATTAACTTCCGACTCTTTTACTCCCCTGCATCAGACAGTGGCAAGGATTCTCTTCCTTCCCTCCCTCTTCCAGCGAGTTCACTCGATCAACTTTCTCTAATCCTCGGCGAGTCAATAGGGAAAGAAGTCCTGCCGGTTACTTTAGACAGTAAAGCATTCGTATATATCTTCGAGTACGATGAATTCGAGCGTTATTAAAGGAACTTGAAATATCTATTGATTGTGATGGAGTCAGGGCGACTCTGCTCAACTGAGATAGCGATGTTCGTTTGATACTTTCTTATCGTTGACAAGAGTTTCGGAGATTAAGTGGCATTCCGGTTGTGAGTAGGTTTGATTGTTTAAATCGCAGAAGCAGGTGTTTAATCGGTGATTTCAAAGTATCGAAGGTTGCAAAACACGTATGTACGTATCACTTTACCGTGTTTATAATTTTATTACTCGAACCACCAGGGAAGGGCTAAAATCTTTCAGTTAATAGAGTTTTCTACTTATCGAAATTTTCGAGCAAGAGAGGTTCAGCAAAAGAACATTCGACATACAGGTGATTTGTACGAAGACAGAATTACATTCACCTTCTCAGAAAGTGTTTGTTAAGCTTCCTCTTGGAATTCGTTTTATTCAACGTACATAAATGCGAAAGTTAAAGACGCGAGAGATAATGGCAATTATGTGTTCGACTGACAGGAAGCGATTGGCTTCTTTGGATGTGCTTCTTTGGTCGTTATGGTCGAAGGATCAAAGGGCCAACGAAGTACCAAGAAGTAGCAATATGGCTCGTGTTGTCTTACGTTATTTGGAACAATCCGAAAATTTGGAAAAGAGGAGACAATGTCAAATGATTGGTTTCTCACATCTTGTGACACGTAGCATAGCTATAGGTGCACTTCGATTCGCAGCGGCGACAGAAGTTCGACTTATAGAGGTAAACTTCGACATGTAGAGGTTCGGCTATTCTACATTCGAGTTACACAGGTAAAACAATGCGCTTGGACGTGTGTGAAATAATCCGAGTTAAAGTAACTTTTACTTCTAACGTCTTAGATTTCTAGAGGTTTCCGCAGCGGAGCAAAAGGCAATGAACAAATTTGTAGTCTCATGGAGATTTTCTAGCTATAGAGGTTCCACTGTATTTTATTTTCTGAATTACACGAAGAGATTTTTAGTTTGCAATTGCGTGTTCTACGGTTGATGTAGACATTTTTCTTGCGGAGTATCTCTATGCACAAATTTTTATCAAAAATGAAGTATATCAAAATGGTGTTTGTATTAGTAAAGAAAAAACTAAAATAAAGTAAATTGGTTAAGAAATAATTTCGAAATTATCTTAAATAATGAGGAATAACTCTCTAAAACTACGTCGTTCACAAAGTTACACCTATTCAGATCAAGTATTGAGACCACCTTTTACGATTACGTGACTTTGGCGTAACGAAATGACATTGCAAACTTTGTAACGCTGTACATACACACGTCATAAATCTAAAACGTTGAAGGCAGTATCCTTGACAGGAAGTTGACCACCAGGTACTATCGGGTTAGGACCCGTACGTAAACAGTTTGTGGCCTCTGAACTCCTTTTGTAGTAATAAAACTTTCCTACACACGATCGAAGAACCTTATGCTCCTTTGGAAGACCATCAAAGGCGATCAAATTGTACGTGTTATTTTGGATCTGAAACCTGAAAGAGAATCACGCCACTGTTTTGCAAAGAACACGACACAGCTTTCGAAAAATGTATTTTTAAATGACAACAATATTTCTGTCCTTATTTTTGCACCAAAATTGCTACGATCCGTTAAAGACATTTTTATGGATGCGAAATAAAAAAATAACGAATTGGATTTCTTTTATGACATCTTTTATGTTGTATCTGTCATCAGTTATCGAGATTTTTCTTATGAACTATATTCATTCATGGATCAATTGTACTGAACGTTCCAAGTAGAATTTAATCATTTTAATTCGATTTGGTTTGTCAAAGAATCCTAAAACGTAACGCAGAAGCGTTATATTGAAATAAATATGAAACTACTTTAAAATTAATTAAATAAAATCACACAAAATATAGGAGAATTATTTTCCAGTTTTTCACATTCGCTGTTAAAAAATTTTAATTTAACAATTATAATATATTCAAGACACGTATATTTGCACCCCAAGAGAAGACAATTGTATCTCTCACATTTCAATATCGTCAATCATGTAACAGATGATTCCGTTACAATTCCACGAATCACCCTGTACGATAAAAAACAATGTACTACCCTCGAAAAATTCCAACTACGTATTTCCAATCTCACTTTCACGCCTCGACTTCAAACCACCATAAGTATCAACGACTGAACAAGCGTCGCGTAACAGCGAACAATTTTTCCCTAGCAGATTGCCAACGCAACGACAAGCAGAAATTAACTTCAAAAAATTCCAACTATTTTCAATCTCAGTTTTTCGACCGTCAACGTCAAACCACCATAAACATCGACGACAGAGCAAGTATCGTGTAACACGCAGCCACGTTTCCACTGTCAAATTGTCAACAAACTAATTCGACAGACACTCGAACATCACAATGCGCTCGAGTGTACTCGATATCCTTCTCCGTGGCTAAACTTTCCAGACACTTGACCTTAGCCCTACTTGATCGTTCTTTTCCAACGTTTGCGACTATGCTAGCTCACAGAGGAGACGGATGAATTAGGAAGGTTAGACCGGATCAAAAGAGCTGCGGCGAGGTCGCTGCAAAGCGTAAGCTTCACTGCAAGTTAGCACTGGCGAGTCGATGGGCTGGGCTTTCCCGGAGAAAAGAATCACTCGATGGAAACCGCAATTATCCATATCCATCTGAAGCAACGAGACGATATCTCAACGGCATAGTCGGCTTCACTTTGCGCAACGATAAGACCAGATTAAATATAGGAAGTCCATAGGCTGTCTCGCGGGATATTTCGAAAAAGGAAAGTTGTATTAACGTGAAATCTTATCAATTCGTTGTCTCCGTCTTTTTCGTTCAATTCGCCAGTTCTGTCCTTTCAGCAATTTTAAGCAAAGACAGAGCGTCCGGCCGCTTTATCGGTTTTCCCTCTGGGGAAACATAATTAAGAGGTAATTATGCCTATATTTTATGATAATGGATTAAAGTTTCCTCTGATACCGAGGTAGTGTGTTTTCTCTGACGAATCTGGCGCCTTGAGGGATTCGTTGATACTAACAACGTGAAAAATGCTAATTTCTTTATGTCATCGTAGAATTATACCATATTACGTTTTGTCACTTATATGTATATAGTTGCTACAGAAAGCATTCGCGTATATTCTTCTTTCTAAATGAACCACCTTTCATCATATTCTACTTTTCATTCTCATAATACCAACATTTTTTAATCATATCACAGTACCACTAACAGATACGAAATTTAATATACTTAGACCTAATTAATTAGTACGTAGCAACGTACAATGATGTGCAAATACTTCTTGAAGCCAGTGTACGTGGTTTTGCTACTATTTTTCAGAAGTTTGTCGATGATAATGAACTCGAACGTAAAGGCACCAAAATAAAGAGCGAATAATCTATTTTTTAGACGTTTTGACTAGTAATTCTTTCAAATCTCTTGTGAATTCTCTGCGATATCGTTCGGCGAATTCTTAAGCGTTTTGGCGCTCCTTCCGTCCGTGGTACGCGAGCGAAATGAAAATTTTAGCAGGGGCCGTTCATGAAATTACGTAAACTGTAAACCGTTTGATAGTTGCAGAATATTTCGGCCAGCTGCTTTCCATGTGACCTGATGTTGACTCGCCCCTACCGCCTCGAATCAGTTTTCATATAAACGAGAATTTCCTGCCTTTCTGACGCGACATCGACGTCATTGCCAACTTTTTCAATGATCCATTCGCCGACCCAGATTCGCGGCTCGGCCCCGTGACAAAAATTATAAGAAGCGTCGAACCTGCACGCAAATTAACACAGTCTGCAACTTATTTATTTCCATAAAGTGGAATATTTTTTAAACGTTTCAAACGACTGCATTGATCTACATAGAATTTTATGCGTGTTCAACAATAGCTTTCGTATGCAGCCCAACAATGGTCACAAAAATCGGTCAAACATTATATTCTCCGTTTTAAAATATTTTAATGTTTCTACTTCCGTGCATTGGAAAGCACTTCGCTGCAGTCAAGCGATTCGACTTTCGATTCTATTATTATTCTTCAGAAATGTTTTCACACGATTATATCGCGGATTTCAATGATTTTGTTTCATGAATAATAAACATAATACTTTCGAACATGATTTCACATATAATGAATACGTTTAATAGTTCCAGACTTACAGGGTATTTTTAAAATTAACCCTTTTTCGGACATTTTCATGCAAACGAAAATTTCTATTAGTTATATTTTTCAGTTTGTTTTATTCACTAAATGGTAGAACGATTGCTCTGAATATTTTATACATTTCCGCATTTTGAGTAGTTTCATATCTTTCAATTATCCATAAATCATCCACAATCTATTTGTAATCTTGTAACATTTTGCGAAGATCGTACATATGATATATTCTGTTACATTAAGGAATTTTATTTTTAATCCATTAGAAGCGCAGAATGTTTAACAAAGTTCGCGTTAATATTTTTCAATCCTCTGCGTTTGCGTTCGTCGTTGTGTTTAGCAGAAAAAATACAGTAACCGCGGGCAAATAAATGGGTAAAAGAAGTTTCCGTACTTCTAAACGTGGTATTCTTTGGTATGGACGAGGTCTTAATCCTTTACACCTGGGAACCATTGTTAAGAGGTCGACAAATGTAGGGAAATTTTTAATGCACGCGCGGACAATTTAGAACGCCGACTCCTTCTTAAAAACTTTCCACGTTTGTTCTTCGAGCTATATTTCACGAGCACGTGACAACAAATGAATATTTAAAAATTCTTTTCAAATCAAACAAATAAATTCAAAATGCATAGGAGAACAAATAAATAATTCTGCATTTCACATTAACTTCTTTCGTGAAATTGTACTCTCTTTTCGCGAACTATTAGGTCGTTCGAAAAGTTTCTTTCGTTTTATAAGGAAACAACGGATGCACAACATTTGTCGTTCTATATTATTTTATCGAATTACGTGTGATCCATTTTCTTCCATCAAGATAAAGATCACAACGTTCGACAGGTTAGGTTTCATGTTTGTCTTTGAAAGAAAGACACTTTTCGGACAACCCAATACATCTACCAATACATTATCGATATATGCGTTAACGTGTTATTAATATCAATAGAAATCACGATATTCAAACACTTAACCAAGCACACCGAACCACAAACACGTACTTAACCATCTGACCCGCGAATCTCTAGAATAAATCCTAACCAAACTTCACCTGGATCTTTTAATGCCTAGTGAACCTTGCGAGAAATCAAGATCCTAATGAAAACAGGAAAGAGAACGAGCCTCGAACAAAACCGTGGTAAACACGAGCAAACTAGCCGAGGAAGCGAGAAAAAGAGGGCGGTGAAAGAAGCTGAAGCTGGCTAAAACAAATTTTTTTCCTGCACAATAGGAAATTAGTTCTGAGAGGAGGTTTGGAACGAAGAAAAAGGGGATGAGGTACGACTCACCGTTTGGCCGGGTACAAGTAGATTTTCCCTGTGGTGGTCTGTCGTCCGGTCCACCGGGAGGATCGTCGCAATTAGAGCGTCGGTTGCCACCGATGGAAAACCGGGTCGGTCTTTTCGAGGTTAGAGGACAGCAGCGTTTCGGTGCCACGGCCGGATAACGATAGAAGAAGGGATCCAGCCTTGCAGACAATGCGAAACGATTTCCACCCTCCTCCGCGCTACAGGCCAGCCTCACCTCGTGGTTCCAGGAATTCAGCCGCTCTGAATTCATTCGACAACGATGCCGGGGGATCAGAACGCGAAAAAAAGGAAAAGTCAGCCGGATGACCAGATAGACGCGTGGATGGACGGTCATAGAGCGAGGAGGAACGGGAATGTGGCAGCCTGGTTATTACGGAGGAATCGAGAGTTGTTAGTAGTCGTTTAGACGATGCTTGTTTTTCAGGTCGTTATTTCTGGAAATGTCTACCTTATGATACTTTGTCGTTCTTTTCGCCTAATTCGTAGGCATTGTGCGTGGAAGTGATTTATTTGGGGCGAAGCCAAGTATTCAGAGAATCGGTCATGATTTCAGGAAATACAAGATCGAGTGATTGTTGCAGTGACTCGAGTATAAAACAAACTAATCCCTACCTTTATGAACATTTGATAATTAAAACTATCACATCCGTGTCGTTAAGATCTACATTCGCTGTCAGCAGAATTTATACGTTTTCTTTACGAATATATTACATGATGCAGAAAATTCGTTAAAAAACAACCAGTATTCGACCCTATCGAAGAGGAAACGAATCCACTGGAAGATTCGCTTCGAACCGAGGAAATTTATCTCGCACGGTTGCCACTAGAATTAATACGTAGCACAAATCACGGGGACGAATGTGCTCATACGAATCGCTATACACGCTTGACACTACTTAACTCCCGGTTGAATAATTCGTTCGTGCAACCAGTAACTGAAAACACGAATAATTTATCAGTGAGGGGTGTGAGATCCGTAGGACGACCTAACCTATCTCGGTCTCTACCATTCTATTCATATCAAAGAACCGGGGTAGAGCCGAAGAGTTATCACGGGTGCTAAAATTATATACCGGGCAGACTGTCTCCGTAGTTTTCTCGTTGACCTTTGGAATTCCTCTGGTTTTCGACTCGACCGAATACATTAGCGACTAAGTAGACGACACGTATGTATGTAATGGTTGGTACGTCGTTTCCAAGTGCTTCGACGAGTCGGCTCCTCTCAAAGGAAGCCTTTTCTAGATCGTTGCAGGAAGATTGACAGTTTGAGCGAGTGTCGAGAGTGGCCGACGGGGAGAAGGAAGATCGAACGTACGAAGAAACAAGGCAGAGAGCGACAGGAGGGTGGTGAGGGGCTCAAAAGGGGATGAGAAACGAAGCTCGATCGCGTCGTCGATGAAGCGGCGAACCGACGTCGCGTTGTTCCCCATTGATCGAATCTACGAGACCATGGCACACACGACTCTCTCTCTCTCTCTCTCTCTCTCTCTCTCTCCAACCCCGCAGCTTCTGTACCCGCGGGGATTTGGCACTTTGACGAGTTCGCATCGAACGTAACGTGTCTGTCTGTCCCTTTCTTTCTCCTTCGAGCGGTGCACACGTACAGGCGAGCGGATCTGCCGCATCGGCTACGTGTAAAGGGTACAGGGTGCTTCTTAAGAGGTACATTCAGTATTTTCGAGAGGAAACTATCTTCAGAGAGAAATACGTGATAGGACACCCGTCGTTCCGTTGTTTCTCAGAAAATATTCCTGCGTCTAAAATGCTCGAAAATCTCGACTGCCAGATTTTCCCAGTCTTTTATAGTGGATTGGGCATATGAAATCATGTTCGCGAACCGTTCAATGATTACATTAATTCTTTCAGAATGTTCCTTCGCCCGTAGGAAATAATTTCTTTTCGTCAGTTATTGGAAATGAGGGTACGTCTTTCTCTGGCATTCACTTATAAGACCTAATGCGTTATAATGAGAAACAGTTTTACCGAAGACGAATATATCTATCGTCCAGTTAGATAATGGTGGTTTAAAGTACAATGTTGCTTATACCCGAGAATAAATAGCTATTCAAGTTGATTTATGGCTGGTTCAAGTAACTGTTATTGTACGATGTTACTAGCTTCGCATAGCAAATGGAAGATATTAAAAGTATCGAAAGAGTTACCTACGTATATCTATGCAATATAGGAGTATTTCATATTCGAGAAAGGCGATATCGAATATCCTCGGGGCATACGTATACTTTCACATCGAATAAAAATTTATATTATGAGCTACTGTTCAACGAAACCGCTAGTTTATTCAAACGATATGTTCATAGGACTTATGTAAACATTTAAAAAGTTCAAACTCTAGTTGGGAACGCCGAAACGCGGCAGAGGCAAAGACAAGACGACTAGCGATAAAAAGGTAGCAAGCGCAAGGGAAAGAGACAAAAGCAGAGACGATTTTCGAATTCTGTTCTCGATTCAATTCGCAGGGGAATGGAGGAACGAACGGTCTGGAAGTCTGTAGCAGCGAGTCGTGTGTCATCAAGTCCAACTCACTCGATTCACGACCCTATCACCGTGCTTTTCGTAGTTACGGAAGAACAGAGGCTAGAGAACTCTTTGACCGATCTTTCTCCTTCGAAAATTACGGACTACTATTTTCCCATCCTGTCTTTCGTGCAACCTGGTCCCTCTTCTTTTCCTTCCCACCCTCATCTTCCACCCTTTTATTATCATTCGTCTTTCGTCTCGCGACCAGGTTGCACGAGTTCGTTTATCGTTTTCCCCGGATGACTGCGTGATACCACACACACGCGCACACACACACGCACACAGACACACAGAGTTATGCCGTTTACTTATGCATCCGGTCCGCGATTTAAGAATTGAAACGTACCGAGAACGTAACTCGACGTTCGTGAATATCGCACGCGGAGACTTCAAAAGCGAAACTGCAAGGCAGCCTCAGAAAACAGCGTTGACTATTTAAATTAATTATTTACCCTAACGAGATCAAGTTCAAGCTGCAGTGTAGATCAATTCTCTGGGACAATGTTGATATACGAGGAACGAATATGCAAGGATTATGTTGAGAATATTTTAAATAAAAATTGCACGACGAAGATAAAATATTTAGAAAATGAACAGGTACGCAAATTTTTCAAAAGCGAAACTGCAAAGCAGCTTCAGAAAACAGCGTTGTCTATTTAAACTAATTATTTACCCTGGCGAGATCAAGTTCAAGCTGCAGTGTAGATGATCAATTCTCTGGGACAATGTTGATATACGAGGAACGAATATGCAAGGATTATGTTGAGAATATTTTAAATAAAAATTGCACGACGAAGATAAAATATTTAGAAAATGAACAGGTACGCAAATTTTTCAAAAGCGAAACTGCAAAGCAGCTTCAGAAAACAGCGTTGTCTATTTAAACTAATTATTTACCCTAACGAGATCAAGTTCAAGCTGCAGTGTAGATCAATTCTCTGGGACAATGTTGATATACGAGGAACGAATATGCAAGGATTATGTTGAGAATATTTTAAATAAAAATTGCACGACGAAGATAAAATATTTAGAAAACGAATAGGTACGCAAATTTTTCTTTTGCTTTATAAAGATATTTATAAATAGTGCTTATGCAGGGAAGCACGTAATTGATTGAATATCTTCCGAATGCTAACATTTCTGCAGTAATAAGACGCGACACTAAACTTACACAGAAAAAAAAAAACAGAAATTACGAATAGATAACTGTACTTGAAAGTTTATTAAGGACAAGAAACCCATTTAAATGGCACATTACCTGTATCGACGAAAGATCTTACTCTTCGTTCACCGAATGGAATAATATAAATTAAATTGCCAATTAAAGATATTGCTTCGATGATGTATACATCATTTATATACAACTTCATTTTTATCTTTCGCTGAAACATAATTAAAGTCCCAAAGTTTAATTATTCCCTTGAAAAACAATGCCACTCAGAGCCTTCGTTGCATAAATGCTCAGCCTTGTTTAATGAATGACATAACTCCTCCTATTCAGCGTGATTTATTTG
Source organism: Bombus confusus (assembly GCA_014737475.1). NCBI lineage: Eukaryota > Metazoa > Arthropoda > Insecta > Hymenoptera > Apidae > Bombus > Bombus confusus. Next base: position 1,966,817 of record JACXIV010000144.1, read on the forward strand.
CATAAACTTGTAGCGAAGATAGTGTAGTTGCAGAGTCTCAAAATTATAGCACGACGTTCGAAGAAGCTCTGTAACTTCGATATCGACATCGAAACACAACCGTTCTACCGTGATATCGCAATTCTGGAACAAGTCTATCGAATTGTATATCCGAAAATGTAACGTGTTCATATTGAATGGCGCGGTGTGGTACGTACAGTTGTCTGTATTAAATAATTATAACCAGCTATTCTATTACGCGCATGGTTTAAGTTCTGTACGAGCATGTACAATTGCAAAATTTATTTCATTAGGTATTAAATTTAACGTAGAATTCGATATATTAAGTATTAAATTGTACAAGTTTTACGTATTGGAAAGATCATGTTCGCAAATGCTACTACGTTTGTACTTCCTGTCATCTCTGTCACTTTCATGATATTGCTTCATTAAATAAGAAAAATATAACAAGAAACTTAATACTACGAATATCAGAATTATTTAAAAAAATTATCGAGTTATAATAAACATAGACGAGACCACTCGATTTTATTCTAAATAGTTCATGATAATTATTATTATGATAATTTGGATATACATATGTTTTTTTTATAGTTTAAGGTACCAAATAATATTCGAAGTATTTTATAATTATTCAGGTTTATATTTTTCTGTATGTATCGTAAAACTTAGAACACTATGTATGTATTCCTAGATAAGTACGATAAAAATTGTTTTATGTTCTAGGAAGAGTAAATATATTCTTCGTGACTTTGACTTTCGTGCGTCTTGTGTTGTACTTCAATATGAATGCAATCGCATGTTTTTTATCGAAAAGATTCGATTAACGTAAGCTTGAATGTGATAAATTCTTCCGCTTCGCATACATAAAAGCGTGACTGAATGTTTCTAATCCGAATGTTAATAGAATTGGTGACGCAACATATCTTTTAGAATTTTTCAATATATTCTACTATTCAAATACAATCATATTTATCATTACATGTATTATTAATTTCGTAATTTCCGTTTGGAATTCAGTTTAAATTATTTCCTTCATAACAATAACTGTCGACAGTCGTTCAAAATCACAAAATAATATTTAAAATATCCAATCTCTATAAATGATCTGTATACCGAACAACAAAAACATCAAAGACAATAAACCATCCCATTAAACATCATTCCCAACAAGAATCATAATTCGATACATCTACATTTTACATTCGTTACTGCCAACATCAAAAATCATTTCCACGTTACGAACCGCAATACAAGAGGCAAATTGCCGTAATTTCGTTACTTCGTGCACCACGTCGAACAGCCTAACAATATCTCTGTCCCCGATACAAAACACATTTTATCTATTTGAAATCGGAAAAATCTCATGTCCAGTTGCAAGTATAACTGGATGACAACGTTCTATATCTCCCTCTTTCTCCTTTTTTTTCTTTTTTTTTTTTTTTTTTTATTATTTGATGCATACGTAAAATAAGAGTTATCGACGTTATGGATCCCCGTACTTAAGAGAGTTGCGGGCATAAAGCGTTTCATATTCCACGATTCTTACGAACCTTTTCAGCCTGCATCCGTGCGCTTGGTCTTTTGTGTTATATCGAATTGTCAATTAACTTTTGTTATCAGTTTTTCCGGGCAGAAGGATCGGCTGGCGTTGTTCAAACACAAAAGCTGTCGCCGCGGAAAAACGAATGCAAGTCGAACGAAGGCAGCACGCCAATATTGGCTTTTGATATTTAGAGAGATACAAGAATGTCTGTGGACATCTCCAGGCAGGAGTTTATTACTCGAGAACACGAGTTTATATTTGTTTGCGACGGGCCCTTGGTCTCAAAGGTATCGGATACAATTGATTAATTTAATTACCTCGAAGTGGCCACTTGTACAGCTCAATCGAACCGATATCATCGATATTTAAATAAGCTTCCAAGTCCACTTACTCTGACTTTCTCCCCTTTGCCTTTACATCGCTTTATTATTGTTTATTGATTGACCATTGCATTTGTAATTCAAGAACGCGACACTCGAAAGCATCGATTATTGATATCGGATATAGCTTGTAAATTGCGCTCGATTGTGGTGTTGCTATCGACGAAATTTATGTGGTTTCGAAGGTTTGCACAGCAGGCCGAGACAAAAGTTTCACGCGGCGGAAACTTTTCGAGAAACCTTATAGGTGGTACTTTAATGCGAGTAAAAGTAATTGATTTATGGCGAGAAACTTTGTCAGGCCGTGTTATCGGAGCATCTGTAAATGGGGTTCCAAGGTAAACGTTACGCGAGATAGTTATTCTATGCTGCACAATTATGGAGAAAGCCAGTGTCGGTTAAAGAACTAACTCGTGAAAAATCTACGTAAACTTTATTCCTTGCAGATTCTCCATTAATTCCGCTCATACAGTTTGCAATATCAATCTGCGTACTCTACACTTTCGCTTTTATCATTATATTGACGTTTTACGGAGATAAAAGTGTCCGTTGTGATTTTAAATGTTCGACAAAGAGAAACCAAGGCAAACTTCAAACGATAATATCTTTGTTAATGCTAATCATTTTTTAATCCGAAATTTCATTTGCAAATGTACGTTAATTACAACTACTATACAAAATAGATCTAGATCAACGAGAGAAGTTTAGATCTATTAAAGCTGGAACAGCGAACTTATTTTTATATTTGATCAAAATTTATCTTTACATTCGATGACGTGTCTTATGCGTAATATTTCTGTTCATTTCACAAGTTTTCATTTCACAACTGAATCGACAATAACAGAAGATTTGTAGTAGCACCGACAAAGAATTATTCGTAGCGAACGAAGATTTTTCTCAATTAATTAAATTCCCTTCATATAGTTCATATTACGTTCATTTCATTTATGAGAATAACTGAATCTTAATATTCGGAATAATTAAAAGTCAAACGTATTATAATTTGTTCCAAGCTTTTAATACAGCTGCTTGGATATAAATTCACTTTTGGGTTGCATTTACCTGTGAAATTACTCGCTTTCTTACTAAACAAAAGCACATGGAATGCAACTACGGCGTGTTTCACGCAACGGCGGTGAATACAATGTAAAATAGTTATACTACTAGTAACGTAAATGTTATTTTCTAAAAACAACATTTTAGACAGATGGTTCTAGAAACGATGCAATCCAAATTCCAGATAAACGATACAGAGTGAAGTCCGACACAGAAAGATATCAATAATTAAACTGTGTTTCATTATCAATAATTAATCGCGTATTAAATATTTATTACTATCCATTATTAATTATATTTAAAGTTATATGGCTGAGTTTAAAATTTGTCGGTGATGTTTAGATACTTTTATAAAATCTATCTATGTTATAAAACACATGAAAAGCATTTTGCTACAGAAAGTAAGCAAAAATAGTACATTAAAATCACATGTATAGATTCTGTTAACACAGAACTGCTTAAATTAATCATCAGACTATAAAGGAATTAAATGGTGCTTTAACATTAGTAAAACATAAAGAAGATGCAGACGGAATTAAATCTTTTAATCCTTCAAAGGCAACAATGTTGCTATGGAAATATAATATGCTTAAGAAGCAATGGAGATAGAATGGAACTTTAAACGGATTACACATAAATTAATATAATTGCGACAGCATACACGCGGATCGATACCTACCTACATCTTCTATTAATCTTCTTTTTGTCGTCATTGATATTCTATAGAAAATTGCAATTTAGAATTGGATAAAAGTACGACTAATTTTAAAAATTGAAATTTGTTACAGGAATTGTTGAAATATATTAATTACGTACAATACACTAATACAATAAAGATATTTAATTATGCGAATATTACTGCACAAAAAATGAAATATGGATAAAATCAGAATAATATGAAAAAGGAACGATACCTGATAAATGACGTACCAAGCAAAAATTGATCAAAGCGTAATAATATTCTACATATATATTATAGGTAAATTCGCCGATTCGATATCGACATTGTACATTTAAAAACTTTCATTTGTCTTCATCTAAGAAGTATTCATTTCACATGATTCTGGTTCGCTTCGACTGTAATTCGCCGAAGGTCTTACGGCTAATATAAAACAGACTCGAGAACCTATCCATCCAGGATTGTAAAATGTAAATACGTTTAACGGTGTGCGGGAACTAACCAGACAATCTACTTTGCTCAGCTAATCTATCATACTTTTTACCTTCATTACCACCTCTCAATCAACTATGAAAAGCCATTTTAAAGTAGTATTTGCAGAAAAAGTCTCAAGTATAGCATCATGGAAACGTTTGCTCATTAAAATAAGTTGAAGCCCGAAAAAGCGAATAATGCGTGTTAATGATATTAATATTTTTTACTACTGCAAACCTAGATAGAGGATTTTCATCTTCGCACATGTATGAATCAAAAAGCACGATACAACTACACGATCACTGTTTAGCAACTTAGAATTGACTATCCGAAGTTTGCGATACAGACGACCTAATTTCAGTTCACAATCTGTATAAGGAGACCAAAAACGAATTCAGGTCACGAACGTGCTTTGCTGGCTTTACGCTAGAATACAAGCTTGTCTAATTTTTAAAACAAAACTTTGACAAATCGTGACGAAATTCGTCTTAGCTAATACTACGTACAATGGCTCGCGAGAGTATTCAAAAAGCCACGAGATTATGAATTATACGAAACATCTTGAAACTTTATTAAAACTAACAATGACATTTGTCAATTATGACTATATTGGTCAAGTTTAAAAACGATGTGAAAATGTATATAGAAATTAGAAAATATTTTCTGCGAACATACACTTCCTAAAGATCGCCAAAGTGTTTGTACAGGATGGGACACCTATGTCCAGCAACGTTCTTTTCTTCAACTTTCTAAACTTCCTAAATTCGTCGTAGTTAACTCTACGTGTAATTTTGTTAAAATAAATAAGAAGAAATATAATCAATTTGAATATGACAACTACCACAAAAACTTGTACAGCATCGAACGTGTAACTCGAGCAGCATTCCTAAATTCTCGTCCCCTAAATTCATCCTACCTAATTCTACGTATAATTTCATTAAAATAAATAATAGGAAATACAATCAGCTTCGATGAAAACTTAAACTTTCTAAACATTCTAAACTTCCTAAATTCATCGTAGTTAATTCTACGTGTAATTTTATTCAAATAAATAAGAAGAAATATAATCAATTTGTACGAATATGACAACTACCACAAGAAATTGTACAGCATGGAACGTGTAAGTCGAGCAACATTCCTAAATCCTCGTCCCCTAAATTCATCCTACCTAATTCTACGTATAATTTCATTAAAATAAATAATAGGAAATACAATCAGCTTCGATGAAAACTTAAACTTTCTAAACTTCCTAAATTCATCGTAGTTAATTCTACGTGTAATTTCATTAAAATAAATAAGAAGAAATATAATCAATTTGTACGAATATGACAACTACCAGAAAAACTTGTACAGCATCGAACGTGTAAGTCGAGCAACATTCCTAAATTCTCGTCCCCTAAATTCATCGTGCCTAATTCTACTATAATTTCATTAAAATAAATAAGAAGAAATATAATCAATTTGTACGAATATGACAACTACCAGAAAAACTTGTACAGCATCGAACGTGTAAGTCGAGCAACATTCCTAAATCGTCGTTCCCTAAATTCATCGTGCCTAATTCTACGAATAGTTTCATTAAAATAAATAATAGGAAATACGATCAGCTTCGATGAATATAACAACTACCACAAATTATTGTAAGCATGATCGAGCGTGTAAGTCGAGCAACATTCCTAAATTCTCGTCCCCTAAATTATAATTTTATTAAAATAAATAATAGGAAATACAATCAGCTTCGATGAATATAACAACTACCACAAAATATTGTAAGCATGGTCGAGCGTGTAAGTCGAGCAACATTCTTCAACCCTCGACTATCCAGAACCTCTCAACGCGAAGGGAAACCAAGCCTATGAATACATACCCCGAAGCGTCGATCCGACGTTCCGGCGACGGACCCGAAATAATAATATCGCCGGATCCACCGGTGGGTGAATTAGGTCGGTCATGCGAGAGAGGCCGGAGAACCACTGAGTTCCCGTGTAGCTGCTTGAATGCGCAAATGATTGGTGAGATCGTGGCAGCAAGTAGGCGCCTGGCGTCTTTGCCCCCGGTTGGCCGGTTCGTTGCTCCTACAATAGCCCGGTGCAAGACTGAACAGTGAACTCTCACCCCTTCGAAGATGCTATAGCCCCCTGCTACGTGCACGTACCACAGGCTTTCTCGTGTTCCCGTTTCTCGAAAAGTGATCCCTTTAACAGCCCTGAGCCGGGGACAGCTGCGCCTTCTTTCCGCTCTTTCGGCTTATCAGAAAGCTTTCTTTCGTCCAACGTTTTTCCAACGATAAGTGGTAACTCGAAATTAATTGTTTATCCTCGACGTTTCTTGGTCTCTTTATGGTGAATCAAAATTGGTGGACCTTATGTGACTGATTTGATTTTTTCTATTATTATTAGAAAATCTAAGCCGAAAATGTCTGTAAATCGATCGTTTAGACTTTTAGGTTTGTGGAGATAATGTTCTTGATATTTTTAGTATGGATTATTTTTTGTGTCATATATTAATATTTCTAACGCTGACGTTTGTAAATCCTTTCGAGTTCCAAGAATAAAGGAATTTGCCTAAAGTAAGCGTAAATATATTTAAATTACAAACCCAGAGCAGAAATTAATGATTAATTTACTACCGGTTGAGAATAGTTGTATCGGGTGTATAGAAAAATATATACTTCCAAATCATGAAACTCCTAGGGAAGTTTGAATCGATAGGAGAAAGACGAAAATTAAAACTCGTGCGAGACGAAGAAATCCTCGTTATAATAATTCCTACTTCAATAAAGAATTTATAGAGAATTTTGTATCTGATACGCGTTTAAACAATGACTGACTTATATTTACAAGTATGTAAGTACACGTATTAACGTAGTAGCTGTGTTATTATTGTGTCTTATCCATAATATACATATATCCATAATATACAGCGTGCATTATGAACTATGAATATTTAACGGCGAAATTATTAGATAATGTTAATACGTCGACACTTATGAAAGTAATTAGTGGCGTTACAGATTAATTACCAAGTAATGAATAGATAACAAGCTTATTATTCATTTTATTGTACGGTAGTAAAACATTTAACATAAGTATCGCAAATGTAAATGTTCTGTAATAGACAGATAGAATATAATATGAAGAAATTGCAGATGAAAATATTTATGCTGAATGGAATTGATCTGTTCGAAGAGTTTTTTAAAGGCCACTGACACAAGATAACTTTTCTCGAAATTCAGGGCAACTTTTCTACAGAAGTTTTTTTTCTAATTATTATATATTTATAACTGCACTAACCGTTTGTGTGGATTATTAGCGACATGAAAGAATAGAAGTTACATGGAGCTATAAATTTTTATATACCTTCGAATATTTTAACTTCAACACTTGTATTGATTTGTTATGTTTTAAATTGTTCTTTATGATAAATTTTGTATCGAATTGTTGGATTCTGTATGAAGAATATAATTTCTCTTAGGAGGCGTTAATAAATGATTTTTGTATATATTGTAATTATGTAAATACGTAGTATCCTAATCTTGAAATTACTATTTGATAAATAGTATTTGATCGTTTTGAATGTATAATAATTTCCACATATTAATTTGCCATTTCAAACGTTTCTCTCCATGAAAAAGTAATCTTTCGAAAGATCAGAGATTGAAAAACTCTTTGATTATGCATACGACAGACGATCCACCATTTCGTTACTTAAACAAAAGATTTCCATCGGTTGTAAAAATAAACTCGCAGATAAGATTATGCGGATATAAATGGATACATATCTATGCAAAGATCTATCGTGATTAAAATTCATTAAGCAAACTCGAAACTCCATATGATTATCAACAGAAGAGAAAAGATCCATTTTAAAATAGCTAAAGATTGAGCGCATTTAATTATTTTATAAAATACGGGCAATATGAAACTTTCTACGGAATTTTAAATACGATTAACTTTTGTGGGTAGATTCTAAATTAAATTATGGTAGAAAATAAGATAAGATGAAGTAAACATGTAAATCACCGTATAAAAAACATACCGTTAATTACCTTGATTATACAATTACGTGAAAATTATTAATTTAATTATTTGAAAGATAGAGTACGAAATTAAAAATTACGAAAACATGTATTAAGAATATACGATCTGAACGAAAAGTATTCAAAAGAAATTTCAAATGCTTTAACATCGATTAACATTCTCAAGTTTACCATCTTATCTCTACAATACTTTACGATATAGTGTATATATTTTTAATAATTGTTTCAACGAGTTATCCACTGATGTTCGATTTCCATTTTTACGTATCAAACAGCAACAAAATTGAAAAACCTGTTTAAAATACATTTGCAGCATTAAATACCACTGAAACTACCAATTTGCCATTCAATAATATGGTTACGATTAATAAATAATATAAGGAATAACATATAATATCTAATTTTATATTTGTGTAACAGTCGATAACGTAAATGTAATATAATGAAAGTACATAAATGAGAAACGGTGCATTATGACATGGAAAATATTGAACCAAAGAAAATTCTAGCCGAGCTACGTATATTTGCGGGTTAATTAACGTATCTACGTTCATTTCTTATCAGGTCGAATCGAGAATAAGGGTAAAACGTCTCGTCCGCCCTCGCACGTATAATCATGACTCGAGAACGAACACCTGTCTTCCTCTACTTATTACGCATAAGATGATAGTAAACTCAAAACTCGTCTCACAACGAACCTGGCAATTCCGTGCAAGAGAGTTAGTCGAAGGAAAGCACGCGCTCTCTCTTTCCTCCCTGTTGCAGTGAAATATATTTATGAATCCCGTCACGACGAATTTATGCGCGGTTCTAGAAAATGAAAAGAAAAATGATCGTTCTCTTGAATTGAAATAAAAGTAGATCCTCGAATTCATCATGATTTTAATTATAAAGATATTCGTAGAATACTTGTTGGTGTATTTACAGGATAAAATGGCACATCAGGTTAGAATGAAAAAGTCAACTACAACGAGCATAATTCTCGTTGGTTAATAAGAAATTTGGAAATTGCAATAAAAGCATTTGAAACATAAGAAATTTCTGCATCAGCAACATAATTTCACTCAAATCTTTTTCAGATTCACCATCGATGTAAAGAATCAAGTACACATACAGTCAACTCGTTCAAGAATTCACAGTTCTTAGCACGTTCTTGCAAGTACCACAATGTATATAATGAATTATTGAATTATTGTTAACGCACATATGTTTCACATATGTAACTTGACCATTGTTTCCTAGAGTTTGTTCGTTCTGCCAACAACGATATATTTGATGACTAGCTCTGTCGCGAACTTTCGAATAAATATTAGTTTCTCAAACATATTCACGATATGTATAAATATTCTCTAGTATATAGCGAGCGCTCAAATTGGACGATCGCGGTCGTCTTTGCTAATGAAAGAACCAATTAAAATTTCAGTTAGTTACATTGGAAAATCCGTTACAGATGGAACTTGTACGACTTTCATGTAGCAGCCATCGAGAAGAATACGCTACTTACGGTAAGCCAGTAAGAAAAATCACGGAGAAACTCTGGCCGCGGATCTTCCATCGTACCGTCCGAAGATTCCGTAACGATAATTCGGGAAAGAGTGGAATAAGCAGGAAAAGTTTCGCGATTACGTGCGAATTTACGGAAAATTGTTCGGGAAATGATATTTCAGTGTCTGGTTAAGCACTTTCAGAAAAAGTGAGTGATACGAGGGGCTGAACTGCGCTAAGCGCGGCAGAAAAAACTTCAAGTGGTGCGAAATATAAAACGTTAACTACACGAACGTAGGAGAGCGAAGCGGGGAACATTTTGCTTGTATAATGATCTCTTCATTTCTCGCGGTCTGCAACGCGCGAAACTTTCCTAAAACCACAACGATACGTCGCACCTTGCTCCACGTAACACGCCTGCAACCCAGGTTTTACGTTTACACTCGCGACGCGTTAAATCTCGTAATTCTTCTAGCGTCGATACGGTAACCAAAAGTAGACGCGTTCGGTTTCCTTTTATTGGGAAAGGGAAGCCTTTGCTTTTCTCCTTTTCCTCCGCGCGTGTGTTTCCCTTTGCACGCTTTTCCGTTTGAATTCTTCGCGGTGGCCCAACAATGCACACAGGTAAAGTAAATCCGAGCCGGTTTTCACGCTGCGCATAGCGAGCACATAAATGAAAGTGGGGCAAGATGACGAATTGCGATCTTTTCATACGCGGGTCCGAATAACCGGGCTAGGATTTGTCAAGATAACATCGATAAAAAGCTGGCCGCAAGTGGAATTTTAACACGCTCGAGTTTAACGAGTAACGTAGAAACCGCGGCACGAGAATCATCAATGTGTTTGGAAAGCATTGCTTAAGGTGATTTACAGCCATGGAAATGGCGACATTGGTTTGTTGATAAGTTAGAAAGGGGATCGTAATTTTATTTGCAATACCTCGGAGAATCGAAGGATTATTGATGACGATTTGAGTAGGGCAGATACAACATCGTTGTCGTGTCTTTGTCGTTTATATCGGAGGACAAATGTTCCTTCAGACCTTGCTCTCGATACTTGTATTTTTCACGGTTTCACGCGTGCTTTGCACAGCTACATTTCTACAGGTATCCGGTTATTTTAAAAGCGATGTTGTATGTTTGTCAAATTTTGAAATTGTACAAGATTAAAGATTTTAATTCGTAGCTTCGAATTATCGACTGTTAAAAAATTAAAATCCCACTATGACAATGTGGGTATTTGTAAGCAATAAGCAGGTATTTTATATAAAAACTGTCTCATGAATTTTGTCGTATTTGTCAAGAGCTTAGTACGCAGTTACAAGAAAGGACTATGATTTCAATTATCAGAACAAATTTTTCCATTCCTGGCTTTTTAATAAACCGATCTACATTTTTTATACAATAGAGCAATCTAAATAAATGTGTCGCTCAGATGCACTTTATCGATCGAAATACGCCGAAAATTGATGATTACCAACATAATTATTTAATCTTGTCATAAAATTTGTACTTGCTCAGACATGCTATTTGCTTGTAATAAATAAATTTATGAAAATAATACTTTGTTTCTGGAGATGTACAATACTAATTTACGGACTTACCTCCTATTAATCTATTAAAGCACGAAATATAAGCATTCGAAGTTTGCTCTAAAACCCAATTCCAATTCGGAAATTTCTCACGATAACAACCGCAACAATTAATTAAATTCCGTTAATAAAATGAAAACACCTCTCTGCGACACGCTTCATCGAAACGTTTCTCGTCCATTAATTACCAAAAAATTCACGAGCAGCGATCGCGGAGCATTTACTGATTTTCCACCGCGCGTTGCAGCTACGTTCACGAGCGAAAATGCGGGGAATCGAAAGTTTTTAACGCGTTCGAGCTATTCACCTCTAAATTCCGCGCGAATGAAATCGTCGAGAATTTCAGACTTCATTTTCTCTGTCTCCGCGGAATCATGGAAGGGGCTTTATTTTAATAATTGAACCAACTACCTAGTCCGTCGAGTGTCCACAGAGTTCCTACGAGCTCCTCGATTCTGGTCGTCGCGACCACCACGACGCTGTTGAAAACAGAATAAGACAGCGACCCGTACGAAATCGACCGATGGAATGCGAACGAGATCGATCATCGTACGAGCTCTAACGCTACGACGACAATGTCACCGTGAAACTGTTGCCGGTGAATGTTGATAAATTCGCGGAAGTAACTGGCGTACAGCGATACTCGAAAGGTCGAGCTTCATTACGGAACTTAGTTCAAACATTGAAAGTTCGCTCGATCGACTCGAGACGCGCGCACCGATTCCGCCATTCATCGAGTTCGGGCGTCTTTGTGGATTTATTTAACAAATTCATCAGACTGTTTCCACCCCTTCGGGCAGAACGGACGAACGGATTATGACGTATTATATTCGAATCACCGTGAAAGCTTCTGAACCGGTCACGAAAAGAGGGCTCCGAGTGTTTGTCGATAAACTTAGCCGGTATAACGTATGAAGGGAGAAAGAGGAAAAGGTTTTACTTAAAAGCTGCGCCGCAAAGTTGAAACGAGATCGTGGAACGCCGAGCAATTGTGCGAGAAAAATGGCAAATGATCGAGGATTTTCTTCTTTCGGTAGACGACGTTGCTGATTAATACTTGGAAATAATACCGAGGGCTATAAATATTGTAATTAATTGGTTCTGCGTCTATTTTATCCTTTTATCTCATTATCCCTTTGTCCTTTGCTTTTAGTAGTCCGATGCCGTGTGTGAAATTATCGTTTGATAAAGTAAAACAAAGTAACATTTGTTCGATTAAAATGCACGCGTTGCTGCGAACAGCATTTTTACAGTGGAATGTATTCTTTAGAGAATTGCTATAACAATTAACATTTTCCCGTGTGGTACATTCTTTGAATTTTTATTTATTTAATTTATTCGATATCTACATACATCGTAACAGTATTTACAAAAAAGCAAATTAAAAGATTCTCTCAAATTATGGATTGTATAAAAAATATAGATGTACTGTTAATATCGACAAAACTGGAGATCGTGAGTGTCGGTTCAATAATTGGAAATATGTATAATTATCGCTATATATTAATATAATTAAATAGGTATAAATTAAGTAATTCGATAGCAATTGAATTATTCAGTTGAACAGGCCGAAAAAGAAATTACTTGTTCTATTGGAAATTTTAGATTTGCCTACTTCAAATCAATCGAATATCAAAAAGCTTTGCTGTGATACGTAAATACGTACAAGATGTGTAGAACCATAAATTCAATATTGAATTAATATCCGATTTCTATTAATACGTCAAATAGCAATCTATAAAGTTACGTGAAATTGGTGGTTCATGTCAGTTTCGGCGTTTCATTACAACTTTTCAATGAAATATTTCCAAATCGATAACGATACATCAGTGCTTTCTTTTCGCGCTTGTTGAAAAAAAAAAATTGCCACGCCATAGCGTGTTATTCGTGATATTACGCCCAAAATTCATATTTTATGTCATTCAATAACAAACAATAACAAAATCAATGAAAAACCTATTCCTTTAATTCATTTATATTATCATTAGCTATATTGAAGTATATAAATGTCGTAAGAAAACAAGATATGAAATTCATTTCGACTCCTGTAATTAGTAATTAACAGTATATTGAAAAGGATTAATGGAAGTTGTGTTGCGCCAGCTTTTGTAAATTATTCGTAAATTGATAACAAGCAAAAATTTTAATTAATGACATACAGTATAAATGATTACTTGGGATATTTATTTTATAATAACCATTATTAATTCTGCATCGTTCCACATAGCACTTAATTGAAATGTACGATTAAAGAATATATTATCGTCGCTTTGGAGATTCAAATTTACGACTAAAACAACATTTGTTGTACTTGAAATAATTTTAACGGATTTTAACGAACAATTTGTGAAAGGCTTTTATTATTGGTAATGTAATTTTCGAGATTTTAATTTCTTTCGAAGCCACCGCAAGCAACCGATTCCCCCGCGTGTCCACCATCCCTCAATTCTAAGCAATAAAAAAACATGACGATTTAATATGCATTGCCAGACAGGAAGAAATCTAGTTGCGTAATATCAAGTGCTAAAAACTAGTTGTTAGCTTTAATATTAATTACCAGGTATATACTTGCTACTAGTAACTAATTAACTACAGTTTGCCAACATGCACATGCTTAGACACCTAATTATTGTACCTGGCGTGTATAGTTCATAATACATGTATGTAAGTAAGCTTACACCACGTGTCGTGCAATGCTCGATTCCACGACTCGTAAATCGAACAAACAATCTTCTACTAGCGAATAACTTACGATCTCTTTCAACTGCGTTCATTACGAATTCACGGGGGATGACAAAAGGACGCTTCGTGACGAATTTCCGACGAAAAATTCCAACCAACCAGGTGTATCTGTACGATAACCGATAGTTTCGTGCATCACTTTGAAATATGCATTGCAACTGTAATCACTCATCGGAACTTTTATGACACATTTTTAAACAAACACCGGTGAATCACGTCTCGCGATACTTTGCAAATAAAGTGGATATTTCTGCTCTCGAGCACGAACAGTCGTGACCGGACAATCGCAATTTTCGGTCGGAAGCTTCGATTCCAATTTTAAATGAATTATATTTTAAATTCGATCGTATAAAATTACATGGAACTCCCACGGCAAACTTCCAGCGTTCCACGGACCTTCGTAATTTTCGATGGAGCCACAGAAATTTATTGCCACGCTATGTATACCAGGCATTCCATTCTGCCCGATCATTTCACGCAAATTGAAACGGTCAATCGAACTGTCGCCCTTCCGATTCCTCTGTCATTTAATCGCGTATCAAGCAATTTCAACACGAGAAGAGTACGAGATACGATTAATAGTAGATCGATCGAAAGTGGTTTCTTTTAATAAACTTCGTCCTCTTTCCAACGAATTGTATTTTTGTTCGTACAGTTACTACGAAAAAAAGATAATTGAAAAGTACGAATAGCAATACGTAATTAGACTGCGAATGTTTATACAAATTCATGTTTCTATGAATAATAAAACTTAACACACATGGACGTAATTTTCAAAAAATTGAACCATTTGAACGTGTCGTGTCCGCTTTTCACAAACATTCAAACAATTAGCTCCTAACTAATGACGAGAGCCACTTGATAACATCATTAGAGTATGAAACTGTTATAACTAGTTCGTAGTTTAAGCTCGGAAAATTCCTACCCTCGTATCCCATCAATTCTCTATTGCGAAAAGAGCATAGCGAATAACCCTCGTTCGTGATTCATACTTTGAACAAATGAAATAAAAAATTTCGTTATAATTAACTTCCTAGTAAGTATAAGAACAAAGAAAATTTCAAAAATATCAATATTCGATATTGAACGTGACATTGCTAATCGATTACCAGCTTTCATGCACTGTACGTTCATAAATAAAAATTACGCGTACAGCGTAAGTGTAAAAGTCATAGACACGTGCTACAAATGATTTAGTTTTGTGTATCATATTTTCCTCATTTGTATTCATAGAACAAACTGACAGCTCAAGTTAAATAATTTTATTGAAACTAAGACGTGGCCTAAGGCTTTCGAGCGCTTCGTAACGCAAATATTCAAAACACCAATACATTTCACTCCCATACTCGCACACCATTGCGCAAAGTAAACGAGGCATAAAGAAACTTTCCGAATAACCGCCGGTAACATCGCCGCGAAGAGCCCATGGCAAGGCATTATAACGTGAAACCGGGTGTAAATAAAATAGCCAATAATTCGCAACCGCAACAAAAGACTGACGACCCACCCACGAGCCTTAACGTGGTTACAACACGTAAACCAGTCGCGAAACCGCGTCAGGCACACCTTACGATCGGCCATAAACATAATTAACCAACGAATCGACGCACGCGAGCGCGTGGAAGTGTGTGGCCGCAAAGAGTGAATAGCGGAGGAACGTGCAAACAATCGTAGCCCGGTGGTGGCCAGATAGGTTCATGAGTAACAGTAAATACCAGCTTGCGAATCAGCTGTAGCCCGAATTTCCGGCACTTTTAAAACCCTTTTGAGGTACTCCGGTTAGCCACAATGTTTACAATGCAACTATCAGCGAATAGGCTGAGAGCTAGGGGCCGCGGAGTCGCGCACCCGTATCGAGACCGGGCTAAAAACCAGGGAAACCTTCGCACACAGGCACCGATCGCGTGTACATCGACGCTGGTCAATGGTCGAGGTCTGTGTTTTCAGCGGGAATAACGATTCGCGGTATAACGTATAATCAACATCCGGCGACGTCATTAAACCAACCCTCTTCTACATACTTTATGTGTTTTAAACGCCGACGGAACACCAACGCGACATCGTCGCTGCTCGTACTTTTCCCCCTCCCATGCTTCGCTGTGACAATTTACGTCGTTTCGTGATTTTTGCTTTGCAAGTATTTCAATTTGGATTCTTCTATGTCTTGGCTGTATTCGAGTTTCGTGATTAGATTGTTGTACGTGGGCCACTTGTTGGAAGAAATTATATTGAAGGATTAGAGATTATATTTAAAGACGTGGTTTCACGAAGTAAAAGCTTAAAAAGTCTGTAAGTGGTTATCGATCGTGAAGAATTGTACGCCGAAAGGTTCCGAGACGAGGATGACTAGCGATATAAATAAAAATACGAGCCACTACGTCTTGAAACTCATCTGTTTGACGTGTTCTAACATATGGGCTTCTTCTAGGCTTAGGATAGTTATCTTTCCCGATAATTTATTACGACAGCCAGAAATATGCACGAAGCAACGTACACTGAAACGAGCTCGTCTTTTCTACCCAAAATAATACATCTCAGTGAACATATTCTACTAGCAAATAGAACAAAAAAAATGTAAAAATCAATTTCCTCTAAACGACTTATATTGTTTATTATTATTTATTATTACTTAGTCCGTGTCTTTCGGCATTGGACGAGCTTTTCGGTTTTACATCTCGTTTGACATATATCGATATTTGGCGTTATCTACCTATTATCTCTACTCTTATATCTAACTAATCTCTTTTCTTATATAATCTATTCTATTGCTTTCTATTCTCTAAACTCTAAACGACTTATATATATACTATTTCCAATGGCTGGAAAATCATATTCTACATATGAAAAAATACAATCTTTTCGCGGGGGAACACAAGATTCTGCAAACAATTACGCGTGTTATGTATACGGTACCATACAAGCCCAAGTCGTCTACACCCTAAAGCTGCCTAATCCAGAGCACAATTATTCATAATTAATCCACTTTAAACTAGGCAACCTCCCTATTCTAGTCAACCCGGATCTAATTCATCCAACTGTCCCCGTTAAGACCCAAATAATGCCATATGCGAAATTCACGTGTACTGGCGTGTTAGCGAGACCACGAAGAGAGCATCGTCCATTTAAAAACGCCGGTGTTCGCCCATAGTGCGTGTCAAAATCGCTCCAATTCGAAACGTATCGGGCGTCCACGTTATTGGTTATCGGCAACAAAATACGCGATTCTACAGCGCCGAATGGTAAATCTGTCGGCGTTGTCTCAAAATTGAAAGTTTATCGATTTTGCATACAAGGCGACCAATTATAACGATGAAATCGTATAGTCGGCGTGTAATGCGGCCAGTCCAGGCCGCGTTGTTATCGCGCGACGGAAAACGGCCGCGTAACTAGTCGTCGCTCGAATCATCGGCTGACAAATGGGCCGCGAGTCGCGCCGAATGACAAATCGAAGCTGCAGATTCCAGCACGTGAGGGCGAAATTACGGTGCGATCTGCCAACGCCGACTGGTTCCGCGTCGTAATACTTCTCTGTCGGACGTTCGAAGCAGAATCGTACAAAGTGAGCCGTGAGCCCACGCGTAAGGGTGAACCTGTTGGTGAAGATCACGCTCTATCAATCTGTCCGTAGCTTCTGGTACTCTTGCGAATAGACGTGACTAGACGCTCGATAAATTCTTAGCTGATTCGTCGGCATTTATTTGCGTCGATCGTCTTGGTACATCGTGACTGCGATGATTTCGAGAGATCATGATTGGCTTAATCTTGCTCCATAATTATTATCCTTTTTACACTAGAATGCAAATCCTCTTGATACGGGGAGATTTAATTCGTTTTGTATGTATATTTAAGATGTTTTATATAGTTGGTGAACTTTATCAATTAAAAAGCAGGAAACGATGACAATGTTAGTGTTATTTTTTTAAACTTTGTCCTGGAATTATTCGCGCTTGATTGTCCGTGCAACATACGATGTGGAAATAAATCATTTGTTTTCCGAGAAATTCAACATTGATTATGCATCTTGCCTATGAAACCGAGAAACGTACAAGAAATAAGTTTCTACGTAACAGAAATCTGATATCTGATGCGATGCATGCACATCTCATTTTAAAAGTTGTCAACTTTTTCTCTTCAAATTCAATACGTCATTCGTAAATATGCCAGCGTGTAGGCATATTTAACGTATCGGTCCATACAATCACATTACAGGCACTCGCCGTTATAAAAAAAAAAATCCGTTTCGAAAGCGTAACTAACGATGCAACAATTAAGAATTCACTGAATTATCACTGAACGAGCAACGCCCAAGTGAAACACAATATACCATGACGTATCAGCCTGTCCCATAAAGTACACTCGACCATACGCGTGCATGCAATAAACGTTTAGGATGCATTTAGCGTTGGCTGAAATACGGCCAGGCCGCGTTTGCCGCGACATTTTAACGTTTTATAAAGATAGAAGATGTCTAACGCATATTGCTTATAGAGAAAAGTCCATTATTTTTAGTTTCCACTTCCGTATTTTCAGCGTGAAATTCTAGCCAGAATATCCCAGCAGTGACGCGTCCTTAACGGCCGCGATAAAAATAAGACGAGTGGGGGCGAGTCAACCCTTTCCGGCCAAACCACTCGAGTTATCCGCGTTGAAAATACGTCAGCATGAATTACGGCCCTCCTAATTCGCCCTGCTGGCCGTGAATCTCTATCTTTCTGTCTCTCCCGCTGTCTCTCTCGTCCCTCGTCACGGATTAAAGAGTGTGATCCCAAGGAATCACGCTTCGCGTCATTGCGGTGAGCCGCGTCTCTTCAAAACGAGGAGGGACAGGGTGGTAGAGAGGAGAGCGGAGAAAGGTGACGGATCTTAGGGGATGGAGAAACAGCCTGAAAATGTGTCCCTCTCGACTTCCGGCCGGATAGAGTCCTGGAACTCGGCAAGTAAGGCAGGTAGCGCGGAGTAACTTATCGCCTAATAAATTCCAGCCATTAGACTGCGGGAAGTAATGGATGTACCATTTGCACCCTCCAGTACGCTTCGTGGTGGGTAACTCGGTAGGCGTGAAAGGGAGGACGAGATGACGAGAGCGAGAGAGGAAGAGAGAGACAGAGAGACAGAGGCGAAAGAGAAGGAGAAGCCGTTGTGCCGGTTTCCTCTCTCGCCTAGACGAATTCCAGATATCGATTTAAAGTTTGGCGTTACTCGGTTACTGCATACATTTAGGCAAAGACTCGATTAGGGGTAGCAGCAGCTATCCAGGCCGGTTGCACGGGCGCGTTTATCGCGTCGGCCAGAAGAGAAGGCAGCACGCCTGGAAACGCGGTTACCTGTTATCGCTTTCGTGGTAACACGATTTTCGAATTGAATCGAGAATCGATGCCGGCTAGTAAATCAGAAAACGAATCCACGGACAATTTTCACGACTATTTTATGCGGCATAAAACGTTCACGCAGATAAGGGAATGACGGATAACCGCGCGCAGAGGTTGCGGACCCAAGTAACGAGACACACACACACACACACACACACACACACACACACACACACACACACACACACGGCGTCTATCAGTTTTGCCCGCCATCCTATCGCGATCTTCGCGCTTTAACTGAAATCGGTAGTAAGGTGCCAGTAACAAATTTTCGGATATACTTGTAAAGTCTACGACCAAGCTGTGGCTTCTGGGAATTAGTTAGGGTTTTAGTATCGCGCAAAGTTTCTAGGCAAAGCGTTGATTACCACCGTACTGAGATCGTCCATGCTTATAACGAATTACAACTCGAAACATCTTGTTTGGTATCGGTAAATATTGAACTTGTAACATTACGACTGAGGAGATTTCTGGATGAAAAGTCCGTAAGACGAAACAGTGAATTGGGTAGACTACGTTGGAACTTTGAAGTCTACGGTTTTAATAGTAATTACGTTGAAATTTACGGTTAGAATGATTCCTCTCATATCTGGGAAATAAATGAGAATCTTATAATGATTCTTAATTATATTTATACTCCAGATATTTTTCGTGCAGCACGGTATAAGTTTAAAATACTCGATAACAATTATATAAATTTAGTATATAAATTTAATTTTATTATCGTTTATCAGGTAATAACTAGTGACTGTGTATTAATTGCAAAACGTATTTCTAAAGAAATTTACTGCTGTTCAAAAATATGAATAGGTTGTGCAGTTACAACAAGGGATCGTTATCTCGAGGAAGGAACATTTGTATACGAAAATACAGCAACATTCTGCAAATAGTTGAAGGTTTCCGTTTATCGGTCGAAAGTTGTTCTGTTCACGAGCTTGATATTCAACTTTCTTTGGTTAAATCGCCGTAGTTTGCTCTACTTTCCATACTGCTACCTTACTTTACTCAATTTGTTAAACTAATCTGACTGATTTAACCGATTCAATGTAATCTTAACCTATTTGACCTCGATTATATTTATGCTAATTCAACGTAAGTAGAACCTAACTTGGGTATAATTCAGGGGTAATTTGCATATTGCTCCCAATATTTGTCAAAAAAACAAGTCCAGAAATAGAAAATATTCCAACGTAGTGTTCAATAGCAGACAGTAATTTAAGTATGTACAAATTTTAGGAGACCGGGTATAGAAAGATTCGTAATGAGATTAAGAAAGGCAATGTCAATATCGTCAGTAGAACATCGGAAGGTATCGTTCGGTAGACGATAATTGTGCCAACTTTGCTCGAATTAATTCATTATAGTGTTATTACCACGTATTTAACCATTTAAACGCGAATACGAATATGAGTAGCTATTAATTTTTTTCGTCCCCTATGTACTACTTTCACGAAAAAGAAATGTTATCGTTCGACAAACTTCTACAATCGAGGGTTTCGCATTACCTCAACCTAACATCGTAATTGCGTCTTGTCTACGCCGATGCCAAAAATCAAAGTTATCGCTAAAAACTCCACCTTAATGCTATCATCCATCAACCATTAAGAACATCGATTGCTCTTCTGAAACTTTCCAAAACTCTGCTACAGAAGACGCCCGCCCACGATTTCCAATTTTATCGACGTCGCCTTACGGAGAGCCGCATAAAACTCGTAGAAACGTAAAGGTGGTTAAGCCGTGGAAAATCTTAAAAAGCAGTTACACCTTGTCCCAGTTGCTGAGATCGGCCTGTCCACACACCGACGCAGTGACGAACACGAACGATCGGGTCGCCTGTTTACTAAAGGAGATCCTTTCGTTAAAAGAGAGGCCTCCTCGACCTTACGTTGCGAACTTTCCACTCACTCGAGAGTGTCTTCGCAGTTACATGTAACGATCGGTCGCCTTCGACTTCTTGGCCACCGTTACGAGAGTCCTCGACGGCGAAGTTGCGCAACGAAGGCGATCATCTTAAAGAGTGATAAAGATGAAAACTTGTTGGTTAATGATGCGATCCCTTTGAACCATGGGACGAAGACTCGTCCGAGTGGAAACTAGACGAGTATGTTTCCGAGGGCTGAATGGGCTAATAGTGGTAGATGTCTTTCGAATAACGGCCACTATTTAGCGATTCGATATCCGTCGAGGTAATTACCGCTGCTGCTGGTTGAAAGACCGATTGAAAATGCGACGTAGCGCTCGTTGAAAACAACTTCGCTTTGGAGACGATTTTACGTATCGCCGACTGATGCGACGTATTACGAAGTTCGAGTAATTTCAGTTCGACGTAGAAATATGTCAAGAGTGATTGTTAGGGAAAATGTTGAAGCATCGAAACAATACCGACATTCGCGTGTTTAAAATGAATACACTTGCAGAGGCTGAGTAATTACAGATATTATTATGCGAGGAACGAGGAGCGAGAGATATCATTGAGTGGAATAAGAAAATCGAAAATGCTTCGCCTTGTTTCGCTAGGTCACAGTTAATTGCGTTTCTGGAAGGTATTTAACACGAAAGGATTCATTCTTTACGACTTGCGTCTTTCTTTCTAATTACGTGAAAAATATTTGAAGCGCAATTTGATTCGTTTCGAAGCAATCGTCTGAATTCTTTCTGGATTCTTTTTTAACATTCACAGACAATCGTTCGTTATTGTTTTAACCGCGTATCGGGATACTTTAGAAGAATAAACGTAAGCAGAATCCGCGGTACAGGTAGACGTTTCTTCCGGCTTCGTCGGATTTACAGGATTCACCGTGAACAGAATCCCGAATAGAATTCTTCATGGTGGACTGACGAAATTCGTTTGTCAATAAAGTCTCGAGGAATATTCGTTTTATTAAACACACGTAGCTGGTCTTGGTACGGTTCCGTGCACACTAAATATCAAAAGAAATTTCGCCGTGCGATCATTCCCAAAGACCGAGTGCACCGTAAAACCGGGAGTCCATAGAAACGAACGTAAAACGGTTCGCTGTGCGTGGAAACGCTTATCGTTTGAAATTCCCTGCTCTTTTGGTCTTACCATTGTTCCAACGGCCCATTGCTCGACCGTTTCGTTATATGCACCTTAGAAAGGACGACGATTCAAGCAGAAAGAAATGTGCTCGTGATCGTGGAACGACTCGTTCGTCAGTAAGCCGCTTTATCGCATTACTTGATTGTCCGTTTGTGTTTTCCAAATGATCCCGCCTGTCCGCGAACTCCTTGTGCCAATTGCTTCGTTACGACCATTATTGTGTATATTATATTACAAAATATAGTGGGAAAATCGGCTTCAACAGTAAACTTAAACGATAGATTACAGTTGTTAAAATTTCTCTAATATCTTCTAGGATTAATGGATTTAAAAGACAGTAGCTATATATAAAGTGTATCGATTCGTAATAACAATATGTGAATTGTATAAATATGTACATATGTCATAACAGTAAAATATATGAAGTGTACAAAGCAGCACTCACACAGTTACGCGTCTCGTATATTCCCACTTATTAAATTTTCTTACGAAAATATCACAATTATTTTGTGTAATCTAGTCGTTCATTTCGGATAAATGGATCATGCTCTTAAGATTTATTTATGAAGATGGAACGAAGATTGACCGATTTATATTCTCGAGTAAGAGAAAATAATGGCCAAGGAAAATATTAGACAAACCCTCGGGAGTCACACTCTAATCGCGACAACGTTAAAAAGCATAAGCGAATTGCAGCGTATCGATTAAACAAAAAAAAATCTTCTTCCAAGCAAAACGTTGACTCTGAGCAAATGAAGAAGATACTTCCAGCGATTGCCCATTTCCATCAAAAGTCGCGATCAAAGTCAAACTTAACATTCGCAGCGGTACATCTCGGAGAATTTAAGCTCAAAGTATAACCACTTCGCTATAGGTATCCGCAGAAATGGTAAACATTAGACGAAGACTTATTTGAGAGGCACTGTAGGCTCCGTATAACGAAGCAAATGGTGACGCATGCATACAAATGACCCGGATATACATGGCACTGAAAGATCCCTGCCGCGGTTCCGAATGCGCAGTACCTGTTTGAAAGACTCCCAGGGGTCGTGTAAACTCGGCCGCGGCGCTCGTGAAAGCACAAATGACCGGTAGGGTACAGGTTGACGAGAATCGATCGACATACGCAGGATTTGCGATTCGACTCGGCAATCCGTGGTTACTGTATCGCGAAATCGATATTAAGAGACCCGTCGTTGCGATACAATTATTTTACGTCCCGAGGTGACATCGTCTGTAGTTGCTTTCGCACGTGCGCAGTCACACACATTATACACAGTCGTTTCTAAGTATTTGGACACGTCCAAATTATTGCCAATACGTCAAACATACGTGAAGTGAAATTCTTCGATCTAATTATCATCGCTCTCATCTTAAACCAGACAACCAATAGTTGGTGGTAATCAGCGTAAATAAAAGTAACTGAAAGAGAAGGAAAAATTGGTCCTAATAGAAAACGTTCTAGTTGAGTATATTCTATATCATTATCAGGAATATAGGAATCTGTCCTTTCTAATTCTATCCTGGGTAATCTGGATCGTTTATCATGTTCTATAGGACGTGGATAGGCGTCTCAAAATTTATGAACGAGAATGTACTTGTGCAGTTATCTACAGATACACCTCCACTCATAAATGTCCACATTTGTCTCGGATTTTATGTATATAAATTCTGCTTCCAATTCATTCAACGTTCTTTCAAGCCAGATTTGGCGCAAGAGATTGTCAGAGACAAACAAGTAATTCTTAAATTATCGTGTTTGAAAATGAAAAAGATTCTGAGATTGTTATCCCACGTGAAAGCAAAATTCCGATCGATTAATCGTTGAAATCGATAAGCTGAACCAACTATCACACTTTCTACAAAGTCAGAATATGTCGTGATACTTACGAATGAAAACTATACGCATGCAGCTATATACAGTTATATATACATATCTAAACGTGTCTAGCGGTTGGTGAAGGTACAAACATAACCGTGTTGGTATACAAGGGTTTCCTCCGCTCATTGAGAATTGGTTTATAGACTACTTACGTCGCAATCGCTCCCAGGGAAAACGTTCCTCGAGCCCCGTAGAAGCCCGACGTAATAAATATAACCATAAAACCCGAACCGTAAAATCCAGCGGAGGTGGTATACTCTGGAATCGTATATATGTATGTACTTGGTGGGAACAGGATGAAGAATAAAAAGAGAAAGACAGAGTTTACCTATTGGCACGTACGATGAAAAGATACAGCAAGAATGGTGCGGACAGCCTAACCCAAACGTCTCTACACGTGTAGCGGATGGCTTTTAGAACACCGTCAACTATTTCGGTTGTGTATCGCGATTCACCGATCCTCACGAAACAGCCGTACGCCTTCTGGAAAAGAATAGACAGTTAGAACGATGTCTTAGTGTATTAGGCCGGAGCGTGATATATTTTATTCTGAAATAAAACTTTAAATATATACGCAGGTCAAAAACTTGGTATCTATATATACATGTATTGAATTACCTGCTGATCCTACTGTTAATTCGAAATTCGTCCTACCAGTATCACTAATAATATCTTTTACTTTCATACAGATTTTATTAACGGGGTATTTGAAGATTACAGAATTTCAAGATGATCTTCTTCTAACTTTGCAAGCTTCGTGGAACACGTGATTTAAGACTTTTGACAGTGCATATTTAATTCTATACATATGAAATATTGCATCGGATATCAGAGCCTGGATTTTGTCAAAGAGCTAATGAAATATTCCTATTTGAATAATTAAATTTATTTGTTTGATTTATAAAACTTTCCATCGCCAGAATATTCTTCGTTTATATACGTTTCACACAGCTAACCTTTGGTAATGTACTATTTCATATTTTAATCTTATTAAGATAAAATGTGTGCTTCCATTCCTTTGCGAATATTCTTACAGATACGTAGTATCGTTTCCATTAGAATGTAAAACGATATAAATGCATATTCTGTACTTAAATGGCGAGCACGATACCTGCAAAGGCATTATGATTATAATTGAATATAATTTCTTCATAACTGATTTTCTTTTCAACTGAAATTTCTTCAAGCTTAACAATACTGAATATCTATGACAAATAGTGCCATTATTCGCCGTGGTAGTAAGATTTATCGAATGACAAACTTGTAGGACACAACAGTGCAGAGAATAAGGAAGTAGAATATATTCGATAAGTTTAGAACCCTGAAGTCTCTTGTAAGTCCACAAGTTCAATAACATCTAAGGATTTTAGTTTAATGCAGAGAGAGAGAGAGAGAGAGAGAGTGTGTGTGTGTTCCAAAACCACGAAGTTCTAACAAGTTGGAGCATTTAACCGACTTCAATTTTGGAATTAATTTTATGCTGTAGCTAAATTTATCACTTTTATCATAAAGAGAAATAAATTGTGAATCTTGATTAGATAAACAGATTTTTAATTTTTATTCCATCTTGTGTATATCATCTACTTTTATATTCTTCCGAATAATCCATTAATAAATCTAAAAACACGGTCGGTTAAATACAGTTCAAGTGACGTACATTTTGCTAAAAACTGCCAGTATGTGTCCATTGTAACCAATAAAACCAAAACAGATAATTGCGTGTGCTTGATACTTGAAATATGGGTCATGTGGATCTACGTTTTTGCTTGGCGAACGCGGAATTACAATTTCCCCCGGTAATTTCATGCGCAGCATTTCTTTCCTATTCTCAGTTTTATTCCCACGAGTAGATATTACGAACGTTAAAAAATTACGTACGAAAATTGTCAATAAAATCATAACGGTCCCCTACATCATCCCTTACAAACAGGTCGTAGCTATGAGTCCGAAAAATGTCCATCGTCGAATTCTTTCTGTCTCTATCCCATACCCGATCGTCGATGATGTTCCCGATAGTCGAGCATCGGGAATTGCGAAGGCCACTCGCTTGTTTGCGGGTATCTTGAAAATTCGCGCGAGAGATAGTTAGAATAGTTTGAAACAGTCTCGGCGCCATTCCCGATGATGTTAAACTACGGTGGCACGCTTCGATACTCGAGGATCGAACGCTTATCAGCGTGGGCAGATCGGTCTGAATGATCCAGGTATAGGCCAAGTGTGGAAAAGGAGACGCGAAGAGCTTTACACGGCGTTCCTGTGGAACAGTTTCGCTGATACGGCAGTAATTTCGTAATTCGTACGCCCGGTGGTGGAGAGACTGGGCGCGTGTTGCCGTGGAAAATCAAGGGAAACCACCGGGGGATCACCTGTGTGTCCCAGTTTCTATTCTCTTGGTGTTGTAAGCTCTCTCTCCCTCTCTTTCTCTCTCTCTCTCGAGAGAGAGACGTTCGCCATGGAGAGTTCGCTTGAAAGCAAAGGCACCACGAAGACTCGCCCCTTCGAGCTGGATAAGTGGGTATTAGGAGAGTCAAGGGGTGAACAATAACGCGGATCGGTTAACTTAATAATGGACATTAGAGCGTTATACTGACTGGGAAGAGGAGTAGCTACGGTTCAGTCTGAAACTTACTTCTCGTGATGTGGGTGATTTGCTTCCAAGATTTTCTCCAAGCACTTTGAGAAGTCGACTTTGCCGCGGCAATGAAGACGCTCTCTCTGTCCCACGCTCTCCTACCTTGCGCTCTCTTTGTCTCACCTAGCCTGCAGCCCTGTTCTCCCTCTTTCTCTCTCTCTCTCTCTCTCTCTCTCTCTCTTTCTCTATTTCTCTTTCTTCCCCTTTCCACTATTCCCCGGTGTACTATGAAACGATCCGGAGTCTCTTTGAATTTAGCGGTACCTGATGAAAAGCATTCGAAACGCGCGCCGTGATTTATTTCCGTGTTTCGTTCGTCACGAATTTGAACAACTCCATAGGGCTCGTCGAGCCGATTAATTGGCAAATATAATCGCTTTATTTACAGATCATGAATACGTTATAATTAGATTGGTACTGGAATTATCAAACTGGCGGATTTTAGCTTCTCCTTTCTGCAACTACAGAGTCTGTATATGTTGAGTTTCAGTCGGATAAAAACATGGGATTGCTTTCTAAAATCCTAGTCACCTCGATACTAATCAACTATAGTATCTTAGATATACTTAGGAATTAAAGTTTGATAGTTTTGGTGTTAAGCGCGGGTTGAAGTTTTCGAAGTGTTGGTTATATAGAGACATGGAAATATACATAAATCAGAAAACTCGGAAGATTTGCGAGCGCTACAAGAATTGTCATGAATAAATGGATGTAAGGAATATTCAAGTAGCTTCTATTTGGCAAAAGCGTTTGCTCTCCATGAGAATATATATCGGCATTTGCGTTTATATTATAGGAATATCGTTTGTGCGGAACTAGAAAGAATAACATAGATTTTTGAGAAATTTACGAGGATTACATTTAACATTTGATACTAGATGTCTCGCTGTGTTTCATTGGCGACTCTTGTTGTTGATGACCGCAGCTCTCCGAAAAGATAGTCAGCAGCATACGATGCATGTCAAAATACAAAAACGAGCGAATGAGTGACGTGAAAATGGACACCCTCTGTAAAGTTCTAGAAACCGACGAACGTGTGAACATGCATACTGTGTAGCGTGTATTTGACATTCACAGCGTGCAACATCAAAAACAACGTGTAACGAGCCAAAAATTAACTTTTGAATTTAACTTTACCGCAGGTACATTGATTATGAATATCGACCTAG
Source organism: Bombus confusus (assembly GCA_014737475.1). Taxonomy (NCBI): domain Eukaryota; kingdom Metazoa; phylum Arthropoda; class Insecta; order Hymenoptera; family Apidae; genus Bombus; species Bombus confusus. The sequence continues at coordinate 1,994,922 of JACXIV010000144.1, forward strand.
TCGAGAAACTAGTTAATGATTTCCGTAACTTCGTGCATGGCTATATAATAATATTCCATATTATGTATGTATGTATGTAGTTACACAGCAATATTATAAAATAAAAAATGTGACCAAGGAGGAAGATCGAATTAGAACGTTGCGATATAAAGACGCTGGATATATTCAGTTTTACGGAAACGGTACACGATTTTTTAATCGCCAACAAATCCGAATAATCTCGTTTTCGAGATACTTCGGCGTTAAATTGAAATTAGGATTATCCACTTGATTCGCGTAGTATTGTTTGATACGTTATACCAGTGTTAAGTATCGTTTGGCTTGGGTATCCACTTGGCGGATCGAATAGGTGAAGTGAGTTAATCAGGGTTGCTTAAGCTTTGTTACACTATCTGTGTTCCATTATCACGGAATAACGTGCTGTATCAGTGGGAGATAGCGTATCTGTACTGGCTCGTGTCAGATTACATCGCTTTGTTCGATAGAAAGAAAATAATTGAACGCGCGTAGGATCCGCGCCGATACCAGCGCGATAAAAGTAAAGTAATTAACAGGGCCGCGATGGTATGATAGCGAAATGATTATGTTCGTTCTCGGTATAACAGGCGGTAGGCGACACAAGACGACAAAACGCAATTAACTTGATACAACTTTAATTAATGTAATGCGTGCAGAGGGTGGAATCGGCCTGTCTTAATGAGGTAAGTACGCCTTAAATTCGCGCGACACGCAACTGCGAACTGTTCGTTGTACATTTTGTCGCGTGACAGACGGACGTCGCCCGATAAACCGGAAGCGTAGCTTCAGACACCAGACTGCTTTGCATGCCTCCGATAACGCTTTTTGTCCATTAACGTGATTAAACGTCCAGCTGGGTTACCGCACGATCTTTTCCAAATATAGTTTCTGCATGCGCGCCTGTAATCACACGGTCTCGTTCAGTCTTCTTTATTGTAAACGTCGCACAAAGGATACATCGTGTAGTGTCATTATAACGTTAAGCAGTATGCGCTGTTTTTCTGGAAATTTCACGTCTCGGTTACGCTAGAGAGCTAGTCGAGCTGCGCACTAAGAGCATTTTAATCGTGTTAATGGCAATGGAGTGTAATTTTAACATTGGACGCGCGTATTCTTCGCAACTGTTTAGTTGGGTATTCTCTGAATTCGTAGAAACAAAAGAGAGAGAGCTTAAACGAAGTTGGAAATATTCTTCGCTTCTGCTATATACATACACGCGTTCATATTATAGAAAAATGCAGAAAAATGTAAGAATAAAGTATAAAGCCAACGATTGAAAATTTTGTAACACGACGTTAGGAAGAAGAGGAACGAATGACATAGAAGTGGCACGAATAATTCGACGATATAAGCAATAAATGCGGATACATGATACGCGCGTAACTAGCTACCAGTGTGAAATTTCTGTCCCCCTGCGGACTTAACTCGGCTAAGTAAGTAGACTTCAGAGGATAGCTAGTTCAAGTGGATCTTGATTCACTTGTTAGATAAGAAAAACAAGTGGAATCTAGCCGAAAATCTCTATAGGAATTATATAAGATATTTACTGCAAATATAGTTTCATATTAACGTTTGCCACAGAATTTGTTTTAACCTTTACAATCTCGATACAGTGTTAATGAAATTAATGAATCACACCTTAATGTCTGGTTACCATATTAATGAAATTTCAGAGTATTTTCTGTAACAAAATCTTTTCGTCTAATTACACGTGAATCACTATATACATGTATATAGCGTACATTATAGACATTCAAAATTTATATCTCGCTTAATGTCTTAAGCAAGAATACGATGCAGCCGATAGCTGAGTTCCCTTTGGATAGTCTGCCACGGTTAAGCGCAGCATTATCAATATTTACAGGAGCAAATGCCTTTAACTTGGCTCGGGTACCTGTTCGACGTGTACGTTTGTATCGCAAGAACGTAACCTCCTCAAAGCATGTTATCTCGACCTATAAGCCAAATCTGTATTGTGCTGGTTAATACAACCTCGTCATTAATATAATAGACAAAGATGACAGGTTGGTCAAATTTGGTTATTGAAATTGTCGTCGAAATCCTTGTCTTCGTGGACCAGATTGTATTGTTCCGGTTGCAATCGCAGTTACACGATCTCTTTGAATACAGAGGTTGCGACCTATAAACATTATCAGCGATCGTGAATCAACGGATTGCAACTGTTCAAGCCATTTTCTGCAAGCGTATCCGAAGAGACAGGATGATTCTCTTCGCAAGTGGGAATAACCGATTATTAAAATTAAAATGAGATATGTAAGTTCAAGCAAATGTACGTTTGTAAATTTATTCCACAAAATGATAATACGTGAAAATAAATAGCTCGGCTTTGGAATTAACGCTCTCAACAGCAAACTACTCAAAACGATTGGTGATTGCACCGCCCTTTGTTTTTGCAATTACTTACTTTACTAAGAACCAGAAACGTGTCAAGTATAATGTTCAGTTATATAGTTAGATGTGCTATATAAATTATCACAAAGAATGAAAATCGAGTTTGATTAATTAATAAACGCATTGAATCCCGTTTACCCCGATGACAGTCATCAACTAAACGGAGTAGTTCCGAAGGACGGAGATCGCATAACTGTTTGCGAGCATCTTGAGAGAAGTGGACAACGCGAAGTTAAAGGGGTTGGAAATCAAGTTTATCGGCTCGATAAGCTGTATGCACGAGCCGTTTGAACGGGTCTTAGCGCGACAGGCCAGAAATTTCATTTCCCGGATAGATCTCTGGAGACAAATCGATTGTTCCGGGATCCCGGGCCGGGGCCACGACAGAAGAGATTCACTTTGACGCGTCGAGTAACGCAACGCTGATCCTTTATCCTTTTCCTTATAACCTCGGCCTCTTTCTTCATGATCTTCCGTCCCTTACGTGTTGTTACTCCCTGAGAAGATCCGACAAAAACGCTAGTCCGCTGTGGTAACGTCGCTTCTCGTGTAGCTGCAATTTTATCGGAACGAAATTTCGCGTAAGTCGTCCAACAGTTTCATCCAGAGAGCTGAGTTGCCTGCCACCTCTCCCAAGAGTATCCTTTTCACCGAATGCCATGCCATCTCTTCCCACGGCTAGATGTTTGTGGTTTGTTAGAAGGACGTAACAAATAAGGTAATCTTCCACACATATAGCCGGCTTGTTGAAGACGGGTGCCGCGCTGACTCTAAAACAGCACAGTCGTAGGAAACCCTTTCTCTTTGACTCTTTTTCATCCTTCTTTCTAGCTGGTGGTACTTTCGTTGCCTGGGCCGTCGCTGGTCTAGAAGGCGAACGACCGAGAAAACGTCGACGAACAGACTCGCAACTGTTGGGAAAGGAAGCGAGTCTTCAGGCGATGTTTACGTCCGTGTACGTACACCAGCGCAGGCGAACAGGTCGTGTGGATGTGAGGGAGGAAGAAGGAAGCTTCATAAGCGTACACAAGATTGGTACAGGAAACGAAGAGAGAATCGTCAGGTTCACGCATGCAAGAGAGCCGACGGCTCTACGTGGCTGGAAAACTGGAAGCACAGGCCCTATATTCTCTGCATTTCTTCATTACGGGATCATACGCGGGGTAGTGTGAACGTGAGCGTGGCTACGAGCGACCGGTTTACGTGTGTATCGTTAGACGGACTCGAAGAATTTTCAACCGGAGTAACGTGCAAGTCCGTGGTTCACCGGTCAAAGCTTAACGCTGTTTCCTCTTGTTTCTTGTTCCTAGAGTACACGCGGCTCCTTCTGCTGGGTCTTTCCATCCGTTACGAGCGCGATACGAGCACGCGCCTGAAAATAAACGTGTCAGAATCGCGTTGCACAATTTCTGTCGCCGTTTACGATCGGTGATTCGAGTCGAGTTCGTGACCAACACCTTCACTGAGACTTTCATCGAACTTCGACCGTTCGACGTGATCTCGTTAATTGTCTGTGACAAGAATCGAACGACGTTGATGCGTATGAGAATTTTGTTTGTTTGGTTACTGTGATTGTTTCGTATCGCTGAGAAATATTGTCAAGATTCTTTCACGTTAGAGTATTGCATCCGATTGGTTGTCAATTGGATTCTACTTTTCTAAAAATATTTCTTCTTAATAATTTCCCACTAATGAGCTTGCATCTATTTTCTATAATGTTTGTACCTTATTTGATAGTTTAGGAAGTATCTTTAATTGCTATTATAAAACGATTCAGACTATTCTAGCTTCTTCTGATTGAACTTTCGGCTGAGCTGCAATAACGAGAAAAATATAATACACTTATTCTAGTAAAGACTATACAACTGGAAATGAAACGATTAGATCTCACAGGGGGTTTCATTTTCAAAAATTCTGTAAACTCTTTAAACGATAAAGAACTGGCACGTCTATTATATTCGTGTATTTAGCTCCTCTTGCGCTTTTAAATATTACTATCCGAATACCTATACTACTTTACCAGAAAATCGAAGTTACCAAAGGACCGCATTAATCACAAGTCGAGTTTCGGAAGAATCGGTGAATTTTATAATTTCTTAAAGATAGTTTACTTTTAGCCTGGCACACTCCAACTTTTATCGCTTTCAGATTTTATACAAATTTTAACGAAGTTCAATTTCCTTGCATTCACTTTGCTTCTATACTCCCTATAACAATGACAGTAGAAGATACGAATTAGGGAAGCCTCGGCAAATATTTGAACGCTAACATCTGACACTTTTGATGCATAATTGCATATCTTTTGACCTTTTAACTACCATTTAGGTACACAGCTATCTGAGGCAGAAGATGAACGGTATAAGAAATAAATTTATAGAACATAATTAACAGAATAAGAATTCTCTCAAAATGCTGTTAAAAAATTAGGGACCGTATGTAAAATATTCTCGCGAGATTTATTTTAAAAGTACAAACTTGTAAACATATTTCTCCGCCCGTAAGAATATAATCAAAACGAGAATCTTCGCAGTATCCAGCCAATTTACACGTGTTGGGGCAACACAGAGCCACCCTTCCACTCAAAATTCCGGACGAAACCGCAAACTCTGTCAGCCCTTTCGACGACAAAAGCGAATCCCTGTTTCGACATCTGCAAACGAGAACCGGTGGATTCGCAGTTGCAACAGTTAGCAGTGTCAGAGGGTCGCGCGAACGACGATCGTGGCTCGTTAGAGATCCGCAGTTGGTCCATCGCTACGTGCGAATTTGCTCGATAAAGTGCGAAGCTACTTTATAGCGGGCATGTTCCGGGGCTTTGCTTCGTCCTCCCTCGGCCTAACGTGTCCCTACGTGCGCCGAGTATTAAACGTGCACCCGGTTATCATCTTTCAGCGAGGAAGGACGCGCGAGTATCACGGATCTACGCGCGGACTTCGCAGTTTCTGGCGGCTGTTCGGTCAAATATTGCGTTCCTCGAGGGAGCAGCCGCTGGCTAGAAACCTGGAACGCGCGTTACACAGAAACGATCAAGAAGCGAAGAGATGCGGACGCTAAATGGCAGCGAGGAAGTTAAGGATAGCTGGCGAAGGTTGTTGTTGATTTTTGTTACCTAATGTCGCATCAATTGCCAGGGATATTAGCGGCTACATTTTCGTTAAGCCAAGGCACGTGTTTATTCTCCTTTTTGCTACGTTAAAATTGCTAACTAGGCTTTGTTTTTAAAACACACATTGTGGCATTCGTAAACAAGAGCCTTCGGATAAAGAGGGTAAACATAGAGGTAAACGTAGAAGGGCGAACAGTACTCTAAGATGCAGGGATCTCTGTTATGAGGAGTAACAATAAGATGCTAGTATTCAAATGTATCAGTACGTACACGCAGAATGAGCGACAGTGTGTTTGTGAATGGTCAAACACGAGAGACCTACAGTTTTAAGTAGATTCCACAACATCAGAACAGCAACGAGATAAGCATGATACAACTACGAATAAATCGAGTTGCAAAAGTAATTTATAAAAAGGGACACATCCCTCGCATCGATATCGTTGGTATTACTGTACTTATTTATTATATATTGTTATATTTATTCACTACGTCGTATTGTTATATAAATGTAAATGTATATGTGTAGACACGTTTTATGAATGTTATTACGAATATAATTACGTTATGAATATATTTCATTATGTGGAATTTTATGGTAATGTTACAGAAACGAGAGAGGAATAAAGAGAACGCATCTCGTCGATTTCATTGACATCGCAAAATACATTCTGCCGGATACACGGAATTTTTGTTTCATTAGCAATACGACTATGACAGTGTCATGATTGCATTTTTAGTATTATGGCTGCGATTTTCTCAATTAATACTGATAATAACATAATGTAAAATTGCATATAAATTAAAATTGTATATTCTATTTATTATTGTTGAAGTGGTTAACACTTCTGAGTAAACTCTACATCTGTACCGACTAATTTTCTAACTCACTAAAGCCATCGACAGGCCATAGACAAAAGACAACCACATGGCAACCATAAGACAAGAGACAGGCAACGATGGCTTCGGTGTTCAGTTTCTAGGTAACACTGCTAGCGTGCGGATCTGGACCAGCTCAAACT